>OY728588.1:0-329760 GCA_963422195.1 Carabus problematicus | reverse complement strand
TAATGTAACAAAAATTTGTCGCATCAAACTTATAAATTTAGCCAACTCAGCCTGAGCACTGCGACGTATCATAGCAACCAGATATTAATCAATCGGTATTATTAGTTACTGCGCAATTGTTTTTAATGCTATGCATTGACGTTCCTCACAGAATACGGTAAATTGCAATACGTATCTGTCAGTATTTTTGTGCCGATATAAAAGTCATATTGATGTCAATAGCCTGTCACTCTGCTTAGTTTTTATTCGTTTTGTTTCGTCCGTATGTACTGATAGCCTCCGCGTCTTAGTACACACAGAGTGAACTGCATTTGACATTTTCACCGATAAGACGTTCTGCATATAGTGTGCCTCATAACAGTAACAGCAGCGGCGATGCATAAAAAATATATGACGAGGCTGCCTGAAAAAAAATCCATTTAAATCAGCTTCACTTGTCTCATGTCTTGAACAGACACTCCGCAACAGACACAATGTGTAGAAAATAATTCTTGTAATATGTACAACCAGTATATAAGCAAAAAAGCTCCATTTTATTCTTAGATGAGAATCGCACAAAAAAACCCTTCAGATCTACTAGTCGAAAGATATATGTAACTGCATACATTGTTTTATTCCATCTGCAGCATATTTTATCGTCAAGCAACCATAGATTTCTTTATTTATGGACACGGAAATGTGGAAGATATTCTCGTTAGGAATTCACGAGAACAGATTCCAGTGTACCGTAACGAAAAGAACGTGGATTTTCGGCCGAACACGTGGTTCACAGTTGTTGTCCAGTTCAGATACGAATCTAAATGTGATCTGTCGTATCACGGCAACAGTTTAAACCAATAATTATCTTCGTGCTCATAACTGATCATTTAACCGTCCAATGCACTTGTACAATACAAACAGCGGCTTCAGCTGGGCTGGCTGGCTGGCTGGCTGGAAGTAGCGATGCTCCACCTTGGCCAATGGACGCGCAACGTCATCGTGTCTCATCACCGGGACATTTTGGCCAAACATATCGGCTCCAACAATACTAACAATCTATCAGCGCTAATTAACGTAAGCCAGATGGTAACGGAGATAATGCTAAACGGTCAGGTGGACGTGCTCGGAGAGAGATGCGATCTGCTAGTACCAGAGTTGTTTTATCTCATCAAGCGTAATTATCGGTGTATTAATACAAACATGAACCAGCGGAACAATATTTAACTAAATAGTGACACACACCAATGTGAATTAACACAAATCAATATTTTGTAGTTTTATTCTTTCTGAAAACGTAACCATGTTTCATGAATTTAAACACAGAGTGTAACGGATTGAAATTATAGCTCTACCGGCAGTTTAGCGATTCGTCAAACGCAGTAGCCAATTTGAACTGCATTTTTGAAGAGAAAACTATCGAATTACCTTGCTATATATGTAGCAAGTATCAATTTGCTCGATATATTATGTTTTAAATACATAAACTAGTTGAAATATCTTTTAACACGTGTACGTATGTTAAAATGTCACATACCAATGGAGGTTTGAATACGCCGTGGACATTTGGTGCCATGTAACGACCCAAAACTATTTACCCACAGTCCATCTTCGAATCCGTGGGTATTTCTTACCGTTTAACTCGTGCGTGCACTGTAGCTCTCTCTGTCTGTGTGCATGTATGTGTGTTCACATTCGGATTAAATAATTACCGATGTGTGACGGTGTCTCTGATAGCATCACCGACTCGCTGTTTGGTCCAGCGTGCCCTTGTATTGGCATCACTGCACGCACGGCCCGCAGATCAAGCACGCAATAGATCGTTCAATATATTTAGAGATTAGCAAGCAGTATTAGTGCACTGAAAAGAGCTATATTAATTTATCTATAACTATGAAGAACTCTATAAATAATGGAGAAGGAAAGCAATAAATTACGCTCCTAATTTTTTCTTTTTGGTTTCTCTTCAGAACTAATGAGATAACTAAGATTTCATATTTCATTCTCTCTGCCTGAAATAAATGTCAGTTTCTATTCTGCATAATATATAGTATTACGGTGACATTTATACTGATGCATATCTACACACCCACATGTCCCATGTACACCCAAACTGTCGCCTCCTAAACTCGACACTTATATGATGTGATATGTACGTACCAACTACCATATATAACGCAAGAGCGAGTTATCATATCGGCGCGTAGAATAATAGACACCGTGTGTCTATAGATGTTATCAAGTGAAGTGTGTAGTACAACTAGCTGGTATATATGGTGTGTTGTCGGGTTATTACCGTCGGTATGATTAGCTCGATGCGGTGTGTACATACTCTAGGGTCGCATTGATACATTGTGTGCTATCAACGTATGTCCATCGGACCGCTTGCCGAGTGTATCTAATGCCGTATTGTCGATGTTATTACACACGTGCATACACAGGTACACAGTGACGTACGTACAATAAGGGCACACGTTTACGTTCAAATCTCAGATCATCCAGTTGTATGCAAAAATGCGAATGTTCAGTAACCTATTTCATAAATATTATCGTAGACTTTGGTATTACAATGATCATGTCAATTGTATATTTGTTTTAAAATAATCTCCCACCCCCAAATATGTAACAGTTCCTAAATCTAGAACCTAGAAATCTCTCCTCTATTTAGTTGGGACCAGGACTAAATATCTATTTCGAAATATTTTTAATTCTTAATATTGTTTCAATTCATGTGAATCTGATTACATATTTCAATCTCTGTACTGTATATTTTACCCTTTGCTTAATACAGAATATGAATTATAACCATTAAAAAAAGCTATAAAATCTCCGTACCGCCGCCACTGGCATTCTCTGAAACATTTGAACTCTCCGCGGAGTTGCTGAGAGAAGATGCACGTTAGTTCCGTGGCTGGTGCTGGTGCTGGTGTGGTGGTATCTGGCCATTTGTGGCGTATGTCACCGGCGATCAGGACATATCGACGCTGATTGGCCGTGACGTTATCAGCCAGTGAACACACAGTCAACATACACTCTTTCACTTACGCCGACTTCACGTGCGCCCATGGACATGTGTTAAAGATCGAGATTGTCCCGCGATATGATAGCTATGTGTGCTAGACTTCGAGACAGGCCAATTACATTTGAATGCCGGGAGAGACACTGGTACATAAAGAGTCAGCGATGTGATGTTATTCGTGTTTAGAAGATTAGGGTTGTGTTACGAACAGGAACACATTGCTGTATTTATAAAATAGATGTGAATACTGAACAGAGATTTTATAAACAAGAAATTCTTTACACATAATCTGTGCAGCTTTATGTTTAACAGAATATCATGTAATATACTGCAAGGTTTTTTTCTGGAATACCTCCGGATACAAAGAACTAACAATGCTACACATTTTTCTGTTTCACAGTGTTCAAGTGTCCCGTGTATATAAATGCACAGTGTAGCGCCATTATACCATGTAAAATATTCACACCGCCGACACATACTAGGCACCGGCCTAGTCAAGTGAGCACCTCTAGCGGTGGCCGGACAAAACAGCGCGCGGGGCTCGTGTCCTTAAAAGAACCAGACATGCGACGCAGTGACCGGAAGTAAAGAGTTGTATGACAACGGAACCGGGGTGCCTTTAAACTTAAATATAAAATATCGTGTTACTATTTCATTTAACACAATGCCCCGCGCGTAACAACATCATTGTGAATTATATATAGTTGCCAAGTAGCGAGCCCCCCCCCCGTTCCCCTGGTTCACCCTTCCGGCCAGCAAAGAGGGGCCAATTCAAGAGGGCCCGGACCTGGTTTATGACCGCGGTGTGAACCAGCCACTAAGCTTGTTTTACATTACAGTACAGATTTTCTGAATTTCATTTTTCACATTTGCAATTTTGGGTATTATGCAGAAAGGGGACAGTTTCAAAACTACGAATGGCTCAATTCAATTTATTTATTTGTTTTTCTCGTATAGTGAAAATAAAAAACTAAATTTCGTTACATTTACGAGAACAAGAAGTCGGAAAAAAACTACTTATTTTATCAGTATTTCAAAAAGTTTTAATTTATCTGAACAGACCGATCGATGGATAAAAAAACATTCAATTCTCAAAATCAAAGGATGCTTATCACTTCCTTCCCGCGATAAATTCAACGAGGATCTGGTAAAGGGGGGGGGGGGTTATATACACATATATACGCATGAGTTTCAGATATAGCTATACACATACATATATAGACATCAATACAAACTGTGTTCGCATACATACATATGAAACTATGTGTATGTGTGTGCGTGCGTGTTTGAACATAAGTAAGCATATAGACACGCACGTGCCATATATTCACACACACACACACACACACACACACACACACACATATATATATAAGTAAGCACGCACGTATGCACGCATATGTTTTAATCACGATAATTTCTAACGGCATGCGTGAATACGTAATGTGCACGTTGTATGTCTATGCTGCAACCCCCGTCACGAACACCACATAGACGGAGGGCACGGGGGTAGTTAAAAAAGGGGGTTAAGACGAACACAGTGGCGTGCTGGTAACAAATTAATAGAAAATTCAGCCACAACGGAAGATTCAACACGTCAGTATTATTTTAACGAAGAAAAATTAATGTTTGAATTAAAAAAAAAAATGGTAGGTTATTTATTGTAACATGCCTAACAGGATTTGTTTAGATTGAGGCGGTACAATATGATTTCATTTCGTAGAGATTCATATTTAATATTGCCAGAACAAATTAAACTTGATTTGATACCTTTGAATATTTTTACGAAACTATTCCGTTTCCTTCGTAATACAACAGTTATATACTCTATAGCGTAAATCCCGAATCACACGTTGCTAATCAACAATTCATTGTTAATTAAGATGGCTGATAATTCGCTTCGCATCTACGCCACTGGTTCGATGTGTAGCGGGTACGTAGAAAAGTGGGCGACGCAAAGAGAGCGAATGTGAGGCGAAGGACAAGGAGGAGCAACACTGGTAAGAGTGTGAGGATGAGAGAGCGAGAAACCGAGAAGAAATGGAGAGACGTCCAGGGGTGTTTGCAAAGAAGTGTGCAAGAAGAAGCATTGGCAACGATCGATACAAGACTTAATGAGCCCGGCAAAAGAAGGCATGCTGATGGGAAATGAGAGCCACGGCGGGGTGGGGGGGGGGCTTAGTACACCGCGCACACATACACACACATACATTACCTCCTCCAGCCCCTCACGAACCGTGTCAAGCTATCGGCGAGAGGGGTTAGGGGACGACAACGACAACTTGCAAAGATACAAACATACAGGAAGTTTTGTACACACATTCAGGTGTATTGCAGACTGTATTAAGAACTACAGAATGGTGTATATCGCCCTCCACATGTTCACTTCCTCACACAAGCTTGAAATTTTTAACCCGAGATGAACTCAAGGTGTTATCAAGGTACACCATGATTTACGTAAATGCTTGTTGCAGCGATTATTATGCGATGTACACCAGTATGACATACAACTAAGATGCAATCAAAGAAAAACAAAGAAATATTCAAAGATTGAAGAAGAACAATATCGCGAAGCAATTAGTTGCTATCTATGATAATATGAATACTATACTAGTAGATTCACTAGGTACTAGTATGTCTATCATAAATACAGGTTTACCATATAGTTACCAGCTTTACAATTTCTTTACGGGACAAAACAACGAAGGTTCATTTTATTTAAAACATCTAAAACACAACATTGAAAAAATAAACGAACGTCCTGTCCTCATCAATACACTTCTGCGTCATGTTTACAAACATTGTCATGGCTGAAAAACAAAAATAATCAGAATGAAAATAAAATGTAATACGAATACTAATTAGCCGTGGAAAAAAAACAAGTTTCTTATCGACTACCAGTATGTGTATACGATCGGGAAATGAGTCTGCTAGGAAAATATATGCGAAAAGAACGAGGGGTTTTCATTTAGTAACATAAGGGGCAACATGCAGGGATGTCGCAGTCAGCTCACAACGGCGGGGTACAAGGGGGCAGACGGAGAGATGAAAACGAAACGCAAAGACAGGAAGGAAAGGGTGTGCACATCAAGACAGACATAAGAAAAGGGACATCAGATAGATAGCGAATGATATTTTAAAATAAAATAAAACTCACTCGGCTGTCGAGGCATTTAGAAGGGGTTAAAAATACGCTGAGTTCCACACTTTGATGTAGGGGTGCCAACCGTATTTTTTACGATTGCACCCCCCTTTTTATTGGCTCACAGATTATTTTTCATTATTTTAAGTGTCGCTCTCGCATATACAGGCGAAAGTAAGACCGAGGGTAACGTTCGATGATTTCGAAAATTACGACTACTATAGTTGTTGATATTAACATGAATTAACGGAATTGTTTATTGCACAGATCCACTGACTGTAGGTCCGTAAGTTACACTTTAGACATTGCACAGTAAGATACATCGTAATTTTTCTAGGTATATAAAGCTCTAAACACTTAAAGAAGGTCGCATTTTTAAATATAATTATTTATAAATGTTCTGCACACAGTGGGTATGGAACGGCAAATGTACATTTATTATAACTATAGAACACCCACAAAACACATTAGTATTTTCTAAATCTTATTTCTAATCTATTACCCTGTGTATACATTTATAAAGTATCTATCCGCGCCTCCGTCTGTCAATAATATAAGTAATTCTCTATTGTGATTATAATCGTATATTTTCGTACGATGCGTAATATTCTGCAAGGTTCATGTATCTGTATATGTGCTATGATTGTTGAACATTATATATTATACAACTGCAATACAATATACTGACAGCAGTGAATGTCCGCACGGTAGGGATGGTGTGCAGTGTTTAAGTACCAAGCAGCAGCAGTAGCAGGAGAGGCAGCAGCTAGCAGAGTGGAAGACGACGGCAGAAGTATGAGAGGAAACCTCGCATCGCACTGCTCTCCCAGATATATGCAGATAAAAATTAATTTCCATCTTGGGTCGACCAGTAATTTTATTGGAAAATGCCTCGCTTCGCGCTGTCTGCAGCAAATATAAAATACTACACCACCACCACCACCACTCGACATCCGGACCATACCAACACCATCAGTTGAATGTAACCTGTCGCACATTAACACACAAACGAGAAACACATCCTTCAATAACTGCAGTCACCACTTGCTGATTACTTCGTTATTCGCTACAAATTCTTATTCCAATTCAGTTTGATTTAGTCTAAATAAACAATGCCGTGTGTAGAAATTATTCAGCTTTTAAGAAATCACATACCAATAACACTTGCATATAAAAATCACAAATTTTACTTACGATTATACCGACGTCATATCTCTACATGGCATATGAGGTGCAGCGAGCGAGCGAGCGAACGAACGAACGAACGAGCTTCTCTTAGGGAAGAATATATCGTTATTCCCGGTGAGTCCCGCGGGACGCGGCGCAAATCATCTCGGGACCCGCACACGCTACTGAAATATTATGATAGTAGTTAATTTCGTATGTACCAAGACTCCTTTAAACACTGTAAGGAAATAAAGAACCCCCCGTGCGGTCCTCGAGATGTTTTTTAGGAACCATTAAATTTATAAGGAAGATTCCGTATTGCTTCTGTGTGGCTTTGTTTCATGAATAATCTTTTACCTGGTTCAAATTAAAGAGAGAAGTGAAAGTTATTGGCCGGATAGTTAAAACCACGATACAAAAGAGACGAGTGCCTTAGACTGCTTTAATCTTTCGCATACAATGTGAAATATTTTTATTCTCTCATACCGAAGTGAGTAGGTAACGCGAAGAATTACCATGATTTCAATACAATAACATAAGCAGCTTCAACCGTAACAATACAATTCATTTTATATCTGCCTGTAGTTCAGAAATAATAATATATTAATTCATTATCATTTGTACGTATGTATATCTACGTATCTGAATCTATTTACAGAATCCGTTACGAATAACATCTGTCAACCCCTTTCTATAATACGAGTACGCTACCTTGAACGGCTAGAAACTGCTACTATTTTTAATACGAATTACTGTTTTAATACAACCGAAACCTGACATCGGCATGTAACATACAAAAATAGCAATATATATATATATATATATATATATATATATATATATATATATATATATATATATATATAATACAAACATGATGAACACGATAAGGAGGGATAAATTTATATTCAATATCAAATTGGATTTGGCGAGATTATAGTTTACAGGGAAAAAAAATATATATGTTGGCCAATGTCAGTCAGTCCGCCGTTGACTTAACGATGGTTCTATATTGGGTAAATTTTACGAGATACAGTCACGACAGTATGCATGAATTATATTTGATATATGAGCTGCTATTACTCCCGTATACCAACATGCACTTTGGCAATTTCATTTTTACATAGGCATATACGTAGCTAGCTCCGTATCGACATTAGAAAATTCAGTCATTAATCACGGAGTAGTCATCAAGTAATACAATTTATAACTTACAAATATGATTAAGTAAATCTAACGTCGAATATCCTAAATGAGAATGTGGTACCGGTACATAGTCTTCCATCAATATGGAGCGGGTACAGTATTTAAATATGCCATCGTTTCTACTACTCGAAGAAGGCGTGACATTTTCATCGAGAGTTCTGTTTTAAATAAACAGAGAGTCGCGCGGACGCGTTTTCTCGCAATGTGCCCGCAATCTCACAGTATAAAAAAGTCAATTAAAAATAATCTTTTAAGGCAACTAATCTTGCATTTTTTCTTTTGGCCGGTTGCTATAGAGCTAGCAAGTAGGCAAGAGACAGTGCTGCTCGTAGCGAGTCTTGAAACCACTAAAAACTACCCCTAATTAATAAAACCAAGAGCAATGCAACGGACGGCACGAGTTTTTCATCCGCTAGTTCGCCCTACATACATTTCGACTCGAGTCAAGTTGTGTCGCGGGCGGGGTGGTAGGGGGGGGATGAGTGAGTATGCAGATGTATGTACCACGCCCTAGAGTAACTAAGAATTCTACCCTGCCGCTACACCACCACCCGACCGTTCGTCGACCAACACCACCGTCGACTCCGGCAACCCTTAATGACGTAAGCAAAGCAAAACAAAGAATGGTTCCTACGGTCCGCACCACAGGCATACTCTATCTGTTCACGGAACATCCCACAGCGATTAATGTCCAAGCGATAGAACTGCCACTGTGTCGAATTCAAAAAGTACCTGGTTTCTCATTAGTCAACAATAGCGAGCATTGTAGTAAATCGCACAGAATCGGGTATATTTTCAAATAGCTAAATATCAGTTTATTTGATTATTTCTATTAAATATTATTGAAAATTAACTGCTTTATTCTAAACGATTCCAGCCGACAATTCAACACGGTATACTGGTGTACGTGCAATCGATCTGGAAAATGTCTGCCAACGCACCTTATGAATTCTAATTACAAAGAATTCGGCGTCACGAGATGCACTTGACGGCTCCAGACTTGGGGGTGCATATTTTTAATGTTACGACGTACGTACGTTCGACGGTTGTCTCGCTCACACACATTCTCGCACCGCGAGATGCGTTTTGCATGTGTGTGATTGCACCCCCCCCCCCACTTTACTGTACACAACCCCCACCCTCGGCACCCCACCACCCCCGAACCCTTGCCGCATGCAGGTTGGGAGTGTAGCGTTCTCAACTGTTCCACCGCTACCACCTCCTCAGGGAGGCAAGCAGCGAGATTGAGACAAGTACGAACGTGGTTTGAGGGTGATATGTGCACTGATAACGACTAACGGTATTTCTTATTTTTCCACGGTGTTGTTTGGTAAACGATTTTCTTTTGTTTACATCTCTGTAGACTTTAAACCATGGTAATATCATCTCTTGTACGTTTCATATGACGATATTATAATAAATTATAAGAAACGTCAATTAAAGATGTAAATATACCAACATATATAGAGATGCACGATTGTGAATAAAATAAAAATTTGAAAAATGTATGGTACTTAATTATTAAAGAAAGGAATATTACATTTTTAATATACTTTAACTAATATCAACAGTAAATATTTATATAAATAAACATATTTCTACCAAGTTTAAAATAATTAAATAACGATTCAAAATAAATAAATCAAAAGAAGTAGAAATCAAAAAAAAAAAAAACACAGACCGTGTCCACGACCGTTATAATTTGACAAATATCTCTCGCGCCCCAAATAATTCAAATCTTGGATCCCCTTTCGTCCCGCAAATCACAAACACACAGCACACTGTACTGTAAGTTAGACGGAGAGCGACAGGTCATAAAAAGAGAGCAAGCGATGCGCGAAGAAGGAGAAAGAATAGGAGTGGAAAGAAGAAGAAAAAATTATAAATTCATCTGGCAGCATCGCGATACACACACACGTATATATGAGTTTATCTTACACACATACATGTGCATACATCGATTCTTATATCTTATACAGTCTAAGATTAGCACTGCTAAATACACACGCACTCACACACATATACTCTAATGTTTCACTCACACATGCATTGTGACATCCTCCTGTATGCAGCCATACATACATGCAGATCGTAAAGTACAGTCCGTAGAAGAGAAAACAGAGAGAATGTAGTAATTTTAATCAAATATGTTAAAAGTAGGCAAAATTCAGTGTGATAATTTATCATCAATTCTAAGAATTAAATTCGTTTTAATATTTTCGAATAGTTTTTATTTTATATTATTGCTTGTTTCATTATTTTTTAATAATTTATATTATGTCCTTCTTTTTGAAAACAATATTTTACAACCATCTTAGCTACCAATATATTATGGCAGCTAATAATACATTTTATTGAAAAACTTGGGTCAGGTATTTGTATTAGTATTCAGGACTAAATAACGTTGAATTTTAGAGCCGGTAGATATTCCTTGCATACATATCTACACACATGCACGTATTTCCCTCTCTCCCTTTATTTATAACATACACATATAAAGGTATATATGTGTGTGTATGTGTGTGTGCGCGCGCGCGTGTGTGTGTACGTATGTATGTATACATGATGAAGTATAGGGGTACGTATGTATGTATACAAAGTTAGTCTGAGCTTAATTCACGCGAACTCTTCCGTTTCTTTCTGCGTGTGGTGTTATCGTCGTTCTCTGTCTCTCCTTATCTCGGGGCTGCTTACTGCTTAGTTTTCACTCCGACGTCTTGCACCCCTGCCACTGTGCTCTCACTCTCTCACACTCTGTATGTGCGTCTGTGTGTGTGTGTGTACGAGTGCGAGTGAATAAGCGTGTACGAGTCTCGCGGACTCACGGGTCCTACGCTAACTAAGGAGGTATGGGTAGGAGTTTTTGCCACAGGCTCACATGCGCAAATGAAATCGATTAAAATGCGAGTTTGTGCTCTGAAGAAGAAGTATTAATGGCAGAGGGGCTGGGGTAAGATATGAGCGCGGCAACGGGGCACGGCGGGGGGGATGGTATGGAGATACGAGCTACAGAGAGTGGGAGAACACAGGCCTACTGGTAGAGAACCGAGAGGAGAACATACGTACGTATATGTATGCTATGTTGGTAAGGGTTGGCACTGACTGAGTAGTGGTATTGGTGTAAAGAGAATGGTGTAAGAAAGTTGACTGCTCTCCTCCTCGTACGTGTACAGTCGCCCGTGTGAGTCGCTAACGTTTTTCTGTTTCTTCCATCCTCCTCGCGCTTCCTTTCACCCTTCTGTCTTCCATCGGAGTTTTTGTCTTTGTTTCTTCCCTTCTGTTTCTTTGGTTGTCTCACTCGTTTTGTCATTCGCGTTTCTCTCACGACATTTTTTTGTTTCGGCTTTAATTACTTTCTTCTATCATTCCCAGCTACTCCTGCTCCGACCGCGCCGAACTTCGGTGCGTTCGAGTTATTTGTCAAACCGGGCGAGGTGTACTCCACCAATGATTTTAGGGACATATTTACAATTAGTACGTTTTGAAAGTCAAAGCACAATATAGACTGTCCAATAGTACAAAAGTAGTTCAGTGCAAGCATCAAACAAGCACATACTTTCTGTATGTTATTTATGAAAAATTAATACATTTTAATAATCGTTTTAAGTAGCTATTTCCGATCACAAACATGGCTAAATATGTATGTACCTGGGGGAACAAGCAGTATCATATATCAGGGAATTGACTGAACCGCCTTAAACACGACTGGTCGTCGCATCGAACATGACATCTTTTTTTGTGTAAATCGGTGCTACATTTTCGTCTTACAACAAAATATCAGCTTACAACAAACAGCTGTTGTTATTACGCGAGTATATAAAGAGGCGATGCATATAGGGAACACCCCGTATATATAAATCATGTACACCGTTTGAGTTAATTAGTATTTATGTAGGAAGGCGTCAACATGTTAATAACATTAATGAATTACCCGTAATTAACAACAAATATGTGTTAACATCCTGGAGGCCATGTGTTGTCGAACCATTCAGATTTATCGTAACTCTTTACCGACACGAGCCCAACAAGAACATCAACACACACACACACACACACATCCGAGTCTCTCTCGCTGTTCCTCTCTCTCTGCGCTGCGATAAACAGAGACAACACATCGCCACAGTGTATAGTCCATGTGTCAGAGTGAGCGAGACATAGCGACTAGGGGACGATGCAAAGTTTTAAGAAAAGCGTACATACTCAACCTTCTTAATGAGCGAAGTTAGTTACGATGGACGTCCAGGTTTTTCGCGTCGTTTTTTGTTGTGTTTTCTGTTCTCGATCCGCGAGCTTGCCACAGTACTGCTGCTGCTACCTACAGCAGTTTCGACAGATTATGGTTTGTGATGTAAAGTCTTACTACGGTTTATTTTCAACTGCATTGGTATTACGTTTGGATAAATAGAACTCCGCCAGCAAACTCTTGAAGCATTCGAAAACATTCACTGCTAGAGAAATTAGAAACAAGCAAATGTACTAGACTTTTGTTCTAACTTCCTGCCAATGCAGTCATTTGTTAATTAATAGTTGAGGTTTTTTTTAAGAAACATGGTTAATATTACTCTCTGAGGTAATTTACTGTTTTAAGTATTTAATAATTTGATTTACTCACTGTTTTCTGCATTCCTTGAAAATATCTTCGAGAAACAAGAACACATCACACCCCTGTCTTATTTTACAGAAAAAAAAAACTTTATAAAATTTCACGAAAATGTGAAGCAGTAAACAAATCAATACCTTGATGAAAACATTTAATTAACACATTTAATTACAAAGTTTGAAAACATAAACCATTAAAAACACGAAAATCCAGCAGCAACGAGTCCAAAAGCTGGACAGAGACAATACGTGCGCGTATCGAATACGGGGGGTGTGAGCACGTGCCGAAAATATTAAAACAATCCTGTTTAAAATTACTCCTTGGAACCCTCATCAAAAAGAGAAAAGAAATGGCGCGTCCGTCGTTGATTAGACCCTATAATATAAGAAATGTACGCAAGGCTTGATGAGTGTACAGGAATGTGTGAGTGAGCCAACTGTATACGCACTGTGCATGGGTGCGACAAGGATCGAGGACGAAATGAAGAAATTCTATCTACATTTGCGAGTAGAAGTTTTCTTTGGGCTGTCATGCAAAAACCTCCCCTTTCGACCATTCTTTGCTGGAGGGGGGGTCGCGGCGGGGGTACATGGACGTTTCAGAACAAAGACATGGGGTGGGGTGGGGGGTTGTAAGGAAGGGGGTAGGCTTGGTTAGACTGTGCGCAAGCGGTGAAGGATTGCAACCCGCGCGCCAAAGGAGTTAACATCTCCGCTACCCCTTTCAGCAAACGGAGACAATAAAAGTAATTCTTTTCCCAGTACATCTTTTATCGTTCATAGAATGTGAACGCAGATTTTTATTTCATTCAGAGTGCAACCATGTACCTCCCCCCACCACCCCACCACACCACACTCTCTCTATTTCTTTTTGCATGCTAGCAGGTTTTGTTTCAGCGGCTGCAAGGGGGTGGGGTGAATGGTTGGTGGTTGGGGGTATGCATGTACCAAGAATGGAATTTCAATTAAAGTTTTTAATATATGAGTATTTCGTCGATCTTAGATTTCGGTTTTCGTGGAGTGCTATAGATTCTTAACGCACATGATTGCATGCGTGATGGAACGAGTATGATTACGCTGTAAAATATATTACTTCCATTTGTAAAGCACAACCATAATAGAATGTGCGTAATAGTATATAGAAATATAATAATTACGTTTTACTGTCCATTGAAATTTAACTTTAGGCGTTTTGCTGGTCACCCTTTAAACGAATGTCCACTCCACATATACGTATTCGTCCGGTATATGTGTGTGTTATTCGTGTGCGAGAGGAAGTTTCACGGAAGACGTTGGCAAAGGATGAACCGGAAAGGCACCGTCCAGACCGGAAGTAGTATCCCGGAAACGAGTGCAGCAAGCCCCGTGAACAGGGAACATCGCCCCCCCCCAACCCCTCTGACAGAGTGACGACCACTAGAGGAACGGTGCGGCGCGAAGGGTAAGTGGAGATAACGGGTGGTGTATGTAAAATTGCGTAAGCCACCAAAACCACTGATTATGCGAACTACGGGTCCCATTACAAGCATCAAACCAGCGCCTAAAACCTGCACATGTAACGTGAAGTGATACTAGCAATATCCTTCATAAGATTTTAACTATTCTTTTTCTCTCAAAGATAGAAAGAAAAATCTAGTTCATATAATCTATGAAAATACAATATGGTATCACAGTAATGTCCATCTGATATTGTTTAATGTTTATGCCAGTTACAATGATTTCAAGAGAATGCTATTTACAGTTCAGCACTGAATAATCACGTACACTATATCCGAGTACTGTAGCACCCACTGTCAGTCTGAATATTGAACTACGTTAATTCTTTTCAGAACAAAACCTACATTTATCATCTCCGTACATACAAAGAAGTTTTTAAAAGCCTCGATTAGCTGTTCAAGAATGGAGAAGAAAATCAAAAGTGCGCGGCCTGTGCCACCCTGCCGGTGTACAGCCGAACTACTCACTGGAATGACTTGTACACCCCCAACCCCCGCCAGTACAGGAGGCTGGGATGAGGCACCCTTCCTTACAAAGAACTGTATTAGCATTCTTAATGAATTTTGCAAGAACCGAGTGTCATTAGTTCTTCTAATGAAATGTCACAACCACGAAATTATTCCGTTAAAATAATACCCATTTCATAAATAAATATATACATACATACATTGTATAGTAGGCAGGCTATCTCAAACAAATTAATCTCCGTCACTTGTTCGGAAGATGTTTGAGAAGCACTGATTTTAGGAATTTGAAGATGTAGTACATATTTTAATTGTTTTATTATAGTGTACTTATATATAATAGTACATTATAAACCAAGGGAGAGAAACCTCTTATTTTTCCTGAGGTGTAATTTGAAGCCCGAGGACGAAGTCAAAGGGCTATAAATACATCGAGGGAAAAATGTTGATTTCTTCTGAAGTGTATATACTATTTTTTCCACGATCGGGTGTAGAAACACTTAATTTCATAAATAATGAATTATAATAATAATTCGGAGCCAAATTGCAATATTTAGAAGCCTTTGGAAATGTTTCCATGCAACGCGTACCATGATAACAGACATTTATTTACAAAAACCTTTGTTATAATAAAAACTCTCTTACGGAAAGTGTTTTCGTCCCTAGGGAGTAAATGCTTTACTTCTGTCCCGACTTTGACGCCATAGAAACCGACTTCTACTCGCGGACGTGTAAAAATACATGTTATATAGTAATGTATATGACTATTGAACTCCATGGAAGTCTATGAATTTCCGTTAAGAAGTAAGTAGGTACGCTACGCATGGAATATGCGATATTCTTATTGCGACGGATATTACCAAGCTAAGAAACTAATACATATACGTGCTTGCATTATTTAAAGTGGAAATTAAAAATTATTTTTGCAAAAAGAACTGCGAAGTCACGTCACTTGTAATGAAGTATGGATGTGATCCTGCTGAGATTGGCTATGCGTTCATCGGATATTGTCGTGAGCATGTAATATTACAAGGTAGGTATATGCTTCGATTCATTAACAGTTCTACATGAATCATATGCCAATACAACCATAGTTAATATTAGAAAAACTATTAAAGTATATAAACATCAGTCTAGAAAATATTCAGTATTTATTATTCTAGTAAATCTACTTCTTACAACTAAATCTTTTTTATTCTTCAGTAAGTAAATTTCTCCTTATCTTTTTCATTCTGTTATATATTTAAACATCACATCAGCAATAAATAAGGGCAAGGATGATATCTGCGCAACAGATCTACCGCCAGATGAACAATTGCAAATGAAATAGCATGCTTGTACAGCCAGTACCTGGGGAGGTAAGGGTGTAGATATCACGCATATAGTAGGTGAGGAGATGCCATTACTAATTATACTGTAATTTAGTAATTTGGTTGCCCTGTAATACAACGCTGATCATGCAACATATAACGCACCACATTACTCAACCTCATTCATAACCTCACATCCTGTACGTATATCCTCGGCAAACACAGATTGATACATACTGTAGCAATGTATAATACGTGGTCATTATTGGCCATCTCATTATAAAACGTAAGGACTCATAAATTAGTGCGTTGAAAAGGTAATTAAATATCTTTCGGTCCCATTCTACGAACAAATTCTCATATGATCTTCACGAAGATTTAGTAAATCAACGTATAAAAATAAATTTTCCTGGTATACAAATAGGTTTTTATTTTTGTAATGTATTATCTAAAACATTTGCATACATCACTATTTTTTTTTCAATCACATATTAATAAATCGACACTTCAGTCATGTCGTTTATATTCATTTGCTACAATACTGTTTTCAGATCCGATATCAGTGTGTGTAGAGTGCATTTCCTAGATTGTCTACTGTTGATTTCCATTCGTAGTTAAGTGTTTCTCCCCACACTTCCGTACCATCACTCAAGCATATGAGAATGATTGTGAGTTTTCATAGAAATTGACTTTTGTTCAATATGTTTTATCACGAGTATTAGTTTTGATATACACCAATCAGACGGTCATATATTTCCATTTACCCAGAAACACACGATGTAATCATATTTTATTTCGTATTACGTACCTATATTCCTATATAACTATGAGATCGATGTGTATATTTATAAAATTAATTTGTAAAGATATAAAACAGGTTATGTCCCTACAGAACACAGAGGTACAACTGGGTACCTCCGATTGACTAATAACAAACTCACTCCGTCCTCGTCAACTGTGTTCCTCCTGAGAAAATGTAATCGAAAGATAATTAGTTTTAAACACGATTATAAGAAAACGCAAAGTTTTGCGCTAATTTTTCCCAAGAATCAAAATCACTTTCTAGCACCCAGGCGAAAGAGTGATGTAGATGAGGTGGCTGTGAGTGAGTGGGTTAGAGTAATTTCCATGATAGCAGGTGGAGTAAGTATATACGTATATATGAGGAAACATTGGCGTGTTTCCTTACGTCGAAAAGAAAATAGAAAATGACATGATAATCTCTTGTACAATCTCATTACGAATTCATAACTACAGAAAAGACCTGAAATAAGAAGAAAAATGCTTCGCGGAAATGTGAAGTACATTAAAAATTAATTAATACTCTGAGATGAGACTCCACGGATTTTATTTTTTCCATATTTCTCTCTGCTTCTAATGCTTGCATCACTGCCAGATAGCGTCGTCAGGGGCAGAGGGGGGGGGGGGAGGGGGCGAAGGGTGACCAGTCAGTCATCAGGGACTTGGTCGAGGGGACGACGGTGGAGTATAACAAACCAGTCAGGGGTCAACGGGCAAGAGCACGACTCCCCTTTGGATAAAAATGCACGGAAGTCCTGTTAAAAGATATCTAAAATAATTTACGTCTCCCGAATATTTTTTACGGAACTGATAATTAATTTAATTTGAAATGACAAGTCTCTCTTCCTTATTTCACGATAGATTAAGATTGTATACGCTAATTGTTCCATATATAATAATGCATTAACAATCATTTGCTGTAGGTTTGATTATATTGGTAATACAATCACTTACAAGATAAATCCATCACACTACATAGTAATCAGGTTAAAACAAATCTCTCTACCATTACATACATATGTGAATAAGTGAGGTTAGAACAATGTGTTGTACCTTTCGCTTCACGATAATCGATGTGTGCGGGTCAGAAAAACGGTCAAGATAGATGGACAGCGTGTGTCCCGGGTTCGTATCCCGTCTATACATCAGACATCCCTCACAGTGACCCCGCATTCAGGCGCCTCGACCAATACAGATCGCGATACGTTTCGTCTTGTCGAACGACCGCACCACCACTACCACCAGCACCACCAGTGCCAAGAGGTGGAGGTGGTGGAAAGGACACTAACTAACATACAAACTCCACCGAGAATCTACTCCCGTATACGTTACACTAATATCTGTTGCCAGTGCCATTTACTTTGCATACATACCTATTGCGTTTCACTGTTACACTCGAGTCCAGTGGCGTCCGTCACGCACAGGGCTTGCACGGATTATTTTAAAGTTCAGTTGTTCGTAATTTAGAAAATAAACCTATAATTTCAGTTTTTCTATGACTTATAAAGATAGAAGTAATTTGTTTAATTCAGAATAAGAATATACTAAGTAGTGATTTGTATTGAAACTCCCTGTTTCCTTCCGTGTGTCGTCTACGCTCCTGGTTCACTTCACACACGCTTAATACAAATACTACTACTACTAGGACCAAGAGGAGTATCCTGGCTAGCCCGTTGGAATGTGGTGATCGTTTAAGTTCGCAACTAGAGGAATTAACCTGGACGCGAATGCCATTTGTCTTGGTTTGACTTGACCCGCGCGTGTCCCACTCACAACCCCTCCTCCCTTCTACCACCACCACCTCCTCCTCCTCGTCGAGCGTCGGCGTTACATACACACACACACACACACACACCAGCTCCATAACTGTGTGAAGCACATTACTCTTGTGTACTGGCTGTGGTCGCCGCACTGCTAAACAATGCCCGCCACTAACTTTAAACACCTATCAACTGATATTAGTTACCTGCAGCACCCTGCCATACCTCTGTGAAGATGCTCTTTCTCATTCCGCGCGCCCGCCGTGCACGCTCGAGACATTCAATTATTGTGAGGATGTGACGATAGACCGAGATGGCTACATCGCAATGTCGCATATAAGATCATGCAATGGACTGTGTCAGATTGTCGGTCGCACTGGAGATATTGAATTAATAGACTAAACTATACTGAGGTTTTGAATAGTTCTAGGAAGATTCCTGCTCGTCGGCATGGACGAGCGACGAAATTATATATCTCCCTATAGACAAATATTTGACCAAAGTACGTACGTACTTACGTATATACTACGTATGATCTTTATGCAATAACGATGAAATGTATACTGAAACGAGAATATAGGTGTGCTGAAGAGAATCTTTCCTTTACAACGGAAAACACGGACTGTTTTTCTATTCACGGCACTTAAATTAGTTTCAACTACAAATTACTGGCAATTAGCGTCAAATACGAACAAGTACACTAATTACCAATTATATAAATATGAATAAACATGTTGCAGCAAAATGCTACGTCATATTTATTTAAACTACATTGACATTTGCGTTGATCATATTAGTAAATAAATACGCAATAGATTATTCCCTAGCTTATAAGTTTGTAGGTGTACCTACCTATGTCGTAAGTCGTATCACATAATTATATTTTACTTGATTTAAGAAATCATCGCGGTGTAAATTACAGTATGCACCTCGGTAGACAGAGATGAAAGATGCTCGTTACGGTAACCATGTTTATATGTGCAACAGAGACGGCGCGATCACGAACGACACTCAGCATGAACTAGCGAGAGAAAATTCGTTTGAAATTTAGTTTTCCCAGAGAAAACATGTTGTTTACCTGCGCGTCATCTTATAATTAGGCCTCCTAACCGCAGGCCTGCAACAGCGCCGCCATCGTGGATATTGGAAATTAAAGTTCATCTCGTTTATTTAATTTCTCATGTACTTATGTTAATTAATTTCTTAGTCGCGTTGGAGGAAAAAAAACCCCGAAGAATTCCTGGTGCCTGGTTTTAATTTAACGACTCGCAACACAAATATAAAAGTTACGTATCTGACAACGTAAACAAGCAAGCAAGAGGTAGTAATATTAGACGTTCTCCTCGTACATATATATGTTAGCAAGTAAGAGAGAGAGAGAGAGAGAAACGAGTGTGTAAATAGCAACCGAATAAGACGGATTATTAATTAATTTTAAAAGATATTTCAACCAATCATGAATGTAGGCGTACCAACTCAACATTAAAACACAGAATGATATCAATTAACATTACGCTGTAAC
This sequence comes from Carabus problematicus, assembly GCA_963422195.1. NCBI lineage: Eukaryota > Metazoa > Arthropoda > Insecta > Coleoptera > Carabidae > Carabus > Carabus problematicus. The sequence goes on along the minus strand of OY728588.1, from coordinate 309,297 downwards.
ATCGTACAGCTTATATTAATAAATTAAACATGATATTCTAATCAGAAACAGCCAATAAAAATATACAATGAAATCTGTTTATAGTATAGGAATTTGGTTCACAATATGCTAGTGTACGCTATAACGAAAGTATTTAGTATGATATGTAATGGTATCAATTAACATTACACTGTAAAATCGTACAGCTTATATTAATAAATTAAAAATGATATTCTAATCAGAAACAGCCAATAAAAATATACAATGAAATCTGTTTATAGTATAGGAATTTAGTTCACAATATGCGAGTGTACGCTATAACGAAAGTATTTAGTATGATATGTATTTAGTTGGGACTCAGAGATACGTTCACTATAAGCGAGTTTCCATTATATGCGAGTTCACTATAAGTGGATCTCACTGTATCTAGTATTCAGTTGTCATGTAACTAACCTTCGTAGATTCATGCACATCCAAATTTAATCCATTATCGAAGCACGTACACACATCACTAGTACTGATTTAAAACACTCAACTTATTTATCAATACAACAAGAATATTATAATGTTTTTAGAACCTAGTACGCATAATTTCAATACTTATTAGTTCGTTTCTACATATTAAATACACATAAGCCACTCACAAAACTTTACAAATAACTAAAACATGAATTAAGATTAATTCCTGACAAGAAACATGTTTCATTTCGTTCTTGCTGGTAATTAGAGAAATATGACAATGATTAGACATTGCATAATACTTGTTCAAAGATAAGAATAGTATTACTTTGATATTTATTGGGGAAAATCGTTGAAATATGTATTAATTGACATTTTCATCAGATTTATATATTTACGTTGAATAGATTTAATGAAATTTGTCTTTCATTTTTATCAAACATTATTCGCTGTACAAATTACAATATTTAATGATAGTTATTGGAATGATATTGTTTTATTGATATAAGTTAATTTAAGAACCTCATATCATTCGCGGATTTCGCAGTATTACATTACATACAAAACGTTAGAACGTAAATTTCAACAACAACAACAAAAAAACGAAACTCAACGTACATCTAAACCGATCTCGAGGCGATCAAGTATAAAAATTCCATTTAAACATAATATTAAAAAAGCCATTATTACACGGTACAAGGATATGGTGCAGCAGCAGCAGCAGCAGCCGCCGCGTGGTGTACGATTAGTATTGAGTACAGACGCAAACCAACCAGCGTGTATAGGCAGCTGTGTTATCAACCGAGGCCCGTGAAATCGTTGCACGGTGTGTGAACACCGTATAAAACACATGTCGCGTTATAATAAGTGTAATCCTGGACCGTATAAATACGGTGGTGAATTATTTTATACCGTTTATGAATAACACACAATCACTGCTTTTTAGTGTGTACAACAACAGACAACGCAACAACAACAACAACATCAACATCATGTATATGTGAAGAAACGTGTGTGACCCGCGATCCTCTGCACGAGTGTATATATGCATGCCGGCTAGTTGAATGTGTAGTATCCATAGCAAATTATCACGTACTGAAATTGCAAGATGCTAATCTGTAAAGTTGCAACTTATACCTACTACTATATACCACGCTATGTTCTAACTTAACTGATTTCTCGTACGTTTTATGGTTACGCCACAAAATGGCTGTCATCATATTTGAACGTATTCGATAGTCGATTATCTGTTCGTACTTTGTAGATATATGTATGTGTTTCAGTGCATCTAGTGCAATCTAGAATTATAATATCAAAGCAAAATTATGTTGCTTACCTTGTCCCCGGAACATTAATACTACTAGACACATCGGATTGTGTTCAGATTGATTCAAGATTGAAGCTTTGGAATTATATATTTACAAAATTATGGATTCAAAATACACGTATAATCACGCAGACATATGTAAATATGTAGTTCAATTACTTGTGTAATATCTATCTAAATTCCTCTCGTAAGACAAGACTGTCCCGTGCACTTCTTTCCGAGAAAATGGAGCGATTGTTGCGTAAAAAAACGAGCATGGCAAATGATGAGTCGAGAGTGTGGGAACTATCATTCACGGTGGGTTGAGCCCCGCGATCTAGATCAAGCGTGCTCTGATCTCTCACACGCCGAGAGAGACTAAACAAGCGAGCAGCATCAGCAATAAGAACTATGGACTGGTGCATTTAACATTAGTCTGTCGCAAGAATTATAGTGTAAATATAAATCTGTGCGAATCATTTATTAGATAAATTCTGATACTTGTTTAGAAAGCATTTTTCTACCGAGACAATCAGCGATATAAGAGTATTGTAGTGAAGAAATGTACGATGCGTTTCACACTCACCATTCTCAGTTCCAGTAAATGAAACACCAAGTATAATAGCAACCTCTGACTGGAGAATAGTGTGGTAATCTCAGTGTGCTCTTTAAAGCAGAAGTCTACTAACACTGTGGTACCGCAAACTATTTTAGAACTAGCCGAACAGCCACTGAAATATTAAAGTAACATCCTGAAACCTGTTGCTCGCGCTACTAGCTGTCATGAAAGTAAAATAGCGTTGCTAAAAATGCGCTTGCCACTGAATTGAACAGTGTCATATACAATATTCCACTGAAATCCACATTCTTCAGCAGCCTACTGCTATAAGAACAGACACCGCAAGGCAAATTATTATGGACTGAGTCGAGTTTGTGTGAAAGAAACACAGAATGAATGCGTTTCGATACAGTGTTTGATGGTGTTCCCTGTGATTGGAACAGGTGTACCGGGTAGTGAACGGTTGACTGGCCGAAGTCCTCTCTGAAGTCAGTCGACGGTCACACCTCACTGTACACATACATGCATGGACACACGTCATTGGTTCACAGTCACCTGCCGAGGTTGTTTTTCTGTCATTTTGTTTTTAGGACGCTCTGTAACAAAACACATCGAAACGTGACTGTCGACAATCGAATGTCAAATCCAACGGTGCCTGTGAGAGATTTATGTTATAATTCGACGCTGTAAAGATGACTCATAAATGCTCATATATAACGTAAACGCATGAAATTAATATCATTTATATTAGTTAACAGCGTAATAATGAAATGATATATGGACTTCTATAGTAATTTTCAATTTATTTAGATACGTATTTATGAAATAATTACAAAATTAATATCTACGAAATGGATAAAAAAAAAAAGTACACTAATTCGTCCTTTGATGTTAAAAACAAACATTGATGTTCCTGTAGAATTGATATTTTCACAGCTATATCCTGTCTGGATATTAATGTACACTAAATTTAAGTGAAAAAACAATATTTTTATATTGACAATGTACGGTTGAACTGGTTTGCGTGAAATTTTCAAACAAGCATATACTTAATCTTGTATTTATGCTCTGTATAGGCACTTCCACGTTAGTCTCTATAACAAATAGTTTCGTTACAGCGCCTCTGTAAATTTTTCACGGTACGTGCCTATTCTGTGCATAGGGTTTTTTTTTCTGTCGACTTTTTTCCCCTGCGTATAAGTTGGTAGCCTGTGTACATGACGCAGGTCGGTATGTGAGATGCACATACCGACTACTGTTATCCATTCACATTGACAAGTTTTTGTGTCGCGCTTAATTGTTTTTCTATGGGAACACAATCTAAGTTTATTTATGTATATAGTGTAGTGTAGTGTACGTATTTCATGCTGTGGTTGCCATAGGTGGTACATGTTACCGATAACAGAGGGCACCACATGTGTACAAACCATGCATACGTTTATAAATATTCACATCTAATTCACTTATGCTGCGTTCGAATTGGACAATTTAGTGCACTAATATACCACGTGATTGGTCTTATACCCTAAATTGTGCACTAGAATACGTTCGAATTTTAGAAATAGACAGAATTTGTAAAAGCACACTACGCCCTGAATTGCATATCCTAAATTGACCGGCAAGATCCTAAAATCTCTCCAATTTCGTTGCCTAAAATACTAAAATCTTGAATTCGAACACGGCCTGATATATTCGTTATTGCAAATGTTGTAATTACGTTCAATGTTTATTTAATTTCATTGTACCGCGCCAATCCGTACGCCACTGGTTTTGTACAGGTAAAGGTTGGTTCTAACTTACTGTACCGCAAGTGTAAGGGTAAGAATGTAAGGTTCACACGTAGTACATATAATAATACTGTAGTTCACCTACCATGTATACGAATATAGTGTGTAAATGACTATGTACGTAAGTGTATGTGTGTGCACGTGTGTGTGTGTGTGTGTGTGTGTGCGCGAATACATAAACGTTTAGCCGCGATGCATGTGTTTCCCGCACGGCGGCATGTCGGTCGCGTAAGTGGTTTTTAACAGCCCGTTCATTACCATATGAGTCCAACAAACTCACTTACATACATGCATGTAGTAGTGTAGTGTATATGTGTGTGTGTGTGTGAAAATTTCATGCATAAATGTGCTAATTATTATCACCCAGCTTTACACGGATTAACTAGCAAGCAACAGCTGGATTAACGCACTCAGCGACAACGACAAATTTGTCAAATATTTAGTGTATTAACACGTACATTTCAACACATGCTCACAACGATATTCACACACATGATATATCGTTCGTTATGTTCCGGGGAAGATGCAAATATTCACATTGAATATTTCATTATAATAAGCAATAGACATTCTCCTAATTTATATATTTATATACCTATTACTAACATATATTTATATTATAACTTTTATATTAATTTAACATTACTTTTATGTATGAAGTTCCAAATAACGGATCTCCGATTAGTAATTCCAGACTTTCGTTATCTAAATTAAATATTAATAGAAGAAGTATTATTTCTGCATTAAAATAATTTTTTCGAAAATAAATTTATCATAAATTTACTAGAAATACAAATAACAACAAACTATATAATATGATCCGGTATGGTCTAGTGGCTAGGATAGCTGGCTTTCACCCAGCAGGCTCGGGTTCGATTCCCGGTACCGGAATTTACTTTTTCTATTTTATTAATTTATATGCACAATAATAATTTAGAAATATTGAAAATAATTATTTTTATGATTATTAATGCGCAGAAGAAGTGAAGAACATATGCACACTACCACTACATAGTGCACTATAGTTCTTAGGCAATTATGTTTCTCGTCAAGTGTGTTGTGAAATTATACATAAATGCATGTGTGTGAGTTGTACATGAGAAGATACATCTTCGTTCTACTTCCTTGTATTCTTCAAGAGCTAAATTACATACTACAGACATACATACATACATGTACATGCGTGTATTGTGTTTTCATCTGTGCTTAGGAGAACATGGGATGTATGTATGCCGGTATGTATGACCCCTTACTTAATGCTACAAGCAATTTACTACACATTTTTTTCAAAACTTTTCTGTTTGTTTCAACGCATAAACTCGTTCTTGAGACAACAAAGAAAATGATGTGTTTTACACACGATTTTTTATTATCATGTAAAACGTCACATAATTCTGTCATATAGTCTGAAATAGTTTTGAAAGTATTACTAAATTTCGTGTAGATTTAACATGATATTCGAATTTAATAATTATTAATTGAACGTTCTCTACATTTACGATGTACAGCAATTGCATACAATATAATTTATATTATGTTCTTACTTTCTTATACATAGTACAAGGCAAATATAGAAATCATGAAAAATTTCGATTGCGAGATTTTGATGGAAATATGTTTTGAGGTCCTCTGAGAATTTTTTTCAAATTAAGGTTGTAGAAAATATTCCATATACACTGTGACCTCTTTAATCCGAACTAATAATTACGCGGGTTGATTCGGATGATCGGAATATTCGGATTATCGAACAAAAAAACAGAAAATATCAATTTTCCTAATTATCTACTAATTTCAACATTCTTCCAATAAAGGCTCTTTATTTTAAAATAAAAAATCAACAACTGTACAACATATCGTATTTTGTTAGATACGACATGACTACAAAAATAAAGTACACATGTAAATCTAAAAAAATAAGAAGTGAATCGAAGAAGCTGTAAAAATTTCAGTGATTTTGCTGTGTTTAATATTTGGTTTTTCTGTCCTTTGAGCTCATTTTATTTTTCATTTCGGATAGAATTAGAAAGTGGTGTTCCGATTCAGTATTATTTTTTCGAAACTTCTGACAGTCTCGGTGTGCTTCATACGTTGTGGTATCACTTCTACTTCTTCGTCCGAGCTTGCTTCATTCTGAACATGTTCCAAAATATCCATATCATTTATGATTCTCACGATTGTTCTTGTCCGATGGCCCATTCAAGAGCTTCTTGTCTTGTAACATCTCCAGAAATATGGTTTATCAGTGCAGTATTGCACATTTATGTAGCGGGAATCACTCTGCTGTTCGCAATATAGTTGTGAATTTCCGCTGTTCGGATTACTAGAGGTTCGGATTAGAGAGTGTTCGGAATAAAGAGGCCATACTGTATATATTCTATCTTGATTCATGCCTGAGTAAAAGATATTTATACACATCATGTATTGAAAATATTATATATAGGAAATATGAAAACAAAAAGCAAAACGACTGAAATACAGATTTGAAATGTCGTATGTCATACGCCCAAGCGGGGTCTCTTAGGGACCCCAACATTGAAAAATTTGTAATATTTATGTTATTTGCACATGTTTGCATTATTACCGCTAGCTATGTGTTAAGAACTTCATACTGTACAATCTGTATGTTCGTGGTGACGCGTTGTTAAGAGGTTGTTAAATTGTTTCAAATTTAGGTGAGTGAGGTCTCGCAAGGTCCCCGATTGAACATTTAGAATTACCAAATATTTGTTTCATTAATAAGTTGTTTTTGTAGTAATTCATTTCACATGAAGAATTTTGATAAAAATAGAACATTAACCGAAAAAAAACTCCATGAAATTGCAGAATATTTGGATTTGAATTATGAAATGGGCAATTATAACGACGAAGCGTCAGGATGTTAAATAATTGTTAACTGTTAAATAATTCTGTTTTAATTTATTTTTTTTTTTATATTAAAATTACGTAAATATTCTAAAAATAATTATATTGATGTTTTATTTTGCAATATCAAGATATGTATGATTAATATTGATAAATTAACTGGGGTCTCTAAGGGACCCCGCTTGGGCATTTACGTAAGTTTTAGTAGCACGGGCGTATGAGGGTTAAATTTTCAATTGAATTTAATATACATGTGCATAAGAAAGTCGTGTGGTGACCACAGCAGATTTTTTTTTAATTATATGCAAAACAAATTCCCAAGAGCCCTTCACACTAAACTCTTTCATCTTTGCAAACACAATACTCTTAATTGCTTTGGTTTTTTTTTTCGATAGCAAATCTAGACCAACAGTTCATATTCTGAAGCAGGACACAGATTGTTAGCAAACCTCTGTGTCTGCTGGTTGTGCTGTACGTGTGTGTGAATGTCTGTGAAAGACGAGTACGGATAGTAGAGTGAGATAGAGTAATTAACACGTGAAGCATACATATATGCGGTGAAAACTCCGGAGTCCGCAGACCGACCGCAACACCGCGATGATGATCTACTTCTATCTTCGTTTAATAATAACAGGTTAGCGCGTACAACAAAACGAACCATCAACAACAAACAACAACAACAACAAAATGTAAATAGTTCACATGTTCCCACACTGGCACCTCCGTCATAAATGAACGTTACAAAATGCGTAATTAAATGGCTAATTATTAATGAGTATTCATGTATGGAAATTGTTGTGCGTGTGTAAGCAATTGTCACCGTCGTTGCTGTCGTCGTTGTCTATTCGCATATCAGCCGTGTTAATCTCGGTTGCAATTGTTTGACAAACTGTGCGTGTATTTCAGTTATTCCACGTATTATTATTATTATTTAGAACGGTGTTTTGTTTAAAACAATGTTTTGCGCTTTTGTTTTAAAAATCTCGCACAGGTCCCGTCGCAACATTTAACAAATGTCAAGAACAATGAGCGCAGACATTCGTAATAATGTGCAATTCATTCTCGAATTGTGGTTAACAATCAGTTTACGAAGAATACAGATCACATTTCACCTGTTACAACTAAGAGTCCACAACGATTTAACCCGACTTACACATGTAAATATGAAAAAAAATCTGAAAAGTCAAAATCAAGCGTATATTTAAGTTGCGTTGGCTTTGCTGTGCATAGTTTTGTGCTAATGTCAATGCGCGGAACATGTCAAAACTCGGTCAGACCAGAGGGTGACTTATTGTTTATATATCGTGGTGGAAATAGGGGGGGGGTAGGGGGTAGGGGGGTAGGTATCTGAACATACATATATACATGAATAAGACACAGAGAAGTCTTCAAGTTGGTTTATCGACTCCGGGCAACGTATTACCGGAATTATGTGCAAGACACGCACCCGGAGCGAAGTTTGGTTCAGTGTCTGTCAGAGACTTAAACGTACAAACCAAACTTACAATATACACGTACATATGTAGATATATCTATATATACATATAACAATGTGTGTATATGTCAATAGTACGGAATGTATGAGCAACCGTAATATATGTATGTGTATATGTGAAGAGACAAGGATATATATATATATATATATATATATATATATATATATATATATATATATATATATATATATATATATATATAATGTACGTGTCCCTTGTGCGTTACTCCTTCTATGTGTGTATGTATGGGTTAGCATGCAAATCAAGGCAGACCGGACCTCTCCTGTATTGATTGTGTAAGGACCTACACTTGGTAAGCTTGAGAATAATTATTGTTGTATCTACCCCACGTCTTGGGTTCGACTCTATCCTGCGCCGTCTCTCGACCGGATGTCGTCGTCGTCTTGCTACGCATTTGTGTAGTTGAAACTACGTGCGTTACCTTACACACACACACACACACACACACACACACACACACACACACACACGCACACACACACACACACACACACACGCACATACACATACATATTTGCCTTATATAAATGTATGAGCTTCCATTGTCCTTCTCACACAAAACGATATTGTTACATATAGTGTTTTTAATGTTTTCTAAACGTATTATTATATTTGTCTATATTTATATTCTTACGTTACTTTACAAATAACTGTAAATATGACAGAATCACGATTTAATCTACCCATGATTTGTACCTGAACAATGGATTGATGTAAACGAAATGTATTTTCCGTACAAAATAGTACATATTGAACTTCATAATAAGATGAGACGAGGAGGCGAATAGTGAAAATAAAATTGTTGTTTTTGTACATAATGAGCGCGATAAGAAAGAAGAACAACTATAGAAATAGAGATATTTAATGAAATGCAAAGTACAATCATAACTGTATACGAATATGGATCAGTATAAACATCAGGACGACTGAAAACAAGCTGTAAATTTCTTGTAAAACGGACCGAGAGAGAGAGAGAGAGAGAGAGAGAGAGAGAGAGAGAGCGCGCGCGAGTCGCCTGCCGTTTCAAATGCGGGCGTTGCCATGAAAAACCGAGAAGAAAACACTCATTTTATTGATGAGTTTCTAGCATCGTCTTTAATTTACGTACCTACCCCTGACGTCGCAGACACCCCCGCCCTAGCGGACGCACCCGACGTCTCATACACGCCCCCCCGCACCATCGCCCTCGTCGCCCATACAAAGCGTCTTCGCCATCGGCGTACCCGTGCCCGGAGTATTCTATTTAAACATGCAGTACAGTTTTAATTATAAAATACTGAACAACACCAGTATTGATATCGTTGATTTGGAATATATTTTCATACTACACATATATGTATGTATTCATAGATCGTTACTGAACTGTCAATAGCCGCTTATGTTATGAATGGTTGTGAAGCTCGGCACTCACTAGAGCATTGGTGCGCGCACAAACGCCGTACGCGTAAAACTGCTCAAGTCAGTACAGGGTGAATTTGGTATACGTTTGTGCGCGCACAAATGCTATCCATCGCTTGTCGGTTTCTGCGAAAACATCAAAGAACCTGTTTGCTCAGGCTGGCCGGGGTTTAGTCTGTTTTTATCAGGTCGTGTGTGCGCGTAAATTTAACATTGAGTGAAACGCTTATATTTCCCTCCATTCCTATAAAATGTTGTTACCCACCACGGTTTCTTGTATTTGATATTGGCTGACGTATTACTATGTCTGTTGCACTTGCCAGAGCAGCATTATTTTCCGCCATTTTGTACACTAATACTTTTCACGCATAACTTACGCACACAGCTGGAGCGAGATTTTACGCGCACGAACAAGAAGGTTGTGCGTACAAAAATTTTAACCCGCATTCGTGCGCACACGAAAGCTCTAGTCAGTACTGTGAGTGGTACTGAGTATAAGATTTACACATATTTCGTTAACCATCCCCATTCCAGCCCTTATTGTTTATGCAACCAATAACTCATCTGCGTATTACTGGAAACAAGAATACCGTGTTCCCATAAAATTTTAGCGTACGAGATTTTTCACCAGCCCTTCGAGCGTACGCCGCTGGACTGGGCTGGCCACCCCTTTGCCCCGGGGCCGCGGGGGGTTTTCGCACCACATCTGAGGTCCGCGTTCATCCCACTGTCTTATTTCGTATGCATATCTTACAGCACACACATACACACACACTGCCGGGCACAAATTATTGATTTGAAAATATATTCTGTACTCATTACGCGTATAGTATGCGGACCAGTGAATGCACGCCACATAACTACTGGTACACATTGTTCATTTATTATTCTCACATCTGAATTTCGTTGTATTTGTTTATTCACCTGGTATAGTAACCACATATTTACCGGACCTAACAAATGCACATCGACATTACGTTACGTTATAAGAAATGTACATGTAGTAACAATGATTAAAATGGTAAAGATCAAATTGGAAATAAGTTTGGTATATTTTAAAATTTAATTGTAACATATCACCAGAATGAAAAGAATTACTAAAATTGCTTATATAAAACTTAAATTACAGAAACCAGGGATTACAACAAGGTTTTTTACTCAAATTTTCCATATAATTTGGAAAAAAAAACGTAGAAATTTTAATAATGTTTTTTTGAAATACGAACTTATTATTTTATTTTAGTTTTTTACACTTTAAATGCTCATTAGTAACATCAATATAGAATACAAATAAGTTATTTCCATACTATTTAGAATAACAAATATAATACATGAATTGTATGTTCATTGTTGAATCCATATATGCAAATGTTAAACGTACATAATATGTTTATTAATTTGTATCGCTACAAATTGTCGCTAATAACATCTCTCTTGCGTAATATTTCCAAGAGATATTAGCAAAATTATACGGTTTTATCAGCAATTGTTGACGATAAAAAACTAGCGCTATCATGTGACACATACGTTGCCATCTAGCCGTGTATCGCGCAACCTACATTGTATATTTCTTCCTATACGCACGTTTGTTATCTTTCCTAGCACATAATTGTCAAAAGCTATCGTAGAGGTTATCTCCACAGCACATGCTTTCTATTTTTGAATGATTTCACATTCATTCGTGGCATTCATTCTCGAACCGTTGTTACCACGCTTGCTCAGACGAAATGCAAGAAGAACTAAGGTACCTACACTTACATTACATAATTCATTAGCGATACGTTTCGTGACCTAACCGTTATCATATTTTTGCAGAAATGGTCTATTACTGGGCTTGGGCAATCCTTTACTTGATATTTCAGCAACGGTTGACAAGGATTTTCTCGCCAAGTACAATTTGAAGGAGAACGATGCGATACTGGCGAACGAGAAACATATGCCGATATACGATGAACTCATTCAAAAATACAAAGCCGACTTCATAGCTGGTGGCAGTGTACAAAACGCACTCAGGGTTGCACAATGGATCTTAGAGAAGCCAAACGTGACTACGTTCTTTGGTTGTGTCGGCAGAGATAAGTATTCCAAGATATTAGAGGCAAAAGCACGAACAGACGGTGTAAATGTAAACTATCAATATGTAGAAAATGTACCAACGGGTACGTGTGCTGTGTTAATTACGGGTAACCATAGATCATTGTGCGCTAATCTAGCGGCAGCTGAATCCTTCACGATAGATCATTTACGGAAACCGGAGAATAAGAAGCTTATAGACGCAGCTCAATATTATTACATTTCTGTACGTTTTAGTCATTCAGAAATAACAATGCCACTCTCTATAGTTTAACATGTAATATGTTTCTGTAGGGATTCTTTTTAACGGTAAGTCCTACGTCCATTCAAGAAGTTGCGAAACATGCGCATTCTCATGATAGGCCGTTCTTGATGAATTTAAGCGCGCCATTCTTATCGCAATTCTTCAAAAAACCCATGATGGACGCAATGCCGTATGTTGATGTATTGTTTGGTAACGAAACGGTAAGTTATAGTTATTATACAATCTATATTTAGCCGTTATCTGTAAATCTCTCATTTGTTTAATTTAACATGACGATGACGTTGAATAAATATTAGATAAACTGAAAAATAAAGTCGAATGTTTGTAGGAGGCGGAAATCTTCGCGAAAGAACAAAATCTAGGTGCGGACGACTTAAAGACTATAGCATTGAAAATCTGCGACTTACCCAAACAGAACGAGAAGCGGAGACGGGTCGTGATTATTACACAGGGTTCGCAGCCCGTGCTCCTGGCGCAGGAGGGTCAAGTGACGGAGATTCCGGTGGAGGTGCTGGATAAGGAGAAGATTGTCGACACCAATGGTGCTGGGGATGCGTTTGTTGGTGGGTTCCTCGGACAGTATATTCAGGGACAACCGTTGGAGGTGTGTGTACGGTGTGGTGTATGGACGGCCACGCAGATCATTCAGCGATCAGGATGTACTTATGAGGGAAAAGCCGCATTCAAACCGTAATGCAGTGATTCGTCACAGTTTGCAATATATATATATATAAATACATATATTACCGGGGGCGCACGGGGTCTGTTCTAGACCATGTTTCAGTCAATTACAAATGTTTTTATACATTTATATAATTTGAAATAACCACTCACACACAACTAAGGGTATTTGGTACTGTACTTATTACACCACACTTTTATATATAAAAATGAACGTTTGTATTGTTCACAAACGTATTATTGTTGGTGACTGTATCACAGATGTTTCTGTATAATGTGACTACTAATAATAAATAACTTGTTGCCGTTATTACGTGTACGGTTTTGTAAAATTCTTTTTCAACATCATTAAGCCACTCAGTTTGATGGATTCTAACCTCGGACAATATAGAAGAACAGTGCTAAAACGAAAAAAAAAAGGTATCAGTTACTTCCATATATTTATGAAAAATTATACCTTACTTTATTGCTCGTATTGTAACCATGCATCCATCTATGTTCAAATTCTCCAGCTCCACGCTATGTTGTGCAATTATTATCATAGTTGAATCACTAATTGACGGAATGAACGCTAAAGACAACGTTTTAAGTTTGGAAAATCTACTATTTGTAAAATCTACTATTTCTAAATTCTTCTGATGGTATGTTAAGGCATCTATAATGCCTGTTGAAAGCCACTCACAGCCCGCTAGTCGCAAAGTAGATAATTCTCTGCAGTTTCTTATTAGAGAATGCATTGCTTTCGAATTGATATTCGGACAATAACTTAAATTAATATCAACGATATATTTGTTTCTGAATAAGAATTGAGCTAAAATATCGTCTGTTATCCAGTTGCATTTTGCGAGATTTAAATATTTTATTCTTCTGCAGTTTTTAAATAATACCTGAAATAATATACATTATGATAATTACTTTATAAATACATATATATGCATTTTTACCTTAATTTTTTTTTTGTTAATATGTCTATTATGAGCTAAATTTAGTTTTAGACAGATTGCAAAATATGAGTCGACCAAATTTTTATATGACTTCGACATGGAACGTAAGTTATATAAATCGCTTAAACTAAGACGTGGTAGTATGTTTTTGTACACAACATCAGTCCACGGTATATGCAAGAAAGTTGTGACATCGTTATCCATTGTAAAACTAAATTTGTATCACTAAAGACACAGCCGTCAGCAAATTGTAAACAAACTCTGAAATATGTTGAAATGTCAAACGCTAGTTGAGATAAAATAAAATGTCCCTAACATTACTAGACCAGTGGCGTACCTAGCAGAGCGTAATAAGGTTCTCATAGTTTAAATTTTGAAACTTAAAAAATAGATTAGTACAATTATAGGGCATATAATGTTTATTTGTATGTGTTATTGAAATATGTACGAGTTAGTTAACTGAAATAAAAATCGTGATTTATTTTAAATTTTATATGTACATTTCATACTATCATATTATTAATATCACTTTGCAAAGAGTAGTTAGACATTTTAGGCTTATGGTTCTATGTATCTACTTACATGTATGTATGTAATAATGAAAAATAATACATTCTCAGGTGTTATATTAAATATTATTCCCATAAAATTACCATAATAATTAACTGTTTCCATAAGATTATTAACACTGACAACTACAAACTAAAACACGCAATACAAAAAAAAGAAGAGAACTTATTTGGTATGCTTATATTTTAAGTATGTATGTCACAAATGTATGTACAACAAACGATTAATTAAATTTTCACATAGCAGAAAAATTTGTACTATTTGAAAAAACGAAAATGTTGAATTTCTACTTCCAGGTTAACAAACACATGTGCGAAGCGAAATTTCAACCAACCCATTTTCGTTTTACTAAGATTAATAAAAGAACAAACAAAGAAAACAAATTACACAAATGTATGTATTATGATCGTATGTATGAATCATACTATAATGTAGATAAATAGTATGTATATTATTTATAGAGAATAATAGTTAAGGATATAAAAACTGAAGCGAAATCTTAATAATGAATGCACAAAAACAAAATGATAGTAATAACAAACAGTAGATAGAATTGAGGCGGTTCGACATGTCTTTCTACTCGTCAAAAAGAGAATCATCGTCCATCATGAAATATATATAGTAAATGTACAATATTATTATGTATTATGATCGTAACAGTATGTATGTAGGTAGTATTTAATTATATAGCGTTGCTAATCACAGTGCTTTTACACGATATATTCTCTAGTCTAGGCGTAAGGGTGTAAAATATTCATTTCGATAAATAATAATTAAAAATTGTACAAACACTTAAATAGAACATCTTCTTTACTTTACACGTTTATTATATTAGAGTTTTTGATTTTTGAGATTTTTTTATAACAAAACGCTCGCATTCATTCGTTCACAAAAATATTACTTTACTTAACAATAGCAAAATACTTTGTGCAGCAAGATATATAAAAACTTAATAGAACTTTATCATCCCTGTTTTGGTTATGCATTCTTCTTCTTCTTCTTCTTCTTTAGAGCTTATATCGTATCATATGTACACAGTTAGTTAGAGATATTACATTACATTGCAATACAAAATATTAATAACAAAACGAAACTAGAAAACGTTCTTCTCACAATGAGCTGATCTGTCACTCGTCATTATACCGTTGTTAATTTAGTAAATATCCAAACAAAAAAACATAAAAAATCATTTTTAATTGAACTGCCAAAACAATCGTTCGCTCTACAGTTAGGAAACGCTTTCCTACCGAACACTACTGTGTCCGTGAGCAAACAACAATTATTCTTCCTTCGAAACACATACTTCAGATCATCAAATATTAATTATACGCAAAAGCACGCACAGCCAACTTGCAAAGTGTATAAAATACGTTTCTTACAAAAATAAAATCAACTGACAACGTATGTATATGAAACGACCCGTTAACTATATATATACATATGTACCTTGTACATATGTAGAGCAACATCGGGTGTCTCCGTTTACCTTCGCATGGTTCCGTTCAGAGGCTGCATCAGATTGCCGTTAATGTAGTTGTACGTGTAGATTGTATTCTGCTGGGCACGTTGCAGGGCCGCCGGATCTTGGTACTGGGTCTGTGCCATATTCATCATTTGCATCGGTATCTGCGGTGTATTATTAATAAATCCGGCACTGTTCGCTATGTAACTCGTCACAGTACCCGGCGACTGCTGGGCAGCCATGCGGTACCCGTTAATATTATACTGAGTCATTAAATTCGGATTGATTGTCACATTCGGGCTCACCCGACTCGACGCCGTTTGCATATGTTGCACGGACATATTCGTAGAGTTCCGCGCCGACCTGCCGAGGTTCTGACCAATCGGAGGCGTCACCGCCCCACCCAACTGATTCACGTTCATATTGGGGTAGTACTTGTGGTAACTGGCAAGCGTCACCTGACTCTGCAGATTTGACGGGATAGCTGACGGGGGCGTGGTCAGGTTCCGTGCCACCTGATTCTGTAGGATCTGATGTGTAGGGGGCGGAGTCATAGTGGCGTGTGGATGATGCGTCGGGGGCGGAGTTAACGTCATTGCAACAGGGGGCGGAGTCATTGTGTTGCACGGTGCTGCCATGTCAATGCCGTTGGCCATCTGTTGCAATTTCGCCAGACTACAGCTCGAGTTACCGTTCGCATTCTGACCCACGTTGACCTGAGGTGTTGGCGTTGGTGTCGGTGTCGGAGTAGGCGTGGCCACGGGTCCGGGCGTATGAGAATGTGGATGCGAGGCGGTTTGAATATAGAAATTCGTAGCCGTCGACACGGCGCATGCCGGTGACGATCCCAATCGTTGGTGACCAGTCAGACTGGACGGACCCAAGCCACCCAGTGCGCCCACCGTACCTTGCTGTGCACCCATCCGGTGCTGAATGACCGTCGTCATCGGTACGCTCACGTATGTACTGGCGCCTTGCGAAGGGAACGCTTGCGAACTGACCGCCATCTGTGGCATGGGGATGTAGTTACCCTGTGTGATCACCGCATGGTGCGAATGCGAGTGATGATGATTGTGGTGCATGGGCGACGGCGGCAACTGGTGATGATGCCCGTAACCCTGATGCATGGCCACCTGGTGTTGCAGGTGTAGATGTTGCTGCGCCTGATTGTGATGCTGTTGTTGCATACTCGCCTGGTTCTGCACGGACAGTTGGTTCTGCGTCGGGCTTGCTTGCATGGCATGCTGATGCGGTAGGATGGCGGGCGGTGTGGTCCGGTGCCTGGACTGTGGTACATTGCTCGCATGCTGTTGACCGGCGCTCGCCGGCGTTGTGGAACGAACACTAGACGCTTGTTTGCTAGACGGCGTATTTGAGCGGTTTCTGTGGTGCTGAACTTGTCGTTTAGACGAGGTTTGTTGCTGGGGTGGTTGCGGTGGAGGAGGTTGCTGTTGGGGTGGAGGTTGTTGTTGTTGCTGCTGAGCTTGCTGCTGCTGTTGTTGTTGCTGTTGCTGCTGAGCTTGTTGTTGTTGTTGCTGTTGTTGTTGTTGTTGCTGCTGCTGTTGAGCGGCCTGCTGCTGGGCAGCTTGTTGAGCCGCCTGTTGTTGAGCTTGCTGTTGGTTCATCTGGTTCATATGCATCGCATTATTAATATGCCCGGGGCTGGATGCGGGTATAGTAACGTTCTGGTGTATATGCAGATTGTTTTGTTGTATATTATGCTGCTGCTGCACCGAGCAGTCGTACGTGGGCTGAGTGGTTGGTTGAGACTGTGCATGAGCGGGGATAACTGAGGGTGGTCGAACTGGTTCTACTGAATTTTGCGATGCCATATCACTGGATATCGATGTAGGTGATTCTAGCGACGCCAGTTGACTTACATCCAGATCGCATTGACCGTAATGTAAACTGTGCACAGAGTTAGTTGTTGAGTCCGGTGTGTACACGCCCATAGAAGGTATTTCAGGAGCGGACGGTGTTGGCGGCGTGTGTTTCACTGAATTCAAGTTGTTCGGTGTGTGTGGCTGCTGAATGGGCTCCAGCGAGTCCATTTTCGGCGTTGTATTACCACTGATATCAGTTAAATCCGGTTTCGACTTGGCCACTCGGTCATCGTGAATATGCGCGTCATGTTTCATAACTGCACCATTTGACGGTTGTGTCAGAATCACCGGATTCATAACGTGCTCCGGCATCTTCAGAGGAACTTCCAAGTGTTTCATATGTTCATGTTCCGGGTGCACAGGAGGCATATGATGAATATTCTTGTTATCCATGGGTTTAACATGTGTTTTAGTGTGATGCTGTTTCGCTTCTCTCTCGAAGTTTTGCAGCCGTTTGTCCTCTTTCATCTTTTGCGACGACACCTTGTTTTCCATCTTGTGTTCTTTCGCGGATTTTTCTTTCGGCATAATTTGTTGCGGGTTCTTCGGCTCGTGTCGATGCGCTTTCAGTGCAGATGTTTTCTCCATTTCCACGTGTTTCTTCATGACATCTAACGGCACGTGCAACGGTGGCATTGCATAGTTTTGGTAATCCTGTTTGCCCGGATGGAAATACAGTTCTTTGCTCCATGTTAACCGCGCGTCCCACTGCCAGGACGCATTGTACTGCGGTTGAGTATGGTAATTCGGTAACGGCATGGGATATTCAGTTTTCGCAATCAAGTTTTCATTCTCCATATGTTCGGGCGGCTTAATCTTCTGTTCAACTGGCATTGGTTTCTCTTCCCGATATGGTTTCTTAGTCACATCAGGACTTGCAATTTTCTCCGGCTTGATCTTATGCATTTTCGCGCTTTCGGATTTTTGTTCTTTAATCACTTTCTGTTCAATCTTCGGAGGTGCGACTTCGACTGGCTTTTCCATGACCGCGGGAGGTTCTATTTTATTCTCCACCATAACTGGTACAGGTGGAACTGGAACGGTTTCAACCGGTTTAGGTAGCTCTTTGGGTATGTCCA
The DNA here is from genome assembly GCA_963422195.1 of Carabus problematicus. Classification (NCBI taxonomy): domain Eukaryota; kingdom Metazoa; phylum Arthropoda; class Insecta; order Coleoptera; family Carabidae; genus Carabus; species Carabus problematicus. The sequence goes on along the minus strand of OY728588.1, from coordinate 290,473 downwards.
CAGTTTCGACAGGCTTTGGTTTATCTTCAAATTTCGCTGGTGGCTGCCGTACTGGTTCATTTTGTTTTAACATATCGAATTCGGTGTTCGGTTTGGGAAGGTCCAAGTTCTCTTTGTGTGACAGGATTTTAAACTTGTGACCATCGATTTCCGTTTCAGATTCGGATGTAGTAGAGTCGTGCGGTGAAGGAGGCTTCGTGTCTGGTTCTTTACTACTGGTTTCTTGCAGTGCTGGTGCAGTAACGTCGGAAGTGCTCTTTTCAGTTTCACCAACCGGAGGAACAGGAATTTTGTCTACATTTTCACTGGACATGTCCTGTTTTTCTTTAGCCACCACCGCTTCTGTGTCTTTCTTCTCTTCATCTGCGGCGAGTTTTATTGTTTCCTCGATGCGTGGTGGTTCTTTTTCTTCTTGTATTACAACTTTTTCACTGGATACAGGTGGTTCGTTTACTTCATCTTTATTCTCTGGTTCCGTTGCAGATTCCACGGTTTCTTTACAAGGCGCCGATTCCTTTGTACTAATATTATTGTTAGTTGCAATATGATCCACCTTCGGTGCAATTTTGTCGTCTCGCTCGTCCGCCTCCATTTCATCATCCGCCTCGGCACAGGAATCTTCTTCACTGGAATTGGCAGTCTCCGGTTTACTCAACGGTGACTTGGCCTCATCGCTTTCTTTCGATATCTCCAGCGTGGCATTCTTTTCGGCAATTTCGTCCATTGTTTTGTCTTTTTCTTTCGTCGCTGATTCAGTTTCCTGTTTAGGTTCTGCGGCTGTCGTTGTTTCGGCAGCTGCAGCTTTCTTCAGAAGTTGCGGTAAGGTGACTTGTTTCTTCTGGGTTTGTGCTACCGATCGCCGGGCACGACCTTTTACCCAGCCGCGTTTCTTCTTGATGACACGCTGTTTGATTTCGGTGGTTTTCTTAACTTGCGGCGACAGGGGTGGTGCATTGGTTGAAATATCAGCATCACCAATAGCGTCATCTTCGGGTTTGAGTTCTGGCATTTGTTCTGCCTCAGTACTCTCTTCCGTTTCCGTGGGTTTAAGACGTTTCTCTCGGCGCTGCGACCAGCGTTCACCTGGTTTGGTCCGTGCAACACCAGCACCACGTCTCGAGCGGTTATTCACTGTTGGCGGTTCGCTACTGTTCGCAACGTCCGACTCTGGTTCGGAAGATTTAACAACAGACTTCATGTCTTTGCGTTTATTCCGCGGCGTCTCCACTTCGACCTTTGGCTCGGGTTTCTTCATTTCCAACTTAACTTTAGGAGTCTTCGTGGCCACCCGGTTACTCTTAACAACTGGAGGAGCAGCTGTTTCAGCTTTTGTCTTCTTCTTATCATTCTCGGTGTCCTTATCGCTGTTACTAACCGCAGATTCAGTTCGTTTACGTTTCGGTGTCTCGTTGTGGGAATGCGGTCGTACTTTAATGTCTTCAAACGTTGTTTCGTTGTACTTCTTCGGTCGAGTTCTTCGACGGCCCGACGACGTGACTTCAATAGTTGTGTTATCTTCTACATCTGCCTGTACCGCGGTATCTTCTTTCGGTTGTTTCGGTATTGTAACGGTTGTTCTTCGTTTCCTGCCCTTTTTCACAACTTTCACACCCTGTTGCATGTCTATGACGACTTTCTCTGGTCGAATTTCAAGTACAGGTTCTTTCTTCTCCGGAGCATCGGTTCCTTGCTCGTCGTCTCCACTGGATTTCTCTTCCACTCGGAACGGATTCACCGTCGGCGTCAGCAGCGGTGTCCATCGCAAACACTCTGGATCGATAGTGATGCGCGTTTTAGATTTCGCCACACGTTCTGCATGTACGTCGACTTTCTTCCAATCCACGCACAGCCGTAATCTTGGTCCGTTCTCAGTCGGGATGTATCGCATAAAGTTGAGCAGCTGTAAAGCGGAAGCTATATCGTGACAGTACATGCCTGTCTCTCTGCTGATGTCCGTCAGACTGATCACATCGGATCTGTGAGTGTTTAGGTATTCAAGTACAACTGATTTCCAGTAAGCGTGGTACGACACACGTCCCAGATCGGATAAAGGTTTCTCTGGCGTGCCAGGTTGTCCTTCTTCTTTTGAAAGGAGATAGCCTATACAGAAAAATATTATTTATATTACACGATTTATATTTCGACACAAAATAATATCATCTACAAACAATTGGCAGTGACTATTTATGCAAATGATAACGATTCACAACTGAATGTATTATTGCAATAAATAAGAGGTAAGACAGCATATATAATAGTATTGAATACTTACTGAAATGTATAAGAAATCGTCCATAACCCTGTCTTTGGTACTGTGGCATTGTCATAATGCACGATACATTATATTTCTGCTGGCAATGTTTCTCCTTCGAGAAATAGCCGACCAAGTGACACCCTTTTTTATCGTTTTTCGTCAACACGTAGAACAAGAACGGTTCCACATCGTAGTACAATGTTTTATGGTCCAAGAACAGTTTGGCAAGTAAACACAAATTCTGACAGTATATTTTATTCACATTCCCGTCCACCTCGAACACGCTAATGTCTTTACACCGATATATCTCCGTGGCGGGCGGGTGTCTCCACGTGCACTTGTCCTGGTGTCGTTCAAGCACCGCCTTGCTCTTCGTGTACTTCAAGCAGAACTCGCACAAGAACAGTTTGGGTAGCCGGGCATACTCTTGGGGGAACGGACTCGAGTACCACGTATCGATTTCGTACTTGCCAAACTCGATAGCGGCAGGACATCGCTGTTGCATCGCCATGGCTTGCGAGGGTGATGTCAACAGTGACACGGCTCCGGATAGTACGGTCTCCGAGTTGGGTATCGCAACTGGTGTTACGGAATTCGCCCGGTCTCTCGTGTCCCGAAATATGTCCACATCTTTCTGTGTGACACCGGGAGGTAGCGATGTGCGGGCCTCACCTGTAACAACACAATACACTGCGGTTATTGTCGCATTCCACGCAGAGTTCTACGATCGAGTGAATATATTATATGAACTGTGTTTGTTAACCAAAACCAAAGACAAGCTTTACAATGGGGGAATGTGACGGTGAGTGATAGCGATTATCTAAAGCGAATGCATGCGCAAAATGTTGTAACAGTTGTCAAATAAAAATTCATTTTCTTTTTTGTTCTCATATTGTGTGACTGAGGGAATGATCTACGAAATGTACAATATATTGGTTAATGTATCAACTCAACAGTACAAATGTAGACAATATGAAATGTAATAAAATCAAATGGAAGCAGTAATTATACCCTTTGAAGGAGCCAGCCAACCAGCAATCAGACATAAGTAAAAATCAGTACGTACGTGTCAATATATAGAGGGTGCAAGCGGGATTCTAGTAGTAAAGAGTTTGTATAAGCCACCACATACACAGGCACGCACGCGCGCACGCCCTCACACACACACATACCATTCGGTAGTGAACCGGCCTTTACACATGCTATAGACGAGTGTTATCTCGTAACTGTTGTTAGTTGTGAATCTATAACTTGTTATTAGTCATGTGTAATGGCGATTGAGTGTGGCGCGTCGAGTACTGTTATGCGATATGAGGTATTCAAGTTTCTGGTAAACTAACACACACCATGATTCATGCCGAACTGAGGAACAAGGGGGGGGGGCTTGAAACATACATGAGAATTTGTGTAAATAAATAAAACATCAGCTAAGTCAAAAAGCATCCGCGCATTATCTTCATATTTGTCCGTCGATGTTCGGTAATTCATATGGTTGAAGTTGTTAAATTGGCAAGATTGATTTTGATGAAATTACAATATAAAATAGTTATATATTTTAACTTTTTGTTACATATTATTGACTGTGTTATTAGAGTACAACACTGTTGTTTGATTAACATCGGCGGACAGATATACATATGATTGTCGCGTGTACTTCCTGACCTACCAACGCCATACAATATGTATGTATGTACTGTTGATATGTTTCAAGCCCCGAGTCCCGCGGATTACCGTAAGACTTGACAGTGAAGAAGAAGAGATTGACAGAGAGAGATGTTGGGGTTCTGGTTCCGTTCTAGGAGCAGAGGTACGGAGGGTAGGGCAGGGCTAGGGTTTACGGAAGGTACGTATCGGTTTCGGAAGTGTTCGGTGGCCCATCATCTTACCCGTCTGATTGTTGGATGGTTCTGGCACCAACAACGGATGATTTGTCTGGGTGGCCTCGGCAATAAGATTTCTTTTTTTCATACGAACGTCCTCTAAAAAGGAGCAATGTGAGAACCCCATAAAACCCAAACCACCGTAAGGAGCTTCGCCTTTAAGGAACCGCCGACGTTCAAACTCGTGCCGTTTGGAATTCACCGCCGTTTTAACGAGATTCGAAGGGGTCATTTGTATCCACGGATGATGTTGTTGTACATGTGGGGCGTGGTGGTGGTGGTGGTGGTGATGGTGGTGACGGTGGTGGGGGTGTTGCGGATGTGAATGGTGGGGGAGGTGATGGTGGTGATTGACAGTGGGCGAATGGAGTTCGTCTTCGGAACTACTCGGCAGGAATACACCGGGACGGGGCATCTTGCGTTCCGGTTCGGACGATGGTGGGACAGGATTGGGCGCGATGCGCTTGGGGATTTTCGGTGGAATTGTTATGTTCGACTGTTTGGTTACGATGCTCGCGATTCCGACCGCGTTCTCTGGTTTCGGTACCACCGGCATCATGTTCTTTATGCACTTATTATTCTCTATAATTTTCGGTGCAACATTAACAGGCGGCTGCGGCTGCTGTTGTTGTTGTTGCGGTTGCGCTTGTTGATGTTTAATTGGTTTGTCCGTTTTACTAGTATTACTAATGGGAACAGTTACTTCAGGTATTTTCTTTGGAGGTTGTTGTTCTTTCTCCGCCACTGCTTTCTCGGCCGTACGTTTTCTTCTACTGAGACTGTAATTCGGCGTGGGTCCCGCCCGCGATCTACTATGATCCGGTGTCGTAAACAGATGCGACAATCCATCAAACAGTCCTTTCAACTGGCCAAAACCAGGCTTGTGTCTGTCGTTACTACTCGTCGAACTGGTTGTCGCCGACGATGAATTCTTATCGTCGGCGGACAACGTTGAAAAGCCGTTCGCTGTACGCGAGTTGCTGCTGATTTCGGAGAAACTTCCGAATGTATGATTGTCAGTATTTGTTACAAAAGTCTTCTTGTTCGCCTCGGCTGCGGCCGCCGCAAAACCCCAGATTTTATCTTTCGTATCGCTGCTAATGCCACTGATGCTGCCGAACGTACCCATCGATGGGTTACTGCTTGCTACGTACATGGTGGACGGTAGTTTCAACTTTGATCCGGTCAGACTCATACGAGACGCTTCCGATTGGTGATTGGACGAATCGGAATCCGAATCAGATGAGGTGGTGTCATCGCCACTACTGGAGGAACATTCCTCCGAACTGTCTGACGTCACGGAAGAGTTATCATGCTTGTCTTCCTCCTCCTCATCGTCCTCTTCCGTGTCGGATGAACTGCTACTCTCCGCTGGAGCAGCAGGCACTACTACCGTCTTCTTTTCACTGGTTTTCTGTACTACTTGTTTGCCAACTAATTTCGTGGTTGGTTTTGTTTTCACTGTTGCTGTGCTAGAGGTTGTTGTTGCTGCTGCCGCGGCGGCCGCCGCTGACACTTTCTGAGCTACAGGTTTCACCTTGTTGCTGTCTTTGTTCGTGTCGACTTTGTTATGATTGCTTTTTAACTTACTGGTCCTACTGGGATTCGTCTTGACATCACTACCGGGCTTATGTACAACCTTACAACTATCACTAACATTTGTCTCAGTACGCGTTTGATTTCTGTTGGCGGGCGTGGTACGTTTCTTTGGAACATCCACCGCGGCCGTTGTAGTTTCTGTCTTACTAACTTTACTCTCTACCGCTACTACCGATTTGTTCGTACTTCTACACGTTCTACTACTATTACTAGTCTCTCCGGCCGTTTGTCTTTGCGCTTCCTCTTTCTTCTTCTCCGCCCGTTTTTTATCGGCGAATATCGCTGATAACCTGAAGAACTTTTGCTTTTCCTTCGAGATACGGTCGGATTTCTCGAGCTGGTCTGTTGCGCCGGTTGTTGCATTGGATTGTTGTTGCTGTTGCTGTTGGTGATGAGCGTTGGCGCTGGTGGTGGTTGTGGATGTATGAGAGGCTACGGACGGGATATGGGAAGGACTAGCGGTGGTCGTGGGTGTCGTACCCTCGTTCTCGCTGGACTCTGGCTCGCTGACGACGGGAGGCGCAGGCACCGCGATGCGGGACTTGCGCGAAGCTCCTTTGGACGCCGGCGTCGTCGGAGTCGCATCCTTGTTGGCCCTGGAACAGCACATGGTGCCCACACACGTGTATAACAAATACGAGGATCAGCACAGTCACACATAACTTACATCTAGAATGTAAGATCTACGAATTGTCACACAAGACAATGATGATTGTAAATATAATACCACACAGATATATATATATATATATATATATATATATATATATATATATATATATATATATATATAATCATATCACTTACTTCTGGTTCTTCTCTCGATTCTTCTCTCTCATCTTGGATATCTTCTTGCGTACGGAGTTGCTGGCTGCATCCACTTTCCTCGGCCGCACACTGTCATGATGTCCGAGACAGTGTCGGCATCGCCACGGGCACTTGGGTTTCTTGTCGGCGGGCGGGTCCAAGCAGCCCATGTGGTAGTTCCTGTCGCACCCACAACAACACAACAGGCACGTGGACACGTCCGTGTTGCCGCACGCGTCACATGTCCGACAATCCTCACAGAACCACCGGCCACCTTTAGCCAGCAGGGCGGACAGTTCAGGACCTGCCGACGTGCAGGACAGGTGCACCGATGCCCCGCAACCGGAACAGGCGCTCAACTTCTCCGCTACACCCTGACGATTCTTTGCCTCCGTACCGAGACACTCGGAGCAGATGGGCAACGCACCGGGAGTCTGAAATATGCATTCAGTTTTGAACTCTTCGAATTTTAATTACATTGCCAAAACGGCCAAGAGATATTCGTCGCGAGATACATACGTACATATATTAATTACTAGTTAATGGTCGCAAATATCAGTTAGTAATGAAAACGTCATATTAAGTTTATGTTTACAAATAGACCGATTGAATGAACTAAATTTCTATTTGAATACTACTATTCCACATCCGTTTTCTTGCATATTATTATTAATCTAATGATCACACACATACACAGGTCAGAATAATTCCTAATACGTGCCACATGTAAAACGCACGATTTCATTCTAGGTCAATATAAATAATTGGATTTATAAAATCAATTTTACTTAATTACAGTGTAACACCTTACAGAACAGACACTGATTTATGTGTTATTACTACTTTCAGATTGCGAATAATTTTACTTCTACATTGCTTTGGCACTCGTGAAATGTCTTGCGTTAATTGTTCACTAATATGTATATCTACACAAATACACAAATCTGCAAACAGGGACGATCAAGTACATTTATATTAGGTCACAAGACAATCAAACGAACTCTGAAAACAAAAATGAACACGTTTAATCTTGTTCTCAGCATGATCATCACGTGCATTTGAATCGCACTTGTGTTTTTGGAAAATATCCAAGTTTTTACGTTCGCAAAACGCCATATATTATACTATTTTTACATAATTTTATTATAAAATTCACAGTGTACATCATTTGTTGTCTTTATCGGCTTCATGGTACATGTAAACTATTACAATTTGGAAAATTATACAAAAACCTATACTTAACCTCAAAATATATCTATAAATACGTACAATAACATCACCTACTTAGATATCACGCATGTATAAGTATTGTTAATCAGTCACTTACGGTTTGTGTTCGATAATTCCTCATAATATCACCGAATTACGCAATTGCGCGTAATAAAAATTAAAAGCTATCACTTGAAATGTACTCATTCACAGTAGTGCACGCATGCGCAGAATGGATTCGACGCATACAAATACGTAACGTACACCACACATCCATACTATACTATGTATGCACATGTGTGAGTGTACGTCCAGCTGCTGGTATCGTTCGGTCAATGTATTTTGCAGATATACGTGCGTTTGAGTGCGTTGTTGCGGCCATTATTACCGTGTAAACACGGTCGTAATTAGCTAAGAATTAGATACAGTGAAGCAACAAGTTAGTTAGAAATTAATTAAGCCGCTATTCTACACACAAACTGCACAAAACTATCTCGCGTTCTGTATTAGTGGTTATTCTCAATTACGGAACTACGAGAATTGTATTTATGTTATTGCCAGGTTTATAAATATTAAAATAAACGTAAATTAGTATCAATTTGATTAAATTATACATGTACAAAATAAAAGTAGCTATTTGTATCGATTTTTTGAAGGATAGTGTTGTATCTGGTGCAATTGCAATTTGACACCATGAAAAATGTCTTTCAAGAATTAGTTTTTTTTTTCTGTATGAGATTTTTTTTCTAACAGTAACACGTGCTACACTTTAATTCAAATATCCGGTATTTTACATCCGTTTCCGTTATCACATACAGATGTATGTATACATATAAAACGATAATACTCTAGTATAATATTATACATAAACATGTGTATGATATTGTGATACACGAATGAGATTTCATTACACACATATGCATCGTGTACATACGTATAGCAACATCATTAATTATTTAACAGGCACGGTGAGGCGTGAAATGCCAAATTTGCTGTCGAAAAATAAAACAACACTCGGTATAAAATCCCGGTTCACACAGTGGAGTTTAATTAAGGCCTTCGCAAAGAAAGAAACAGTGAGGGATGTATATTGAAAACTGTATTTGACCGGATCAGATAACTCAGCGCTGAGTAATATTCTGGAATAAACTGATATTTCTAGAAACGCTACACACTGCATCAGTGATGCATTTTACATGTAAAGGAATGACCACAGCTGGTGAAAATTGAATATCTACACATGGTAAAATCAAAGTAATAATCACATTTTACGCGTGACTGCGTTAACAGGCATTGCAGATTTATAAAAGGTAAATATCTATTAATAGCTACCGTACTGCAACAGTAGCAGCTTGTGAAAGTAATATTAATTGCACGAATAATTATTATTCAAATGGAATAACTGATATCCGCGTTATTTTATTGTTCTCTCGCTGCAAATTGCATTTGATTTGAAAAGGCAAAGTGCGAATCACACTGTAATAATATTGTATATCATATTGATACAATGTTTGATTGCGCTGCGTAAATTAATCAATGTGCTTTTGTCTTCGTTCAGCGTAATTATAGCCGGGAGATAAGTAATAATATCCTGTTTCTTTTTTTTTCAAATGTTACACACGCTCTCCGTAATTCATGTAAATCTGCTTGATTTACATATAAATTGTTGCCCGGTATTTTCATATATTTGACAACGGTAAAGTTCAATAGATTCAAATAATCTACGAATGTAATTCATGTAAGATTTAAGACGAAGATTACAAATGTTGATAGTTTATGGTTGATTTAAATGATGTCAACAAGCTGAAATAAACACGGCGTTTATAAAATAATACAGCGATCAATTTAATGTGAATATTTCCGTAGAACTGGTTATTTAGAATTTCCAAGTATGTATATGCTTGTATATACTTCTACATAACTATTTTCTATTAATATGCAATCATCAATAGAACAACTAGTATATAACCATTAATTTAATAAATTATAAAATCCCACAAGGCATGTTTATCTACGGATTTAATTTTTTATTATTTGATATAAATTTAATTAGTCAACAACAAATTACACATACATGTATTATACATGAAGAGATAAATCCTGTTTCATTTTTAATTCAATTCAATCTACAAATGTATCTGCATATGTTGACCATATGTCAACATCATAAACACGTACACATATAGTCATTGCATAATCATTCAATTTATTAAATATGGAAACGTGTTAAATATGTATATAAATGTCACTAGATTTAGAAACAAGTATGCACAAAAATAATTTTCATACTACGAAGCCAAAGTTTACTCTCATTTTGTAAAAAAAAAAACTTTTATTTGCTTGGAAATTAATTCACAGCACGGATAATTGCATAAGATTGTGCAGATGACTAGCACTACAAAATTATCCTAATGCGTCATATTTTAAAGATGCGCATTTATTGAATAACTGACAACACAGTAACCGCTAACCAGGGTGGATAAAAATCATGATTTTTTTAAAAAAATCAAAAAAATCGATTTTTTTTTATTTAAATCAGATTTTTTTGATTTAAATCAGATGTTTTTATAAACGTATTTTTATACGTATTTGTATTGAAATTTTCAAATAATTTGGGTTAACGATATAATACAAAGTTTGTTAATGAGATATATCTGTAAAATAATAATTTTTATTTAAAAATCAATAAGTTTTAATTTATACGTTGTGTCGGGTAGGTCTGTGCTTGTTTTAGAGTTGTAGTTATTATATAAATAGATAAGTTTAGTTGTCCGGTAGTGTTTCTAGTGTTAACAGAGAGTGTAGATCAGTTATCATTATTAATTAATATATTATTAATATATTTAATTAATGTTGATTTAAATCAACGATTTTTTTAAAAAAATCACTTGATTTAAATCATGATTTAAATCAACTTGATTTTAATCTCTCAACCCTGCCGCTAACCATTGCATTATTCAGAAACCAAAACCAACAGGATAAATACAAAATCAACAGTTCTATACTAACCACTAACCGCCAACTCGTATCCTAGCAGCTAAATGGTTGAATTCGCAAAATGCATAGTTCTAAAAAGGTCAGTTTAGGATATTATAGTTCACATAAAGGTAGGTTATGGTTCACATATACTCATCAGAAAAGTCCGTTGTACTAATGGGAACACACACACACCCGGTATTTATTACTAGTGTGAATCTGAACTACGGGCATTTGCAGTTCTCGGTAGAAGAAGAAATTATTCTGAATGCTTTGTGAACCGAGCAATTCACACGATGTTCTGCTGTTTGCTATTCAGCTCGCTCACTGCTGTGGGTCAGTTATTGATTAGCCATCGTGAAACACGCAATATAAACACAGCTAAAGGTGGCTAGATCTGTCACGGGGGGGACGGGTGTTGAATGATATTATTTACCCTGGACGTCTGACACTCCAGCACGGAAAATCAAGTGCCGTCTATCCAGTTTGAATAAATAGATTTGACTTTTCGATTTACAACGGCTTTATTTTCTAGTTTACATAATATTTTTATACAGTCATGACATTTACTTTCCAATAATGTAATAACATTATTGGAAAGTATATTTCAATTTCGTTCATATCAGTTTTTCACTTAATACAACACGTATTTAAATGCAAAACCAGCGACACTAAAGCTCCGCATAAGCTGAATTTTAATAACAATGGCTTATAAGAGACTTTATATTTCAATTTTCCGCTTCACGGAACTTTTCAGTGTTCAGAATCCCGTTAAATATGCAACCCCCAGCACGCTGCATTTAAATACGTTACCCTAAACGAGCGTAAAACCCCATGAATCATAATACCAATGTTCACATGTGCACATATGAAGTTGTAGAAGTCAATTTAAAATGATATATATATCTTCGTCATACTAATAGCATAGCTAGTCGTAAGTGGCCCGAGTAACCGGTCGCGACTGGTTGTGGATGGTAACCGGTTAGTTTAACGCGGACATACTGGATGAGGGTAGTTGTCACAGTATTAGCCATCGGTGTTACACACGATTATATATACAGGTAGGTATATACCAGTGACTTCTTAACATGACTCACCGCGTTACCGGTATTATGTTGTAAATCATATTTGAACACAACTTGTTTTGAAATTTGATGATTCAACCATCTACAAATTTGTAAACGTGATACGCTGTTACAGTTATCGCGACTTTAATTGAATTGTACACTGATTAATAAATTCATTATCAACAGCAGCACAAAATATAAGCGGAAAATATGAAAATTACAAACTTGAAATAAAAATGAAAATTTTGATAATTACAAATTAGATAAAAACGTTTATTGAAACTACTTTTGAGCGGCTTAAAACGGTACACAGACTAAAATCGCTCTAAAATTGATATCTTCCGCAATATGTGTTCTGAAACTATTCAATTCCACCGTTTCTGTTAATTGGCAATAATATTTTTACACAGACATGCTAATAAATCCATTAAAATTATTCACTAAATACACATATGTATATTTCCATTTGGCAAAGATAAATATTAACTAATAAGTTAGCTAAAAATAATGGGAATAAAAAAATAATATACGTTTGAATCATTCGCATATTTTTCTGGTTTCAAATCGACAGTTGCGTAATTTGGGACTAATCTTGACAGTCACATTAAATTAAATGAATATAATTTCCGTAATAAATTTTAATAAAAATATATTGGCATTTAATTGTAACACACCTTGTGCGATTATCATTTGAATAATTGAAGGCGAATAAACTAGAATAATATTTATTTTACAGCGAAAATTCTAGCCGATATTTTGTGATCTTTGTAAAAGATATTACTTTGAATCTTTACACAAACTACAATATAATTTTACGACTTTCTACAAAAGCGTAAAAATAAAGATCTGAGATATTTTCTCGACCTGTAAAAATTTCGTCCGATCGTCTGCCAAAAATATTTAACAGGCAAGATGATGCATGTGTCGCATACATTATGCGTAACACTCGAGATTAACAACAAGTTTGTCACACACATTTCTTGCAGTGTTGCCAAAACACAATTAACAAATGGTACAATGACAACTCTCCTTCATAAATATACATCGTTAGGTACGTTTGTATATTGAAAAGCAGAGCAGGCAGTCAAGATGGCTTACGTATTTAGCCAGAGCATAATGAAGTAAAGGAAATTGATTGTGTCGGTAAAGCAGAGCGCAATATGTAATTACAGCGATAAATAAGACAGTGAAAGAGTTGTAATTAGTATGAAATTGACAGATTGCAGCTAATGAACTCATTCGTATTCAGCCGCGACAACAATCGCGTAAAAAGAACAAATATCGCTATCCTTGATCTAAAAAAACCCGTGCATCACAGTGCGTCGATTCTCACTTGATTCATTCCGTTCGATAGTTATCAGTGGACATTCTAAAGCATTTGTAGAAATTTAATAGTGAATATTAGACAAGGCAAAGGTAAGAAAATATATATAACGAAAGTAAATATAATGCTAAACGGTAACAAGAGATAGTTTTTATCAAAAAAAAACAACAAATACAGTTCATAACGACAACAATTGAAATAAAAATGCATCAAAATTAATTCTGATCTGAGAATATTACGAGAACTTTAAAATCGCCAGGACTGGAAATCAAATTACGATATTTATATAAAGGGAAACACGATGAACATCTAAATAGAGATACATAGTACAAATAAAGTAGAAGAGACAAGCGTTGAAATGAACATGTATACATACATTTATTACTGTTTTATGACCAGTATCTCTACTACAGTATGATACATGAACCGGTTTCTTGTGTGTATACTTGATGGTATATCTATATGACTTTAGGATTTCACTTTGTATATATTAATTGTACATCTTGTTATTTTACGGTCTGCCAAGCCACCTCTGATCGTCCGTTCTTAACCTCCTGCCGTCAAAATGAATCATACACACACACACACACACACTGTACATTTACTTGTGTGTTACACACGCACGCTTATTAACGATTTTATAAACGGACATCGTGTAGGACAAGGTGACAAATTGTGCTACTTAACGACACGAAAACAGATAATGTGTCATTAAGCAGAATGTTCAAGAGAACACCATGTGTTAATAATAAATACCAAATTGTCGCACAATATTTCATCTACATGTTCAACAAATGTTCTACCTCAATATGAGATTTTAACTTATGGTAACTTATTACTAGAGAACAAAGAGAGTAAATATTAATATTAGTTCTACATTTATTAAATTAAATCTTCATTTAGCGAATACAATAAAAATTAATTTTTAGTTTTGAGCGAATACATCTGTGTACACAAAAGACGGAGCACATCTTATTACATTTTTTTAAGAAATGACCTGGCACTTTTTATGACATTCAAGGTCGAAAGACATTCAACACTGAATATATTTTTTTCCTAGCAAAAAAAAAAAAAATGTTAAACGTACACAAATGTTCTTTTTTATGTTCATTCGCAAATCAAACAAGATAAAAAAATATGTATAAAAGGAATATTCAAATCACGATTAAAAATCTGGTAGAGTTGCTTGTTCATCGTCACGTGTAATTATTTTACAATTTGTCGAAAACATAATGAACATGTGTACTCTGAACTCTGCATATGAATTAAACAAACATTGATATTAAAACCGGATGTTGAATAAATATTTTAACACTTCTCTGTGTGATTACTCAGCGAGAAATCATGAATTCAAATGTACATCAAACCACCAAATACTCTAGACTTACGAATTATTTTCATCCCACACAAAAAAAAATATTTCGCCACCGCTGTCCGCCAACGCAGGTGAAATTACACGCAGTTTTGTCCAAAAACTTATTAAATTAAGCCCGCCCCTCTAATTCAATTAAGCTCTAATTAAATACAACGTAGATAAAGATTTGAAAGTATGCAATCTATATGCAAAGCACCTAAAATGTCGGAATTTTAAAACAAAAGGATTAGTACATTATACACCAAGGGAGAGAAACCACTTATTTTTCCTGAGGTGTAGTTACATCGAGGGAACAATGGTGGTCTCTCCCGAGGTGTATATACTATTTTTTCCACGTTCGGGAGTAGAAACACTTAATTTCATAAATAATGAATTATGATAAATCGGAACGAAATTGCAATATTTAGAAGCCTTTGGAAATGTTTCCATGCAACGCGTACCACGGACAACACACATTTATTTGCAAAAACCTTTGTTATAATAAAAACTCCCTTATGAAAAGTGTTTTCGTCCCTAGGGAGTAAATGCTTCATTTCTGTCTCGCGTTTGACGCCATAGAAACCGATTTCTACTCGCGGACGTGTAAAAACGTTATTTTATTTTGTAACTTGGTGCATATTTCAGTGCAGCAAACTATAAAACATATTCGTTAATAGTTTTACTTGAAAACGGAAAATATCGCGGGCTTTATATTGTCAAAGATATGTAACGGGGGTACATTAGCATACATAAGCACAATTATTATTGATCCGAGTGTATAAAAATTCGTTCACGCACGCACATAATTCATAATCCTCATGGAAAGATAAAAATCAACACCGATAATTCAAGTTTCACACTCTAGCTAATTAAAAACCAAACATTAACAATACATTATACTAAAATTTATAAAAAATATTTTCCGAAATAGTATTGGACCATTTAACGAAGTGGTAAGAGCATATAGTGGTGGGGGTGATAGGCGTGGCTTATATGATAAATGTATTTCGCACTAGTAACGACCATCCGCTCCCCCGTGGTTAAAATGAACTCGACCACAGTCATTTATATTCAATTTGTAATGTACATACTTGTTACATGTGTTACGTCACATTATTGCATTAATTTAAATAGTAAATACAATTATTTCCTGGCATTCGTTGCGGTGTTTTAATTTTTGAATGGGGGCCAGGTAGAATTTTATTTTTAAACCACATATGTGTGTTACGTATTTGGGGCTGTGAAATGCAAAAAAAAAGAAACACTACACTATTAAATTATAATAATTATTGCATTGTGTATCTACGAAAAAAATAATCGTCAACACTTCGAAGCATAAGTAAAAATGGTCAAATAAGGTTTCTAAAAATAAGAATCTGTATATGATACATATGACGTTTTCTTAGGCTATGCTAAATATAGATCTAGCGATTTTTTTGTTGTCCAACAGACAAAGACCAGGTTGTTTTAGGTTTTTTTTTTTGCAAACGTACCATTTTGTAAAAAACAAATAGCACAATTTTAGTCATACGCTTTCGGACATTTCATCGTTATGAATAATTCATTACGTAATAAAAATGTTTACACAAACATGTAACAAAAATAATTGTATTGACAAGGTATTGTGCAGCATAAATTAATAATTGATTCGATAATTTCAACGTTTAATTAATTGTAGAAAACAATGAATAATACAAATATAATTGGCTACCGTGGATTTGTCAGTAATTTTCGTAATGAATAATGAATGTATTTTGTCTGTAAACTTAAATACAAATGTGATGTTTTCTGTATTGGAGTACAGTAAGACCTTGCTACTTCAAACAACGCTAATTCGGTATAACGCGGTTTTTCCGTGAATACAAAATGCGCTTAATTTACGATGATTCATTATAACGCGGTTCATGAAGACACAATTACGGAAATTATGGACAAATTTCTAGGAAACCTCGCATAACGCTATTTTTGTTTAACGCTCGGTATTCAGGAACGTATCTACAGGGCTAAGCAAGGTCTCACTGTACACGGGTTTGAAAAGAAAAATGAAAGTAAGTCATAGTTGTGCACCAATAAGAAGACGGCATGAGTTTGTAGTCCCATTCCGAAACCGCTGAAACCCGTTTAATCAAATATCTTCACCTATATTTCAACAGATGCAAACGCACATTCAACAATGACAGCTCGTAATAAAATTAGTCGATACCAATCGGAGGTAATAATTAACGTAACCGTAATGGCAAGAGGTTAACACCAGTAGCGACAGGCGGAATGATAGTGATGACATTTCCAACAGCAGTTCTCACAGGTACAAATGTACGTACATATGAGTTAGTTAGAAAGTCAGTGAGGCCTTTTGCTGTAGCTGTTGTTGATGCTAGCGCGTACGTACTACCTGTATATATGTATATAGTTACGTCCGTCAACTTTAGCGTATTGAAATGCATTTTACGCAATTAGAAATTGATCCGCCCACCGAACGATTCGTTCCAGTTTAAGCATCACGATTTGGCGTTCTCTTCTCACCGGCGATCGTACAGCACAGTGGCGTACAAACGACGGACAATTGCCTATTAAGTGCTTCTATTCATTCGTTGTACAATGATTTAGGGAAAAAATACTGGACACACAAATGGCGGGGAGTTTTATAAATTCCACAGATATACTCACTGGTTTTAACATTGTATGCTAGAAACAATATCATTTATAACTACTGTCAATACAATTCCCATACGCTGTTTACAATTACAAAATGTTATTCTCCGTTTTATTCGACCGTTAATGGCTGGTTTAAACAATGGCTTTCATAGGTAATGTGACGTTTGATTTGATCCTCATTGTGTTATGTTAAAAACAAAAGCACATACACCGTTTAATAACGGTCGCTAATTACAAACGGATTATAATAGACCGGCTGGCAATAATATTTGCATTGTGGGTAATTCGATGTTAAAACGAATATAATATAAATATCTATTTGATAGAATATGAATATGTCGATGGAAAATAAATAAGCTACACATAATCTCTATGCTTATGTGTACGTGCATATAAAAATAATATAAGCTCAATTACGGGCCGCCGTAATCGGATTATAAATTCATTACGATAAAACGCATTTATCGAAAGATATTAATATGAACACGGCCGACTGAAATGCGGACGGGCATATTTCAGCTATTCAGGTTAAAAGCCGTAAAAAATACTGTCCGGAAAATTTACATTGAAATGTAAAATATAACTTCATTATTTTCCGTTTTATGTGTGTGTGTGTGTGTTTTACACGGAAAAGTGTAATTTATAAATGAATTTTAAAAATTACAAATTTTATTATCGTCGTACTTTTAATAAAATATAATGTATAATATCACGGAACAAATTTTAACCAAATTCCAAACTGAAATAATGCAATGAAAATTATTCGGCATTATACGACTAAATTAAATTTTTAATTTGATTCTTTTGTTCTAATTTTCCACGGCAATGAATAAATAATAATTCAACATTAAAAATTGTGGCCAGACTTATAAACTATGAATGTTTGAACACTGTACATTCTTACGTCAATATTTAAAATACAGATTTTGAAAATATTTGTCAATTTATCTTATAGCACCGTTCACCGTGTAATATGCCGCGAAAGACACGCATACAAAATATACACGAATTATTATTATATATTCCTATCACAGGATAAAAGCACGTTAAGGAACTTACATTGAAAACAAAACACTGACGCAAAATAAAACAAGCGTTTTAACAGACTGAAATGCGTCGCATATTTTTCACAGTGCAGATGCATAGGTTCGGGGTATATTTGTCCACAACGAATACGACCAGAATAGAACTGTGCGGCTTGCAAGGTATATGTTCCTGATGGTTAAATAAACCAGAGAGGGGTACATAATAATGAACCCCCACCCTACTTAGGCGCTATGACCAGTTAAGGGTGCTTTCTTAGCACGGCGAATGCAACGAATAGACCGTGTATCCGGATACGCAAACATCTGTTCTGCAGCGTAACAGTTTATATTTTTTTTCGGGCGTTATTTTTACAACATAACCGTGATAAAAAAAATAATAGTTTTTCTATTAAGTTTTTTATCGTGCGGAATGGATTATTTTGCTTCAGAAAATTGTCATTAAACTACGAAAAAAATTACAGCTGAATTGCAATTTGTTTTGTTTTAAATTAATTATTGCGCATTGCATAAATAATAAATATTTTAACAGGTCATTTGAAAAAAAATTATATCTCACGCCCTTCTAATATAATAATCTCATTAATCACAAGTCATGAACACATATCAATTAAGTATAATTACACTTACAAGAAAAAAAAAAAAAAAAAACGATAAGTGCTTGTACCATTATTAACATCCGATACAGAATCGACGTTTACGTGTCAGTTGGTGCCAAAATGAATTCTGCACATTTTTGCGCGACAAAAACACAAATTTGGCTCAAAGCCGTGAGCACGTGGTCAGGGGCGGGGCCCAACGACCACGTGGTCTTCAGATAGGACAAGATAAGCCAATCAGAGAGCAGCACGGCCAACAATTGTCACTATTGTTGTTTATAAGCTAATTAGAAACACATACGGACAGTTAAAAGTAGTTAGAAAAACACTGGAACAAATGGTGGGTGTTTTTTTTTTCTTTCCAAAGATGCGAGCCCGATCTTTTTTGTGTTCCGTCGCCGACGAAAGATGACGTCAGGGTAATAATGAGAAAAAAGTTTTAGTAAGATCATAAAGCGAGTTTTTATACTTCGCTCAATATTCCCGTCGCTTTAACAGTGTATATGTGTGTGTGTTTGCGCATGAATCTATTATTTTTTTGCTCTGCAAATCTTGATCCGCGGTTATCTTTGTGTATCTAACGATGAATTCTCATTGCGTATGTATTGTTAGGAAGGAATTACAAATGGTATTAACTTTTTGTACTTCTCCAGAAATTCATTTGATCTAAAACTTAATGCGGGTGATGCTATTAAGACCAGATATGTAAGGTTTCTAAAATCGATTAGAACAGGTTTATACATACATATATATGTCAATAGAGACTGTTCTAGAAAAACTGACACTAAAATATTGTAAAACAAAAAGCGGTTAAAATCAATTTATCTTCATATTTGTTTTCGAATCTAATTAACATATCGGCTTTATGTAAAGTGTGTGTGTATATTGTTCCCTATATAGCTCATTCGTTCGCCGTAAAACGATGTTGCCAAATATACACGTGTTTTCACAAATGTCAATCAATGTATTAAAAACAATGTGAATGTTAATGTATGTATTTGTTGATTTCCAAGAGTGATACTAGAAAATCTTACCTTCGGTTGGGCATCTTCCATCGTTGGCGATAGTTTCGAGGGCCGTGTCGGTGACGACGATTCTGACGTACGTTTCTTGGTCGCCGACGGACTACTCCCGTTGCTGGAGTTGCCGGTGTGATAGGCGATTTTGTACGCCTTACCATCCTGCATGACAAGGCCTTTGTTCACCGCCCGTTTAGCAGACAACCGCAACACTTGGCGCAAGTCCACGTCGGCACCGCTAATCTCGAGAGTGTGCGATTGTCGCACATACTTTTCGATGCTCTTCAACGTCGAGCCGTCCCGTTCACCTAGTTCGCGCACAGCCTTCGCGACCACCTTACACAAATCCACACCCGGCCATATCTTCAGCTGACGGTTTTGCAGACCGCCCGGGTCCTTGTACGAGCTCTGGCCCTTGTTGAACACCTTGAGCACGGTGCCGTCCTTGACGGCCACCTCCAGATGCTCGGAGACCACGTCCTCGTGATAGTTGTGGTGTTGGCGGATAGCGTGACATATCCGTTCAACACTCGGCCGCTGTTTCTGTGAACGGATCTTACGGATCGCATCGAGAATCCAGAGGCTCCACGTGGCTTGATCCACATCCTCCGGTTCACACATGGTGTCGTCGGCAATGTTGTCACCGTGTCACACTGTGAACATTACAACTCTCTATTACACTAGGTGTGTGTGTGATATGTACGTACATGCCCGTGTACATATGTATATAATTGTGTATATGTGTATTGGTTATGCGTAGTCGCCGCTGATGATGCCAGCTCCCGCCGTCGTACTAACTACGTATCACCCGCCGCCGCCAAACAACACACATCGGACGAATAAGACAATAGCTATAATTCCACTAAACTCACCTGGTTCTCTAAGTAACCAATGTCACTTTTCTACAGAAAACACATCAACGAGTGCCGCCGACCACGAGCCACACTGCCACTTCAACGGAAACAATTAAATTTACACTTTGATTTCGCCAGACAAACACTGACAGAATTCCGTCGGCAGCCATCTTGTGCGATCTGAACTGTTCATTTTACGCCCGTTTTTCTAACGTTTACGTTCATCGAACACGACCTGTGAACGTTCAGCGGCGTGCTCCACACTTATACGTTTGTAATTTCATAATTAGCACAATGTTAACTCACATGACAATCACCAAAAGCCACGAGAATAGATGAGACGGCTGGCTGTTAGTTCGCCGAGCAACGGTCGTGTCGTCCGGCGGCTAGCGTACCACTCGTACATTCCAACAACCTTTTCAATATATTCACACCCGTTCCACGTACATCTGCTGTAAATTCACTGTCTCCAACGGCACACGCATTTACAAACTACACACTTTACACTTGAACAATGGCTTCGCTAATTAATCACGATAAACACAATACATTGCAATATACACTATACATCACAACAAAAGGTTAATACTTGTGACAAAATGGCTATATGCGAGTGTAGCGCGCGCAAGTCTGCTTGCCCCCACAACGCCCCGCACTTGCCCCGCGCGTCATTCACCTATTACACAGCAGAGCCTGCCAGCAAGCTATACGTACTTCCGTCCAGCAAGCCAGCATCGCTTCGCTGCTGCTGCTGCCGATGTTCGTTGCGGGGAAGCGACGCGAAGGGGGGCCGCCGTGAAAATTGATCAGAAGACATATGAGCTAATCATTTTCTTTATTGTGTTGGCATGCGCGATTGAATCTAGGACAATCGTTTCTTTTAAATATTTAAATGTAAACGGATTTTTTAATAATATAACCACACAATCTGTCATTATCTATTTGAACGATTGCACATTACGACTGTCAGAAATACACGACGTACGTTGATGATGTTTTATATTGATTAAAAAATTCAGTTAAAATTGTGACGTTTTAATATTTAATTATTCATCTATGTCAGATTCACTTGGCACATGCGCAAGTAAATTGTTTTCGATAGGTGTGGTTCAGACATGCGGATATTACATGTCGCGTAAATATTTG
Source organism: Carabus problematicus (assembly GCA_963422195.1). Classification (NCBI taxonomy): domain Eukaryota; kingdom Metazoa; phylum Arthropoda; class Insecta; order Coleoptera; family Carabidae; genus Carabus; species Carabus problematicus. The sequence goes on along the minus strand of OY728588.1, from coordinate 268,687 downwards.
TTAATATTTAAAAATACACAGCCATCAACGACATAAACACTTGTCTCTGAATTATTTATGGCATTTGCCACCTATAGGTACGTTTACTAACTGTGGCCATGTTCCACATTGACAGTTATCTACTACCTACAATTTCAACTACGTTCAGTACAAGTAGCGACATCTATCGTGACAATTGGGAACTAAATTGAATTGTAGCGCTGTTTTCGAATTTACTAGTAAATTTATTATCCTAATGAATACCTTATCAATTGATACATAAAATACATTATAAAGAAAATGATGTCAGTTTTAATTCACAATTAATTTTTTTACAAATATACAGATTACATTGCGATTATGAATAAAAAAGTCAAAAGTATGCTCTTGTGTGTCAAGTAAATCGTGATAGTGAGTGTGAAATTGACACAAAAAGGAACCCTTTATTTTAATGTAGTCGTTTACTTATGAACTAATACATAAATCACAATACGTAGAATAACGTTACAATATTATTATCATCATCATTGTAGTTGCGTTATTTTATTTGTATTTTTCTTGTGAAACTAATAAAATAAAACACAAAAATAAAAACTAGAATCGTGGAATCTTGATGACACAAGTAAAAACGTAGTTCCGTCCATCCTGCGCACATACATACATGTATATATGAGTTGTTTTTCTTTACAGAGTCAATAATTAGTTAATTTAACATTCATTCATGCCTTCGGCTCCGCGAAAGATCAATAAGGAGCGTATCTTCTGGATGGCGACGGTCCTCTCATACCGGGTCGACTAGAAGAATAGAAGCAACTACTTATATAAATTGTACACGTTATATAACATACGGTGCAGGGCAGTGCAGTGTATTACCTTCTGTCATCGAATGTATCTCTGCTGAAGTCCTCGTACATACGACTCATCCGTGTGCCTTGCATATTCGCACTGGCGGGTGGCGATCTTCTGCTGAACATTCCGTAGTCACTGGTGCCCCGGCCGAAGCCGCTCGAGTCACGCATACTGTTACCCATGGTGCCAGTCATGGGACCGCGCAGTCCGATGGACGGCATCGGTGGTAGCGGCTCCCGTCTGGGCAATGGAGGCGGTGGCAGGAAGTCCCCACGTGCGCCACGCATACCCATATCACCGCGGGGCGGCATACCCGGGTATCGGCGTTCGAACAAGTCTCTCGACTCATCGTAACGTCGGTCGTAGTAGCCGTCGTACGAATCCTGCAACACATACACACAGCGCGGGTCAGCATATTGGGACAATTGTGACCAGACGTGGCACCAAGAGATTTGAGGAACAATAGTTGAAATATCATCACTGCGCACTGTGTAGTTCACTGTGCAACAATAGCATTCAGTATTTGTGTTCGTCTAGGTACATAATCGGAACTACAGAGTCAGTGTAATGACACTACAACTAGTGACTAGGTTCCGGGACAGAGCCCTGCGGGCGGACAGCAGTGACGGTCGCGACATTTGCACGTCGTGGTGGCTGCGACGGTACGATTGTAGTTGTGTCAATGATATAACTGCAGCAAACGATACAAGTAGCGGAGGAGACGGACAACAGACAGACAAGAGTAAGAATTGTCGGCGGATGACGGGGAGTAACATAACACGGATCAGGTGGTGAGTAGCACAAGAGCGGGGGGAGGAGAAGTGTGATACAAGACAGACAACAGTGAGAGACGTGTTGTGTTAAGTAGTAGATATGTATATATATATATATATATATATAGTTGTTATATATATATAGATATAATATGTAGTTTTGTTATATATATGTAGGTGTGTATATATTATTTATAACGCGTACCCCAAAACGGCCCATCATCCGGTCGCGTAGGAAGGGTGGCGGCGGCGGCGGTGGATAGGGGTCACGGCCGAACATGCGGTCACGGAAGCGGTCGGGGCCCAGGCCCTTGGGGCACTCCTTGGACCAGTGGCCGCCGCGGCCGCACCGGTAACACTGTTCGGGATCGCCCATGCCCGGCTTCTGTCGTACGCGACTCGTTGACACTTGTACCTTCATGGGTTGCCCGTCGACGATTGTGCCGTTCAGCTCTTTGATCGCCTCGTTCACGTCACCCGACGATTCGAGATGTACGAACCCGTAGTTCCGGACGATATCGCACTCGACCACCGTGCCGAACTTTTTAAACAACTCGCGGACCTGCGGCGCCTTCGTGTTATCGGTGAGATTGCCGACGAATATTTTCGTTGTCGGTGTAGCGGGAGCCTTCCGGCTCTTCGCCGCCTCGCATTTGATCGGCTGGCCGTTGATCATATAGCCGTTCAAATTTTGTATCGCATCGCGACCTTGATCCTCATTCTCCATGTGCACGAACCCGTAATTCTTCACGACATCGCATTCCACTACTTTGCCGTATTTCTCGAAAAGTGGCCGGATATCGGCGACATTCGTTTTCTCGGCCAAATTCCCGATGAATATTTTGAAAGTGCCCGCACTGCTAAAACCCGGCATCGCTAGAGTATTGTCGACACAGGGGGGGGCGCCTGAAATCCGTTAGGGTCAATGTTGTAACAAAACCAAACAGTAATTGTTTCATGTCAATATGTATATACTGTCAAAATACAGTACAAAGTGGTGGTGGCGGTGGCGGTGGTGGTGGTGGGAGGGCAGCACGACGTTTAATCAATCAGTAATCTCATAAATACTTATGTATAATTATTATATAAACACATCATTAAGGCTCTGATGTAGGGCGCGGCGACCGAGCGACGTTAGGGCACGGATCGCGGCGTCCCGACTAATCACCGGGCCCCCGGCTGCAAGCATTGCCAAATAAACACACAACATTCAACACAGGTACACATACGTCATGAATCAAACACTGACATTGTTACGTAAGAACCCAGCACAGCACATCTTGCCAAATAAACAAAGTGACACATTTAGAGCATCTATTAATGTCTTCAATTTATAAACACAGGTATTCTATTCGAATTTTTTTATATACAAATGAAAAGGAACCGCTTATAGATTTGGCAAGCTCGCCCAGAGCCCAGCTTACAAGGCCACTCTGCCTCCCGCAACTACAACTATCTACTTAAATACACAAATACAAGTACAAAAATGTCAACGGTACACAACCAAGTACATGATAATCATTGTGTACATAATTCAGAGATGGTCGCAGCCGTTCGATATGAATTGATACCGTACCGGCTTCCATCGGACACGGATGCTTTATCGATTAGCGAACGAATAACGGCCATTGAGAACTGTCTATACACTAAAGAACTACTATATACTAAAATAACACTAAAATATGCTCAATTTAGCACTTACCTGAGGTCACAAAATTAGAAATCAATATATTAAGATAAAATGTAAAATTTTTAAAACTAATCGACGATATTAAACGATATATTGCAAACCGACGAACAACTATCTTCTGTCTTCTAATGATCGCAGAGAAATGCATCAGTCGGAAATGTAGACATCCGCGTGCATTTATTGTCGACACATATCACGCATGCGCATTAAAATAATTCTATTTTATCACGAATCGCGCACCTACTTCCTGTTTAAAATATGGCGGTAATATTTAACTTTATTTAAGAAATAGCCTGCCATATAAATAACCATACTAGCATATACAAGGTACGGCTTAAGAAATATCAACAGGGAATTCGGATACATGTAATGAAAAATATGAATGTCATTACTCACTTTTTCTATAAACTATTTTATTACATGTCATTTTATACACAAAACATACAGCATTCAAAATATCAGTCTTACAATATCCATTTACAACTTACGTAGACCACAAGAACTATGGACAAGATAAATATAATATTTGTCACTTAACATGTGTTATTTACAATCGTAAATGCACATTACTTGAGTCACACGGCCTATCAAAATATTCACTAAGGTTTAGACTGTATCATATGTAGAGATTCTAAACGCGCTTCAATTCATCATTTGTTTATATATACACATACACATGTAGTATTCAGAATTAGATTGTTTAAAATTTCGCAAATACGATTCCGAAATAAGTCTGTGAATAAAATTGTTACTGTTACTCGAATCTAAATGGCATGAAGAATGTCTACATTCGTGTTTCCGGGATAGTGTCTAATCATGTTCAAATGGAATACATTATACACAATGATATTCATAATGCTACATCTAGTTAACCAGTCAAAATAAAATTACGTTAATAAATTAATTTTCTGTGCGCAGTTTAACAGGTGTATTTCAGTTACGATCCAAGTAGTCAATGGCGGGACAGGTGACGGGGAGCGGGGGCAGGCGGAGGAGGATACGATTTATTAGTGAGTGAGTGATTGGTGAGTAATCTCTCTGTCGGATATTTTCACAAAATGCACTTTTTTACTTTATCGAAACATCATTTTATTTTATTTTACAAAATTACGCGTGTGCACTTTCGGTTCAAAGATTGTCATTTCAGCACCAAAAATTATAGTTATTTTTTTCTTTATATTCTTTATAATAACACTGGGACTAAATTTTGAATATTTTTCAATATTTTTATAGTAATTCTGTGTCAGTTCCAAACACAATTAGAGTTCACTTGTATGTACATAGTAGGTGTATGCAATATCATTCCAATAGAAGAAATGATACGGTCCGGATAATATTGTCAATCTGATTTTACAAAATATACAAGTCGCTTATAAAACTGTACCTAAATATTTTATTTTCAATTTTATCACACTTGATGCGCTACCCTATATCCTATCAATCTATCTATCTATATATGTATATTTATATGTATAGAATCATTACGGGTGATGGCTGAGCATTAACTGCCTATAATTTACACATACGTACATCATACAAAATACTCACTGTCACATACACTGTCCAGAAGATACAATTCCGCAAGCTTCCCATCATCATAATCGTAGGTACTTCATCAGTTTATAATAATCTTAAACGATACACTATATATACAATGTCTTACACGTCTACATATCAGGTAATTATGTACAATGATTTCTTGTGCGTAACACTGCCACATCTTGACGGAAGCGAAACAGCGCGAACTGTCAAGTGTTTAGAGGTTATGTTGATTTCAATGTGACACGCGTGCAGTGTTACACACAAGATGGCGGGCCCTTAATGACTACTGCGAACAGCAGACACTAGACAATCTTTATCGTTGTGTCTGTGTCCATTTTCACCAGGGTCTTTTTCACTCGGAGCGCTGTTAACCGCACATCGGGGTTTTCGTGCCAACATTCTGCCATTATTTTAGCCAGTGTCTGTAACACATCGTCCGAGTCCCAGCGCAACGGGATTTGCGGTCGTATTTTCTTGTTACAGACCACCAATTTCATATCATCGAAACTCGGGTCACTCGGTACACAATCGTAATACGGTAACGCGTAATCGTCGGCCGTCGTGATCTTATCACCAGTCACACATCGTCTCGCCATCTCCCACAAGACCAAACTCAACGCGTAGATGTCTGCCTTCTTGAATGCATCAAAGTTCGTTGTGTTAATGGTCTCATCGAGCACTTCCGGTGCCATGTACCGTCGCGTACCAACTCTGGTGTTCGGTGCGATATCTATTTCATTCGTATCCGAAAGATACCGGACCGCCAGTCCGAAATCGGCAATCGCACATTGACCATTTCGTCTCACCAGTATATTCTTACTCTTGATATCGCGATGTGATATAGCCGGTTTACCTTTCGTACCATAGATCTCCGTATGCAGATGCGACAAGCCACTGGCGACGGACAACGCCATAACGTGCAGTGCATTTGGATCGAGCACGTTGTTTTGCAGATAATCGTGTAACGATCCATATTCGTGATAGTCCGTGATCAGTAGCATCTGTGTCCACGATCCCGTACCTTTGATATCTGCTGCGATAAAGCCCAGGATGTTCTCATGTCGCATCAGGACTGTTTGATAGATTTCCGTTTCTCTGAACCAGGAGGCCTCTTCCGTTGTGAAGAATACTTTCACGGCCACCCGCTCGCCGCGCCAACTTGCCAACCAAACTTCGCCGTATCTTCCTTTGCCCACCGACCGGACCATTTGGATCTGTTTCGCTATGGTTCGCTGCACCAGCAGAGGTAAACCTGATCCGGATCCACTCGACTGTTCGAACCAATCGTTCATCGGGCCATTGGGTACGTAGCCAGGACAGTTGCGTTGACTTTTCACCAAGTACTGCTGTTTCCGCTGGTCTTCACGCTTCCGATAGCGGATGTACACGAAGGTGACAATGACAAGGAAGGCGGTGATGCAGATCGTCAATGATACTATGAACGCGATGTAGTAGACACTCTCGTCGTGGATCATATCGGCAGGACTTAGCGTAGTCGCCTGGGTGGGTACAATGGGTTTCAGCTGTTGGTTGCAGAGGTCAAACGAGTCACAGCACTCGATAGACTTGGCTGTATAGTGAGGCACCAGATTGCCTTTGCACTAAAAAATTCAAACAGTTCATTAGCAATGTATGATGGTTTAAAGATTTCACAAATAAATATTTCTCTTTTCCTGACAATGTAAATAAATATTTAATAAATAAATTTGTTTGCGTGTTTTTTTTTTCAAATACAACTGCATACTATAAACAAGGGAAAATATTAATATTTCAAGATCAGATTCAAAACTCATTTGTACTTTGTGCACATGTTCCTAATTAAGAACACATGTTTTTATTAATCATTACATTTTGAATACATGTTAATTAGCATTTAAGTCACAGTTTGTACACAATTTAAATAAATTAGATCAAGTTAACAAGTGCAATATGTACGTATTTAATTCAGATTTAATTTTATAATAATTATGTATTTACGCATTTTACACGAACATGAAGTATAATAACGAAAATATAAAATTATGAATTCATCTTTTAAAAGTACGGCTTTAATCTAACAATTCTAGTCAATTTAATGAACGATGTATAGAGAAGAATGTAATTACGAATCTTAATTCGCAGATAGTAATTATGTGTTGATAAACTAATTAGGAAATTTACACTTTATTTGCATAGGATCTAGTAGGTTATCAATAATTAAATATCATACGACACTGACGATTAAAAATAGTAAAATAAATACTAGTGCAATGTCACCAGTGGGTTAGGAAAAAAAGCACATTCCTGGCTGATATAACATTACCACAAACTAAATACGACGAATATTGGAGGAATGTGTTAAACCAGACAACGAGGAACCATAATTACGCAGATAACTACCTAAATTACTTACATTATTTAAACCCTATCTTGCCAAATACTGCACAATAATATACCAATCTTAATATGCATTGACTTGAAGTACGAATTCTGATTGAAAATACATTATAAAGTATAAATTAATACCGCTTACTTTGACAACTAAATCTTAACCAAACACTGGCATATTGTCAACAAGATTTTAATCATATTATTATTGTTTCATTAATAACAGGATCAAACGTTAATTGAAAATTGTCCTTACTAAGATATGCGTGCTTGGAAATTTGAGAATAAATAAAATAATAAAATCGATATAATTTTTTTCCTGATTATGAATATTCTAAAATATGTTCACAAGGATTATACATACTTGCATAACACTTCGTTCATCTGCTGATAGGCATCCATAGTTTCGTTCTTCCACAAGTTTGCCCGTCTCATCCCGAACGTGTTCTACGGCACTGAAACACTGACCCCCTGGTCGTATTTCACATGTACCATTCGGTCTGTCATCTGGACAGTGGCCTTCGCAGTAACATTTTCGTACTGTAAAGAAAAAAATATATTATTAATTTCCTTCTTCTTCAATACCCCAATATGTATATACTTAAATGTAGAAATATGTCATTTAATATGCATAGCCAACCGGGGTAAACATACATTCTGTAGCCACCAATAGCAATTAATAAAACTGATTAGCAACATAATTAATCGTTGTTTGGTCATTTAGATTGTAATCAGCAAATACACGGATCTATTTTGTAAATTATTACTATTGCGAATCTTGCTTGCGGAAAAAAAATTGAAGCTGTTCATTTTAGATTCTACATCAGATATTTATTCTAGTACATATGTATATAGTTTAAATCATACTTAAATTATGTATGTTCAGATGTGGGAATTTAAACCTTCTCAAAACTGACAATGAATCTGTCTACAGTAGCATAGATATTACATGTTAGCGACATAATTTCTATTCGATATTTAAACTGACTCTCACTCGAGCAACAAATAATATAGAACACCGCTCACTGAACGTACGTCGCTTTAATGCATGTTCGATAATACGTACATGATTATTCGTACGTCTCTGTCCTACGTACTCATTATCCGCACGAACGTACATCACATCACACAAATCCGTCGGAAATACACCCAAAATACACCGTCCGCTTAACGTACGTGCACTTACCGTACCGTAAATTTGTGGACGCGGTGTGTACGTTAAGCGAGCGCTGCCTGTACTCGGAACAGTATACAAAATTAAATTAGCAAATATAACCACCCACTTTCGCATACATCTTGTGATCAACCTTGGCGCGAATCGTTTAAGTAACAATTTAAGTCTACTGCCATCTGGATAGAGAAAGCTACATACTTACAATCACACACACACACATACACACGCACCATCAAGTTTGTATTCATGCTCGTAAATGATAATAACTAACATTGCATTTGTTGCTCGGAGCATTAAGTGTAAATACACGTAAAAAAAAAGCAAACTAGATTGCCACAAGAAAAAACCACACAGTGAAATAGCTACGAAGGTCGTGTGACACGATCTATCAATCCGCCTTTCTCGTTTACAATACACCTAGTGACTGATTCACGCTGGACAAAGATTACAGTGTATAGTAGAACATTTCCTTCTGACGACAACTGTAGTTTTCATACGTGTCTTCTTTGTAGCGAAACTGATAGTTTCCAATAAATTGCAAACCCGCTAATAACAATAATTAGCAACCATGTATCTTTTGCAACGTCCGTTTTTTTTTTGTGTAATTCTGCACGTTAATTAAACGCTAAATTATCAAATAAACACCGTCCTATTAAGCGCTATAATCTGCATATTTTAATTTAAATTCGATTACGTTCTATGCGACAGTTGTGTTGTATATTGCTCGCCGCGAGGCTATCAGGAATCTGTCGTCAGAATGTGTGTGAATTCTTAATAAAATACGTTTAAACAATTTACGAATAATTACAGTTTTATACGTGAGTTTTAACACTACACAGGAAACGTTGACATGTTTATGGAACACCTGTAGCTTGTGATAGAGAATAAAATCATTTAGTATAATTAATGTTTGGAACCAGCAAGCAACTAAATAACAATAATTATTAATATTTACTTATTTAATTTACACTTTGCAATCAAAATACATATTGGTAAAAGCAATTTACACAGTTTTATTTGTAGAACCTTGACACGTAAAGATGTTTCTTTATAATTAACGCGAAAATATCATAAGATCGTTAATAAATTGGTTGCGAAGTAAATCGAACAAATATGATTCCACTAACTAATAATAATTTTACATCTTCTACAATACAAATTGTTTACAATATAAATATTTTTGAAATATCCTGCTACAAATGAATAATCTACATTCATCAAATATATATCTGTTACTTATAAGTATTTCTAGGAATTGTAAGACCGAAATACAACTATAAAATACTATAGCTACAATATATTTAGATCAACTTTTGCTCTACATAGACAAAAACACGCGTCACATGAAGTCAGAGATGTTACAAGTATATACGTATGTTTATCAATTTGTTTATCATGTATCACATGCAAGGACTTGGAATCAAAATGTCTGTAATACGAAGTTAATGATGCGTTTGATGATCATATGAAATCAATACGTGGGCAGCAAGGTTACAGGGTCATAATAAAAATGATACTGTATTAATTGCGATGTAGATTTTTATGAATCCAGACATAGGCCTCGTTATGAACTAGTTACAAAATTGAAACATCGTAAACACATTTTTCTGATATCAATAAACAAATTCGACGTAAGAAGTAAATTGTACACGAATTATAAGTTATTAAAATACTAATTTTAAATGTCACTGTATACATTTTACATTAAATTGTTGAACAAGGCAAGTTGAATTTCGTAATCACAACATGTCGGCCACGATTTACAGTGTACTTAAATACTTTGAATATCACTTGTACCAACAAATGTCAGAATCAATTTCATTTGTTCTCGAGGTAAGGTACCTACATGTATAGTCTATCCATAGATATAAGAACTTGACATGATTCCTTAATAGGTAGGGTGGTACCCTTCACAGCAGGAGAGGCCATAAACTACTAGTAGTGGCGGTATTCAGGTACATTTGTAATGCTCTTAGCGGGAAAGACAAGAGACATTTTGTCTATAATTAAGACGTAATAATAATTTATTGAATATTACATTTATTTATGTTAATTTGTATTATTATTGTTAAGATGTATATCATATTTTTGTTGTTATTTTTCAAAATGTATTTATAAATTTCTGAATACAGCTCTGCTTTTTATTCATTTACTGTGTCGTATAATTTGGGATAATCCTCTGTTAATAGCATGCTGCGTTTAGTCAAGTTCTTATATCTATGGATACACTATATATAGTCTATCCATAGATATAAGAACTTGACATGATTCCTTAATAGGTAGGGTGGTACCCTTCACAGCAGGAGAGGCCATAAACTACTAGTAGTGGCGGTATTCAGGTACATTTGTAATGCTCTTAGCGGGAAAGACAAGAGACATTTTGTCTATAATTAAGACGTAATAATAATTTATTGAATATTACATTTATTTATGTTAATTTGTATTATTATTGTTAAGATGTATATCATATTTTTGTTGTTATTTTTCAAAATGTATTTATAAATTTCTGAATACAGCTCTGCTTTTTATTCATTTACTGTGTCGTATAATTTGGGATAATCCTCTGTTAATAGCATGCTGCGTTTAGTCAAGTTCTTATATCTATGGATAGACTATATATATACACGATTGCGGCAACACTAATAAAATGACTAAATATAACGGAGGAAATAATTACGAGCGTAATTAATAAGTTACTGGGTTTGCGCCAAAATGTTATCCGTCCAATTTAGACTCACAAAATGCCCTCATATAATGTCTAATTCTTCAGAAAGATTAAAGGCATTTACAGTAAAGATATATGACGGCTGTTTGTAAATATTATGTAACATGTTTTAATTTAGATTAAACAAGACATAAGCACACACATACATACACACATGTGCATGTGTGTAATTATATCATTATTATTTGCTACCTTGTAAGGAAATCTGTCTCGATTTCTACCGGCCACAGAATCGTAAAAAATACGTACGCGAATTACCAAATAAGTTCAGAACAAATTAGCCAACATTAAAACCAGGTAATATAAGGACATTTTGATCTTTACGCAATGTTCTACATGTCCATATAATGAAAGTATGAAACTGGTACTCATTTAAGAATCACGAGTCATTTTGTTCTTACTTATGTATTTTTGCCAAAATTGCGTAATGTAATATGTAATATACATGTAGGTATTCTAGAAAATAAAATAAATATTAATCCTGAAAGATTCGTGTATACAAATTGCAAAACATAACTAAAAAATTATAATTGATTTATAAAAATGGCGCAAATGTATAGTGTCAAATACATATTACACTGTACAATGCTATAGTGAATATTCATATTTGTATGTGGAATATTCGCTCAATCTAAAATACACCAGTATAATACACTTAATTCCAGATATCACACACACACACACACACACACCTAATGTATTTTTCTTCCGAATCCGCATAATTATTCCTTGTTGAGAACACCGTCCCAATATACCACTCAACGTACACGGCAATTATTTGCAACGGTCGAACCAACTAACATTTTGTTCACAATACGATGGCACCGTAACCATAGCAACCACGCACCACTCGTACAGTGTGTTGTTCGTGGACAACACACACACACACACATGAACGTACTACCGTGGTCCAGCATCTACTGAACCATCCTACAGATTACAGGTTGCTATAGAGTAGTAAGCCGTGAAAAAACAAGTGACTGTGCAGCGACGGCGTCCCTCCCCTGCCTTGGTGGGGGCCCCGGCTATTGTAATACACAACAACGGACGGGCCGGATTGGAAGTAAGTTTAGACGGTGCATTTGTGAAAAGTGTGATTTATACAACAAATACGCGGGTTCCAGCAGATCTACGGTGAATTTAAGGCGACATTTGACAATACACCCGAGCATTTGTGAATTACAACGCGGATTCGGTCAGTTTTGTATAAGTTGAACGCGCAGAGAATGTACACGGGTTTATCGAAACTACCTTCCACCGAGCTGCCTGCATATAAGTTATGGTTTTTCTCAGTAGGCTGTTTTCCCCTCTGCTGACCAAGTGTGAGCCGGTACACGACGTCTATCGTACGTCGGGTCCCGTGATTTAGAGGCGATTTTCGTCTGCTACGAACGTTTTGTAAGGTGTGAAACGAACTACACACAGATGTTTTGGATTATTTTTTTCTCTCTCTGCCCAGCCTGCTAGGATAACTATAATTCATGCCGTTTTATGACAACGGTTTAGGATAATTCGATAATTTATCATGACTTTTTTATAACCGCCAGTTCTTAGAGATTCATTTGTGATGCGATGCATTCCTGTAAATAATGTATTCCATACATATTCTATGGATTCTCCACTTTTGAATACGGATTAACCGAGGGTCAGTCGGGAAGGGCCATAAAGCCTTTAAAGATTCAGAGTTTGTAAATTTGCTGCACTGGATGCTGCAGACATTTATGGCGAAGGGAGAATTTTTCTGGTAAAATGGCTTTGGAAAACTATAAAATTTCGAACAGGATATAAAACATTCTTCTAATAAATGTACAAGTCTTTGGTCCAGGGAACAAGATAAATACATATTTAAGTCTGCACCTGTTGCTAACATTTTTCTTCATTTTTTTCCCCTGAATATCGATTATTTCATTCCAAAATATAGGAGTGGCACATTTTCCCACATCTTGACTTCAAGATATGTAACTATTCATCCTTGTACCTACCTCGCCTGTATTAATTAAACACAGACAACTTGCGTGTTTAGATTTATGTAATAATTTCCAGAAAGAATTGTCATTACAACACGTGATTCCGATGTTAAATTATCACCTGCTGTTCATTTGCAAAAAGACAAAAAACCAACAGCAACAACAACACAAAAACACCTATGAGATATGTTTATAATTTTGGAAATTCCAAATTATTGCCTTTTTACATAGGTTCTTAACGACACGGGTGCGTATAACAATACCACATTGATAGTTTATTGGTTTTGATGTCAAATTTGAAACTGTATATAAAGTTTACAAACAAACAAAATTGCAATAATAAAGATAGTTTTGTCCAGGAACGAGTTTTGCAAAAATTTTAATCGCCTTTGCATATGAACAATGCCAGTTGTGATTCTGTTTTCCGTTTGCCATTTGTCACTTTGTGAGAATATCGGTCTGAGTGTCGCCTCCTAGCCATACTTCACAATTATGCACCGAGAATGTGGGAATTTCCTAATCTCGCTATTAATTAAAGTTATAAGAAGCAAACGAAGGCTTTGTAGGTGTGAAGGCATTAATCATATACTCGTAAATACCTGGTTCAAGTTCTTGGAATCAACATTGCAACGGTTTTGTAACTGGTTCGTTCGCATATTGCAATATATGCATATGTATGTGTGTGTGTACACATGTGATAACGACAATATAACCCAGTCTATTGTATACTAAAGGAAATAACATACGTACGTGTAAATATTACAACAAGATGATCAACTGTTGATTCTGACATGTAAGCGAAGAATTTTCCACTGTCTATTTGCGTTTTATTTCGCCAAACAGTTTGATAAAATTCTTACTGAACAGTCTGGAAATGCAGCAATAGAGAATTACTCTTTGAAGAATGTTATTTCAGATGATGCAACATGTATAAAATACAGTATTCAAAGTTGAAATTTGCACCAATAGTTAATTGAATTGAATGTGTTCGCATGAATTGGTCAAGCACCGGTGCGTTTCAATTTGAATGCTAATTAAAACTGTGGCGATTGAACGTATCGCATCGAACATGCATTTGACACGTTTGAAGCTCAGTTAGGCGCTTGAGTTTTACGAGGGTTGAGACGCTTTGTTACCGCTCGCACTCGACATACGATACTAAACTTCAGGAATAGATTAACAACCAACGAACAGGCAACAGCCAACGGCAAATATCGACATGGCACTTGGAACATTCAGTCGTCAGCTTACACACACACACACACACACACACACACAAACATACGTACACATAATGCACTCACTCTACATAACACATATATTGAAGCAAAAATCCCGCAATAGTACGTCGTAAGCGGTTCAAATTACGAGTTGGTATTCTTAGATGTGTAGTTGGTAGTACTGGAATTTCTCACGGTACAGAGATTTACGTACTAGAACCGCAATTTATAGTTTCGTAAGGAAAATGTCACTCAAAATTACACAGGAAATAACTTGGTAGCTATAAGGATAATAATAATTCATGGTCACATTATGACAAAACAAAAATCCACTTTAAATTCGGAAGTAAGTATATGTGTATACCTACACAAACATTTGAACCCGGAACGTCTAATGTTTAGTCAATAAGCCTTGTAAACCAGCGAGAGTTTCATTCGAACATTGTTTCATTGTATTTAATGCTAGCCGGTTGCCAAGCAACGACTGCCTCTTATTATAATAACAATTGTACATTTGATTATCTAAACAATAGATAGAGCACACACACACACACCCCGGAGACGTGATTTAAATTTCTCTGGCTGTTTGAAAACAGTTGAAAAAAATGACACGCGCGCTCGCACGAATGAAATCAGAGACACGTGTAGGCTGCAGTCAGGAGTGGTTGATCTTAAACAATGCACACACACACACACACACACACACTGCTATTAAACAATGTGTTTTCATCGAGACAAAAAAAAAATGACAATTACAGTAAGCCATGTTACATGAGCAATACGTGTATTGCACACTACTGTTATCGTACAAAATGTTTCATCTCATAGAATATTACTAATACGTTATAAATTCGCACGTGCACAACGTAAAGCCACCGCTGCAACAAAAGAAAGTCGAACATTTGTTGTACCGATGACTTTTTCCTTATATGCACATGATTCATCTGACAATTATAGTAAAATGCCATAATAGTTAACAAATGAACGGCTAAACGTATGACTTTTAAAGCCCGTATTAAATTGGTGAGTGCGCGCTGCCTGGATCGGCGATATCCAACTTTCCCACGCGAAACTTAAGGTTTCACATCGACAACGATGTATTGCGCGCAGTACCGTAATTGCAGCATTTAACTCATTATATGAAAAGAACAAATGTCAAATGTATTTTTTACATCGTGTCATTCTTTACAATCATATATCACTATATTATAAAGAAAGACGCCAATCTTTGTTGCTTTCTTGTACAAGTCAGAATATCTCAAAAAGCAGTCAAAAGAAACTATTCAAACTTTACAGAATAGTCAAGGGTACTGCAAGTGTATTAAAAATAGTTCTCCATTTGGGCAAATAATAATAAACCAAATACATTGACAGCTGTTAGCGTTAAGCATGTTCTTTTTTGCATAAAATAACAGTTTCTGATTTTGTACACAATCAAGGAGAAAATTAAATCACATAGAATTTAATTCCGCAAAGGGGAATACGCCTGGAGCCGGTTCTGTAAGGAAGCCGTGTATTCTTATGGAATATTACGAAGTTTTCCACATACTGCTCCATTTATAGCGTAAACAAAACCCGTCTGTCCACACAAACACACACACACATACATATGCACACATATACGGAGAGTGTACCGGTCAGAGATGTTTATATCCCCGCAATGGAATAATGTACTTCACTGTCATACATACCATACGGGTACGTATGTGTGTACGTGTATGTATGTAACACTCGACATACGGTGTACGAATGTGTGCGTGATCTTTGCCGCTCTCACCTGCATAACAGCAGAGCTCGTCAAAATGTTGTGAATTTCTAGAATCAATTATTATTAAATGAATATCTCCCATAAGGAAATACATTTAGTATTTAAGAAAAAAAATCTAAATATTTTTTTTTTAGAAATTAGCTTTTATATATTCAAGCTATAAAACGCAATACTTCTCTATATGTACATATATAATAAAACACAGTAATAATAAACATACTATTTAAAGAATATAATGTCTGTGCACAGCATGCCTAGATCCACGTAACCAAATCCGTATTCACAATAAGACTTTGATTTCAAATCGTAAAATATTCGATTAGAAATTATTATACACGAGGAAAGAACAAAAAAGAAACTACTAAACAGACTCCCACATCAAACAGCAGCATTAATAACTGACAATACAACGTTACATTGGCATTCTTGGATACGTAATTGCCGGTGTATATGTATAACCAAAGGAGCACGTGTGCCTGCTGCCAAACTATGGATATAATTAGTCGTCGAAATTAATTGGCAACATGCATTTGTAACGGATTATCCAATAAACGTCATATTTCTTCGTCTTCTTCTCATATTACAAACAAATATTTACATATATTTGAAATTAATTTCATCCGATGTATAAATGCTAATTGATTTTGTAAGTATAATTGAATAAAACACAGTAAATATGTATAGTGAATGTTTATCGTTATTTTATTCTCGTCACGGTGTATCATCGGTATGGGGAAGTGTCAGGAATACCAATATATGGGAAAATTATTTGAAAATGTGTATTTATCAATACGATATAAAATAATTCTCGTATTCCTCGGTTGTAATATGAATTTATAGTATGTATTTGAAGATACCTCGTATCGTAACGACATGTCATTGTATTTCCCGATTCTAAAAATACAACAAGTTTTCCATCAATATTTACAAGGGTATATGATCCTTACAAAACGGTACGTAAATGCTTGTATATTTTATACGGTATATTTGCGGATTTTTAGCTGAATATTCGCACCATACATGTAGTTACGTGTGTGTGAAATGTTATGCCCTTACAGGGACAATGGACATCGCTACTATAAAAGGAAAGTCAACGAAAAAACACTGGTTACGCAGGTTTACAAAACATACGGTGAACATACAGTGGTTCTCAATAAGTCACAACGGCAACACTAGTTCCTAATCATATACACACAGTATTGCAATTAAATATTGAGACTGATTTAAATAACATCAACTATTAGCACTATATGAATACATAATAAAGATTACCGAAACGCTATCATTCATAACACACAATCACATTCCAGCAAGAAATCAATAATACAACATTCGAAATCAGTCTTATAATACTTACAAAAAAAAAAAAATTCAACTTTGGTTCGACGATGCGTATCACAAAAATATAAGAAAACGCTAAGAAGAAATAGAAACCTTATTATACAATACACGGGCTCAACAATACATGGTTCGTTTCATCCCTGAACCAGCTGAACAGATGGTTCTTGTTGTATAGTGGGCTAAGGTTGATATTGGTCTGTCGCCGGTACAACGTTTGTTATACGACGAACAATACTCGGTATTAGTACGAGAGAGATAGTTGTATCTCAGGTGCGATTTGATTTGAATGCCCTCCGACTGTGCCTTTGTTAACACGGTGCATTCCACCGCACACCTGCATACACTCACCCGGGGCCCCTACCACCCACGAACGTCTATGGATCGCCTAGCGGGCATGCATGCATTGTACGTGCAATAGTGGTATTGTAATGTGTCAGAAACTGGGCTGAAAAATCGTAATCTGTAGTTTCACTGTTAACTAATCAGTTAGCGCATTGTATAGGTAGAATAAAAACTAAATGCTAGAGATTTTTTTTTTTAATAAATGTACAACCATGTTGCACGTCAATGACATATAATATATGTACTTTCATATACGCTTGCACTGTCAGTATTTTGAAACGATAGGTTCTTGCCAATTGAGAGCAACAGCACTTGGTGCATTTACTGGTAAATGCACAATTGGCTACACTTAAAGGTATACACTAGCTACCGCTAATACCATATTGTCTCGGTAGATGTCGCCAAGATAGCACCGAATGTTTACAGAGCGTACCATTTGCTATATCGTGACAGTACAATAGCCCGCGAGATCTGATTATATGAATACGGCGCGAATATGTCGGAATTATATATTACAAGTTTACATACATGTGTGTTATCGTCGACAAACGCAAGTGGTATCTGTACTGGTGCATGTAATGTACTAAATGTTTACAAGGAAGTGTGTACGCTCTCGACTGGCGACATGTATCTAGATGGCAGCGTTGTTTTGCACTCATTTCCAAGATAATTTCGCCTGTGTAAATATTCCAATAAAATTTATTAACTATATACCAGAGACATATATATCTAATACCGAGGATATTATACGTATTTTATGGGCGACGTAAACTTATCTAAAGATAGTAAAATTATATAGATCCTCCATATACATATATAAGCAATTGAAACGGCATAATCTATTTTAAGAAATACAAGTTAAATATATCTTAAATATAATTGAATCGACATTTTACTCCGTCAGGTTCATTACAACTTTTATAGATTATAAAATAAACAGACGTACAGTCCTTCGTGGACAAAACAATGGCATTAGATTTCATATAAGGACCGTGTCAACAGTTTGTATAAATAATAGACTCGCATATGTGTTTGCAAGGAATATGCTTTGCAGGCGCCGCTTCGCGAAGCGTGTTTAGACCTCGTCGTAATCTTGGCGGAGTCAAAAAACCGATAAGCAAACAGCTACACAGCATCAGCAAAACATATACGTATACAGTTCTGTCCATTCAGCCTCGCGGCGCAGTCAAAATAAACCGCCGCCATAAAGAAACGTGCCTGTCAGCAAAACACTTTTAACAATGCACAACAATAATATGCAGCGTCCCGACATTCAAAATGGCATCTGGACAATTTTTCACGCCCTTCAATTTTGAACCAAAAGTGAAAAACCATCTGTGCCCAGCCTTTAAAATTCTCTTGGTGCATTTTACCAAACCATAAATACGCGGTACCGATATTCGGAGCCTGAACAAATATTTCTAAAATAAACAGCCATTGAGCAGGGATATCCGTTCATCAAGTGTTTTCCCATGGCCGAAACGTGACAAAGATTGTTTGGACAATGAACGTCAAGTGACTAGACGTTAGTGTGTGTGTGTGTGCGTGTGTATGTTTGTCTAAAATTCTAAATATAAACAGTCGCCAGACTGAGTCCGCGGTGAAACGTTTTCGTAGTTTACGTCATTTTCATTTTATTTCTGGATGATTGGCGAATCGAAGCGTGCTGCATATTTATTTATGCTATATGTGGAACTACTGGTACTTACGACGTTTGTTGGCTAGGCGAGATTGAAACCTGTACTCACCTGCAACTGAAGAAAACACAGTAAGTATTTCTGTTTTATCGGCCATGAACAGCTACACTACAAATTATAGTATTTAACCTATAAACTAGCTAGTGGATAATTGTCATTTATACACTGCATTAAATACTTGTGTTTATTGTGATTTTAAAGTTACAGGAATTCAAAAACAACACGATGCACATGTATAAACAAAAAGATCAATTATATAAATCCAAAACAATAATACACTCTTAGGGAACACTAGTATGCCATTAAGTATTATTGCCGAAAGCATACACTTGTTACCAATTATATAAAGTAACGTGCAACATCCGTCCACCCATATATGAGTGTGACGATATATTCAAATACACATTAGGGAAGGCTGGGGTGGGGGGTTTTTGTGCTTAGAGTTGAGTGTGATATATACATAAATATATCTACGCGCATATGTAATGTATATATGTCTGTGACGTAATTGATGCATAGTGTATCAGTGCACTGTCGAGAGACGGGACCAATTTATACCAATTATTCTCTGACCATGGACCAATCATCTCCCCTTATTGTTGAATTACAATAAGTGACGGTTCAAATTATTACTTATTCGAATTTCCTGTACGCTGGGTATGCTGGTCGAATCATTGCTATGCATACAATGATCTAATGCGGAGTTTCTAAAACGCGGGTTCAACTGAAATCTCGGATCAAAACGAACCAAACCGAATCTGTATGGTGGCATTAATATTATAGTTGAGATGGGTAAAGCAACGTAGTTCAATATTGTTAATTTTTATTTAAATTATTAATATATGAATATATGTAATGGTATAATATTTATACGCTATTAAAACTATACCAAGTAACTTTAAATATCTAATTCAAAACACAAATAATTCAAACTCAATGGAATGAAAACAAGAATTAGTAAAGTATCAAAAGTAACAGAGATACGTTACACCTCTGCACATCGTATTAAATAAATTTCAACGTATTTTGTTTGTTTTTTCTGATGCAATCTAGCCACCTACTCCTGTCTTGTAAATCTCTGCTCGCATGTCAACGCCGTTGAAACTTTAGAATCGTTTAATTCACCGCTGAAGTCCGCTTACAAGATGCGAGATAAACCACCTCAGTTCGTCGCGCGCCTAAAAATAATTGGGTGCCCCGACTGTCCACCGAATACGGCCAATTAAACGTCAGCTTCAGTTCAGAGTCACAGACATACATATGTATAAGCAAGCATATGGGAGAATTGTTGTTTATTTTCAATTCGTGTTCCGTGGTGTCTGTGAATGTGTAATTCTCCGCGTGCAATTGTTGACAACTTGTATCAGCAGATATGGCGGCGTACAAACATAAACAAACACACACAAGTGTAAATTATGCGGTATATCTTATTGTTTCCAATTCGTATTTTATATAAACTTAAATACAATAAACATACGAAAATAAAAAACGAAACCGGAGCCAAGTTTTTGAGACACACTATTCAAACGTGATTTATAAATTTGTTTATTTCAAGATTATGCATAAAAAAAATGTTGTAACCAAAATGTGTCCTTGCATTCACACTTACCGAGCACAAATCTTTTGTTATCCCGTCACCGGATCTTATAAACAAACGTTTAGACCACCAAAAACACGTGTAGTTCTCTCTTCAGACGAGAAGAGCCGGCCGAATTCCGCGAAATTCACCGCGCGGCCGTCAGGTACAACCAACAGCCGGAGCTCTCTCTGTCTTGCACACGTGTGTATACGAGTATATTCAGGCGTTCCCAGTGGCTACCAGTGTTTAACGTTACATACACACATGCAACTTGCGCGATAACAGTTGAATAAAAATCGTCTCGAGATACCGTTGTTGTTCAGAAAAAAAATATGTTCGAGTGTTTTGGTTAATTGCTGACGCGATATGATTACACCAGTGACTTAATTGAATCAACGTATACAGTATACATATATCTAACGTTAACAACATGAATGTTCTACACACGAAATGAAAACGTGATTGTTCAATTAAGGCAGCTTTGCACGTACAGGCTGATTGCAATCTGTTGCGTAATTTAAACGAATTTCTTTTTAGAGAGAGTAAAAAAAAGTGGATTATATTTCTAGAGACAGAAATACAAATAAGATTTTTTTCGATTTGTTCAGTTATACATTAGAAGTACTGAGATGTTTTTTTTTGTGTAAATATTCTCTAACATCGCCATTTCTCTACGACCAACACCATCTCCTGACACATACGTGTGCATACAGGTAATTACAGGTCTGTCACGTGGGCACGCGGTACCACGTGGTATTCCGTGCGCCAGTTACAATCAATTACACGGCATAAACCAGGAAACTTGAAAATTTAATTATAGTCTTGTTAATCTGCATGCGTGATTCATCGCAAGACGTTAACGGCGATCAGGGCGCTCGCAGCCGTTATAACTGTGG
This sequence comes from Carabus problematicus, assembly GCA_963422195.1. Classification (NCBI taxonomy): domain Eukaryota; kingdom Metazoa; phylum Arthropoda; class Insecta; order Coleoptera; family Carabidae; genus Carabus; species Carabus problematicus. The sequence goes on along the minus strand of OY728588.1, from coordinate 246,778 downwards.
CAAAGATGCGAACTAAACTGCAGGCCTAACTCATATATACATGGTAATTTTATTTAAAATATATATATATATATATATATATATATATATATATATATATATATATATATATATATATATACATAATGTTAAAATACAGTAACGTGATGTTCGTTGCATGTCAACTTTTGACAATATTAAATAATTACGGTAAATAATATATAGAGAATCTAAGTATATATATGCGACGTTGGAATGACAGTGCCGCCCATGTTGTGCCAACTTTAATTAGATACATCAAAGGTGTATGTGACAGTGTAAGTGTGTGTGTGTGTGTGTATGTGGGCGCACAACATCCCAAGGAAAACTCCGTAAGGCCCGCAAGGCGAGCAGTACTTTTCATTGATGATTTCACTAACTCACCGTCGTCCCACACCGAAATAGACACGAAGCACGAGCCACGTGTATATTATGAAATATCATGATGGACGGATGGACGCATAACTCTAAATATATATATATATATATATATATATATATATATATATATATATATATATATATATATATATATATATGCATGTATGTCTAGAAGTACATACATACTACAAGCAGCAATACATGTTAACTAGCGGAGATCAGCAAACACACATCTGCTTCGAACTAAGACCTTCACTTTCATATAATTTTAAACGCAATCAACACACTAAATATTTGGTAATGTCATTAGATTATCAGTGGGTTCAAAAGTAAAAATAAAATATTCAAGCAATTCTGTTCAGCGATTTTTAAACCGTACAAATTGAAATTAATTTTTCCAAAATACATATTTTAAAACATAACATAGTTTATGTTTTAAATATTTTATATATCTGTATTAAAAATGTCCTCGATCCAATGCCGTATATAGTTAACTATATACTTACGAACACATGTTTAATCAGATACACACGCTCACACATACAGATACATACATGCACGTGTACGTATATGGGTGCGTGTGTATAGAAAAGATCATTAATTCCGTATTCGCCCACGCGTGCGCATAATAATTCCGTATTATTTTATAGTGATGTTGATGCCTCGTTCCTCCAATGGTCAAGCCTAATTTGGCACGAGTAAACCGTAGTACGCATGTGCACCACGACATACAGGCTGGTCATAAAGACTTTATCAAATCATGAGATATAACAAATATTATATCAAAATAAAAGCATTGACGATGAACTATAAATTATAATACATGGATTTATAAAAATTAATTCTATAAGCGGAAAGTTTGTTGAGTAAAATACATGCGTATTAGAAAATTATAAGGGCACCAAAATAAAATATCGATAAATTCCCCCTATTATTCTCGATTAAATATATCACTCGCCCGCAAGAACACTTACTGAATACGCTAACGAACAAATAAATATTTGTACTAAAAATAAAACATCCTGTCCCTTGAACAAATATTTTCTTAACAAACCATGATTTTTTTTACATGGACTGGTTCTCGCTAATTTTTCAAGTACACAATACGTTAATTACGATACACCCTGTACATATATATACGAACCTATGTCGTGGACATGTGTGCAAACAGGTGTTCAGTTGGATTGGTTGATTGGGTGAGTGGTCGTTGTGAATGGAGTGTACGCGTGGGTATCGGGTTCGAGGCCCGACGAGGACACGATGACCGCGCTCAATATATGTACAGCCGTGTGGGTATACCGGTATCGTTTACCTGGTCAAAACCGCCCCCGTTAATTAGTGACCACACGTGATTAGTGAATCGGTAATGCATATAGAGGATGCATGGTACATAGTATGTGTGTATAATGTAAATAAGGTCTATGTATAATGTTGGAGTTCAGTGTATATACAAATATGGAACACTACATGCAGTGATAATACCTTATCGTCCATAAGACAGAATCAATTACCAATCATTAATTTACTATTTTAACTCAGGTCGTTACATGCCATAACAGATAATATATCTATGTAATTATATATACAAAATATAAGCAGACTCATAAAAAAAAATTATGTCGCAATATTAACATTTTTAGAAAGCAGAATTTTATCCAAAAATAACGATTCATTCTTCAAATACCAAAAGATATTTTCAAATTAAGCTATTACCACAAATTATACGCTTTACCAATTTATAAAAACAAAACAGCTACTTATCCAATTTTATTTTTAATACGTTAATTAAAAATTACGGCCTCTCTAATTACGGGAACGAGAAGCAATACGGACGAGTCGAAAATACAGTTAATTAATAAAAATTATATATTTTATCGAATGATCATTAACATATTTATTACGGATTTACTGAATATTTACACAGCCGCGCGCCGTTGTACCTTGGACACTGATATTGAGAAATAAATTAGACAGATAATGTAGCGGGTTAATGCAAAGAGTACACTGTAATTAAATGCCTGTATTTTCTATGCTAATTCACAAGTCCGCCTACTTGTGAGTATAATCATGTGTGTACATATGATGCTGCTCAGATATTATACGAAATGTACTGTATTTATTTACCATAATATTGTGGAATTTCGCTAGCTTCTATAATATACACAATATAATACACATAGTGATATAAAAATTATATTTAACCAACGTCATTTTGAACTGAAACGTATCATCTTTTCAAGAGCTGCTTTCGAATATGGTAAAAATATTTTTCGCTCCGATCCCCGTTTACAACATTCCTTGTAATATTTATACGTTTGTTTCTACACATTTTACAATTCCTCGGCATTTTCAAGTTATTCGAAACAGTCGAAAAGCGCGACCGCGACCCCGAACGTCATTGCCAACATTCCAAAACAATTGTCACTAACAAATGCTGGTCTGTAAAAACAAGCACAATACACATCGTTTCTAGAATTTTATTCTATCGTTGAGATTTTTATCCTTTGTTCACTATTCTTCTTCTTCTTCTTCTTGTCGCCGACCGCGCGACCACTAAATTTAACGCAATTTAAATTTAATGGAATCCAAGCAAGCCGTTTCTTTTGTCACGTCTAGCGAGAACTTCTGACAGCGGAACAGAAAACAAAAAATAACCAAAAAAGTACACAATGAATTTGATCTTCCAAAGCCGTCTTGGATGTTTCCACTCGCTGGAGACACGGTCAATCCTTTTTTTCTGTCTATTTGAATTTCGATTTTTTTCACGTTGAAATTTATACTCCAATGCGCTTGGTGAAGTTTGTAAGTATCAGTGTTTTTTTTTTGTTTCGTTGCTTATCTTGAAATCTGAGCTGTTAAAAAGGTATTTGTGTGATTAGTTTGAATGTGAATAAATGTATTTCCTCTTTAAGGAGTAACGAAAAAAAAATTCAAATAATTATATTGGACGCTTACAAAGTTGACAGTTTCATTACACATCCAGTATCTACATAAGCGGAGAAGTATCTGTAACTTAAACATGAAGCTGTATTATAAGTTTGACAATGCACACTGACATCGTATCATTTCAAACTTGTGTAATAAATTAATAACCCGTAAGTAGGTGTTAGTAACCGGACTTGGCGACCTGTACAACAGAGCAACGTACACCGATCTGATATAGTTCAATAATTTATATCGAGAATTCGTTCACGTGTTACCAACAACAAAAGAAAAAAAAACATGTAGCTGCTTAATTATATACCCTTCTTGTGAATAATCTTTTTGTTCGCTTTAATTTATTATTACCAGCTCAATTATCGACAGGAATCATCTTGCGTTACCACCCCAACGGTTAATCAACGCGTTACTTTCAATCTGATATAATACAGGTACCAACTTGACGGAATAAAAAAAGAAGAAAGTTTTGATAACTTATAAAAGCAGCTTGCGATATCTTCATTTGACACGGCCTGTATGTACATATGTATGTAGTACAAAGTTGAAATAAACTATACAACATTATGTACCTGCTTAAGGGTAATTGCCCCATATATTTTGTATATAATCATGTGAGGGGAACCACATTTTCACCGAACGTGTGATTCGCATACAAATTGCTACAAAAATACAGCAAGAAAATGAAGTAATTACACTAAAACATTTCACTCGTTAGAACATGTTTCAGGTTTCTTTACAGCAGGATTTTCAAGCAGAATTATTACCCTCAACATAATTAACATTTTCGGTATAATTTACTAATGAGCTCATACGTGTACAGCGAGGTACATATGTCACAGTAAAGGTATCAATTCAGTCGCTGCATGTAATTACCAGTAAAAGTATACATTCCTGGTAGGGTACGTTTTTTGAAGATGTGTAAAGTTAATAAATGCGTACTGTTACTAGCAAGAGTATACATTTACTATGCTTTAAGCTTTTGTTGTAACATATACGTACAATTACAGCTAAATATTTCAATATTGCAAAATCAGATTAAAATTCTCGTCGCGAAATAGTTTTATTTAACCCTCCATACAAACCACGATCGTACGTCACTGGATCACGGGACAGGCTACACTTTTAAATATATCGAATAATAAAGAAAAAAGTACAGTCTGCAACCACGGCAACGCGGGTTGTTTAACAAAAAGTGTTGTTGGGAGACAGAGATCTCCACGGAGGATATTGTATGGTAATAAGGATACAGTCTCACAGGCGACCATCAGCAGTACCAAACATGTACACAAATACTCTATTCTATAAATAACATTCCTCTAGACTCGATACGTTACAAACGGTCATATCATAAACAACTGATATTAGTCTCTGAAACTATTCGAAAATCGTAAAACTGATTTTAACGAACCTGTAATTAACTATAAATAAACTCGTAGCAACAAAAGGATCAGTTGAAATCCGTATAAAGTATTAAAAATTAAACAAATATTTACGAAAGAGAAGCAGTGCGAATGAATTTTACGGCCAATTAAGTGGAAGTTGAGAGGTTTTATGAACAGTTGAAGGATTTTTCCGAGATTATTAGTATAAATTTTATCCGTCATGACATCAACAGGGCTACGTAACAGCAATAAAACGAGGAAGAAAGCAAACGCGATTCAATAAAGCAAGTTACCAAGTTCTCGTACGATGAATACTTGCGGTAATTTACGTCAACCGCGTACAACAGACATTCATCGGTCATTATTTGTGAAATATGAGTTAATTGAGCCTTTAGCTGTTAATATAAATATTAATTATCAGGATTACGAAGATTAGCATACAGGCAGTAGATCCGTAGATTAAGAAACACATGATTTTATTTTTTATTTCAGTGTAGTAGTTTGTTTAATTAATTCTAGACGATATAATATTGCATCGCCGGGCGCCCTGACTCTAGGGCGGAAGCAGGCGAAATAAACCGAATCCGATTATTACAGACGGGGGTTCCGCACACAAACTGTGATGAACACGAAACAGCTGGCCGGAAACAGTTAAGAAATGGAAGGAAATACCAAGCGAATTTCACGGAATTTTATTAGTGCAATCGCCAAATTTATACGTAGAACCTAACGTGATACTAAACATTAGACGAATCTGGACAAATATTTATCCACATGTTTGAAACTTGTAACGAGTGCTTTCTGAGTACTCGGCAGGGATGTTCTAAGATTAATTTGTCGCTATTTAAGTTTCAGGATATTATGAATAACATAGTGTAGGTACGTACGATATTTATATCACATATAAAAACATTTATGCATATCTAGCGGAACAACAGTAATTAACTGATCAAATCAATGTGTTTGCCTGGGAAACTTTGTATAACTTATTCCCTATACGTATTGATTAAAACATGCCGCTATGATTTGCAAGTATAATGGAATATAGAAGTTGCTTTTTTCTGTATTGTAATTCTGAAAAACACAATCACATGTGAATTAGTAATACTTTGTAGTTAATTAAATAAAAACATGGTAATTGGTTTAGTAATATTTATGCGCACACATGTGTGTTAAGAATAAAAAAATTTTAAATGTAATATGTACTGATAAAGTATGAGTTTTCGTTTCAGATCAAAGAAAATTCAATGCTGTGTTGCCAAATACGCTAATCACCGTGCAAAGATCACTTAATTTATAAGAAGAACGAATAAAATGTCGTAGCAATGCTTTGTTGATGTGCAAACAACATTCAATAAATATTCCATCTAATTATAAAAATCTTGCATCAGTCTGAATGTTTGTAAATATGATCAACAGAACCTTACTAGCTATTCCGTAACATGGTCTCGAATAATCCACATACAGTATGCCTTCCTTAATCCGAACATGCACTAACCGGAAAAAAATAAAATGAGCCGAGAGACAGAAGAAGCAAATTTGACACAGACAAAATCACTGAAATTTTTACAGCTTCTTAGATTTACTTCTAACTTTTTAAGATTTACATATATACCCACAAACTCCCATAACTCGAACTTCTATACCTGGAAATTTCTATTAATCGAAATGAATCGAGTGGCAATTTTACTTCTATAACTCTAATTTCTCCATAACCCGAAATAAAATGATTGATACGTGCACTCCGTAAGTCGAATTTTTAAGAGAAATCCTTGTTCGTGCAATTATTAGTTTGGATTAAAGAGGTGATACTGTGTTTCCACAGATGCTGTTTGACAAAGCCTGGATGCTGAAGCCCTTCGACAGACACGACTCCGGGTTAGTACGAAACGTGTCCGCACACACACAGTGAGAGCGCCACACGGCGTGTTAAATTCACGCGCCTGCTTCGGCACGTAATAGTCACGGACGTGTCGTCTGACATGGCACGCTAGTCCAGCCATCGTTACAGAACCGGCACGGCACCAGGATTATATAGCCACCACACCATCACCATCACCAAACCATTCGATGTAATGCACGACTGAACGAACACAACGGATTAAATTTCTACAAGTCGACATGCACCATCAAATACGGTTTTTTTTTTCTTTCTTCTTCATTCCGTCTTTTTCTTTATCCGAACCTAATAGCTACACGAGTTTTTTTTTTTCGTGTGAATTAGTCGTGTTGAATATTCATTCAAATGCAAAAAAAAGCACACCAAATGTTAATAGGCGTTTATATTTGCCAACGGTAACAAGTTTATTTTTAAATAGAGCAATGGAACTCATAGTCCATATACGTAAATCGTCCAAGTAAAATAATAATTTCTCTGTTCCATTGAAATACAGGTCGCAGTTTCGCGTGATTCTCGTATTTTTCAAAACAGCGCAACACAAGAGTACAACATTGAAAGTAGTGCATTTGTTGTTTGCACAAATAGTACAAAATTGCTAACATTATGATTTACAAAGTGCCAATTTATTGCAACAACTCTTTGTGTACACTGCTGCACTGGGGCTCATATTTCACTAATATTCTTTACGATCTAGAAAGCTGGTATAAGCCATAAATTACAGCACAAGTTCGGGCAGCGAAATGGATAAAGTGCGCACATACGCATATACATGCAGAACTTTGCTGTCATAAATCATCGGAGAATTTAACACTTTATTCATCTCTACATGATATACGGGTGCACTTTAGCTGTATATCTATAATATAAAAGGCAAAATGCGGATGTCTGTCCGTGGTGAGGGGTTAGCAGATGACGGGGGGATTTAAACAAAAGAAGATCAATGCATGTATTAGTATAGACGTGATATAAGTTTTCGGTGAATAGTCGGCTTAGCAACGGTAACAACAGAAATACGATGTTTGTGACAGTTAATTATTTTGACGTTTGTGTTTCATATTTTGAATGTTCAACAAAGATTTAGATGGTAATAAAATAATAAAAGTAATTTATTATAATTGTGTGTGTCAGTGCATAATATTAGCATTAATTAGTATTATTCTCTATTTCATTGCAAAGAATGTGTGAAGTTCTGAGATGTAATAAGTTTGCTGTGCTATGACCATTAACAAAGTACAGGCCCGGTCCATAAAATTGACGGGGATCAACTTACGAACCCCCTGCTTTCCACATGAATAGTTCTATGTTGCATATTCTAGGGTCAGTTCGTCAAATAACGTATTTTTATTTGCATCAACTGGCAAGACATGTAAATTCTGTACAGGGAACTTATAACTTGATATTAAAAATGTTCTACCGTACGAAGTACGGGAACGACTGCTAGTTCTGTATATACCACCAAGGTATATACAGCCTTGTGGAGGGGCAGAGGGGTATTATACTTGTATTATACGTGAGAGTATACCCTATTCTTGCCAAAATGCACAGGTGCAATATTATTTTGGAGCATTTCGGACAGTCAAAACAATTGATGAATAATTGTCATCATACGCTATGATCTCTTAACTCTCATTCCACACAAATCAAGCTATATTTGTTCCAATTAGTACATTTGAAATAATGTTTCTTTAAATTTTAAACTAAATATGTTCAACTAGAATGAAGTAGCTATAAAAGTCAGTCTGCGATACTCGAACAATAAAGTAAAGAAAATTATCGCTCGTTTTCACAGCATTCCACAGTATTTTTCGGCGAAAAAAACCCGCGCAAAACCGTGCAATGTGTCCATTTATCAGTGGCTTATTTTCATTTAGAGCCAAACAAAATGCCAGTACATTCCACCGCCAACTATTCGCGCATATACCTCGCAACGGAACAAAACACGAGCGCGCGATATAAACCCGTTTCGGTGATAAAATCAGATTAACCGATTGCAGGCTCACAAGCGGCGAGTTCAGGGGTATGTGTAGGATAGCGAGAGGGAGGGGGGGAGATGTGTGGAATAAAAAAGAAACCAGAAGAGGCGGCAACAGACGACACATATATACACACACACACACACACACACACACATACGGAGAGACCGAAATTTATACACAATGCGGCGCCTGAAATTTGGTATTCGAATTCTATACGTGACGGGCCTTTAGTACCAAAAGAACGAAAGCGCTAGAGGAACAAAAACCACACACACACACACACGCACACATGCACGAGCACATATGTGTAGTTGTATAGGGCCCGGACACCAAGGCGCCTTGGATCCTGGATGCACAACGTAAGCTGTTGTATATATAGGTAGGGTAGAGTAGAGTCCGCTGAACGAAACACACACACACACACACATGCATAGGAATACATACGTTCATAGGATACTTGCCCGCGCACTAGCAATTACACGTTACTTATCAACATTATCCTTGAATTATTTAGTTGCTAGCGAATAAAAATCATTCATATCAACTGTCTAACGCAATACGTAGAACAATAAAAGCAATTTCTTATCGCGTGAAAGTGGTACTAGAACAGATAAGTTATCAAGCTTAGCAGCACACAAAAGACATTTAATCTAGCATCGAATTGAATTTACTAAAAATAAATACAGATTTAGCAACGGTAGAATTTAAAATAGGAATTGCATTTGGAGTGCTGCGGTGGTACACGGAGTGTATCCGATGAACGGTGCGTGTGCATTTCTCAGTAATGAATGTCAGATGTGGAGAGACGAGGGTACAGTAGGCCATGTTGGCCGGCGCTACAGCCAGAGCAACAGGTCAAGTTAGCCATGGGCAACCAAGATCTTGCATCCACCAACAGCAGCAGCAGCATACAACCACAGTGTTCCAACCGATGTATGGGTGCCGAAATATTATTAGCTGTCACACCACGGCCCCATGAGGAGGGGTGGCGGGGACCCGTACAAATGATTACTTCCAATATATCAAGCCGTATCGGATTTGACATGTTGCAAATTACAAATAACATGGTTGAAAAATTCGATGCTTTTATTTTTTGTATTCTCCGACAGATAAAAATTCCATACCTTCACACATAAGCAATGAATATGAATAGTATCTATTATTTAAAAAATAACAAACCTATGACTAATACTTAAGTTCAACCTGTAAGGTAAAAATCAGTTAACTATCCTTCCGTACCCTGAAACTATATACGAAGCATCCGTTTAGCTCGCTCACTAGATATACACACAAATTAATAGTTCCATAAAAATTATAGGTCCGACAAAACGGTCAATTGTTTGACGGAAAACGAGCCGACATCCTCGGTCATTATAGAAAACGTTCGACCGCACCCGGTACAGTCACAGTCTCAACACTGGAACACCCTGCGGCGAGATACAACAATGTCGGTAAGACGGTAGCTCGGCCGGACAACTTCAGATCAAGTTTAATTACGTGACAAGGTTGATTAAGGTCGAGTGTGTTTATATGTGTGTTCCAATTAAATGGCGCCATTATGAGAGCACGTTTACGAATTGTGCTTGTTTATCTTGGAGAAGAATGATATGTTTTAATAGGAAATAGTTACACAACAATATTTAACATTATTATAGAAAAATAGTATTTAAAAATACATAAATGTACATAATAGTTAATATTATATGTATTTAACATGCACATGAGTATCTCTCACAGTAATGGCTGTCGATTATCAATAATTGAAAGTAACCCTCATGTTATTATAACATATTAAGTCGATTACACCGACCGATGCATCACAGCAATTTATTTCCATATTTAAGGCACATCAAAGCTTGATTATTCAATTATATTGTATTCAGTTATTCTAAAACGAATAAAATTGATCTCGGCATCACAATTATATGAACAATTTTTGTGCGTTTTTTATTTTTCTATATCTTTTCATATTAGCTAATGCTTAATCATACATAGTGGTTATAGTAATAGCATAGATATACAAATTACATATGCTTGACACGATATTTTTGACATCCCTTGTCAACCCGATGAGTGAATGCTGTCTGTAGAACAACACAAGCATCCGGTACACACTCGGGTAGTACTTCCGGTACAATACCACCCATGTAACTGAATAGTACCGATATCTAGTATACATACCAACCTATTGTACCAATATTCATATAACTTACAAACGACAAGTAATCTCAAACATATTTCTAATTTGAACACGCGAGAGAATTAATTATAAATTCTACATTTAAATTGCTGCAGCATCACAAATGCATAGGATTAAGGAACGGTTAAGAAAAAAGTGTCATTGGCGTATACGAGGAAAAAAAAATTCTTCAGCCAGAATAATGGAAATCCATCATCTACAGCAGGCGAGGGGCGCGTGGGGACCGACATGCTGGTGCCGGTAAGTCGTTGGCTGGTGCTGGAAGATGAATCGAATTTGCCACAAGCAAAGATACAGGTACAAATCGCATAGATTCTCGCTGGCACATTTCAAATTGAATATGTATATATTATCTGTTCTTAGAACAACATACCTTCCAACATCAGAGTATTATATGGACGGTAGAATGTATTGTACATGTAATAAATTCTACAATAAGCAATCTTCTACCAATACCTTCTCAACAGTTGTCTTTCAATAAATTACATGCGAATTTAGCAATATGAATTTCGTTACGTGGAAAGAACAATCAAAGTTAAATGTTATTTTAAATTTAATTATCTACAATTTTCACCGTTGCAAAACAATTTAAAATTTATTTTATGCTAATGGGGTCTAGTGATTTCTTGTTTTTCAATCTATTTTACTGAGACGCCAATGTGTTATGTGGGGCGCTCTCTGTAACCTGTTGGGCGAGGACCACCAGACCCCGAACACTTTATCGATGGTAGACAGATAGCAGCTTCTCGAACCACCACCCCCCACCCCTCCCGTGCCGCTGTACCCCTTAGATGCCAACAAGTCACGTACCGCGGACGTGAGACGCGCCTTCGTTGTCGGATTAGAAATAATTTAAAATTATACGTAGCACAAGCAGGTGATACGGTTAAAATCAAGCGTTTGAAAACGAGAATTTTAGTTCCATGATTTCATTTTGAAATTCGCCATTTACAAAGGTAAAATTTTGTTTATACAGAATGCAAACAATAGACTTACGTTTTTTCTTTCTACCCATACTTTTAACACTTAATATTTTCAGTATTTTTCGAATCGATACACCACTGGTAAACTGATCAATTTTACATACAAAGCACAAGTAATAGCCGTCATTGAATTATCAGTAAATAATAAAGAAAAACACAATGTTTGTGATAGCGACACGTGATAAGATACCGAGTTTATAGTATCGGTTGCGTTATTTTATATTCAAACAGAGTTCATTCGGAGAAGTTGGTCTGATTTTGTAAGCTATTTTCTTGTTCAGATAAGATTATAAATATTTTTAGACACTCTACTGACCCTGATTGGTTCAATAGGCAACTGGCAATGACCAAAGGAAGTTTTTAACAGACATATGTATGTGTATGTATGTATGTTTATTCCATCCCGTGACACATTTGGGGAAGTTTGATTTATAATATTTATACATCTGTTCTTGCAGTGATAAGTGTTATTAATTATAGTAATGACTAATGAAAGTTGAATGAAATATTTACAGTTGAAAATTTGTTATGAAGAAATCACGAGATACCAGAATTGGAACTTCAATAATTTGTCATTTATGAACAATTCGTTCATAATATAGGTCATAATTTCTGTTCCGTTGAATGCTAAAAATATCAAATCCAAACGAACTATCTAAGATACTATTTTAGTATTAATATATTCTTTCGTTTTATTTGACTCTTTTCAAAGCCAACTGAGACCCAACAAAACACAGCATTTAACGCGTTTACCCCGCAGCGAAAGCAATTTGCTACTCCGGCCGGTGTAAGAAATCACGTACGTCCATTAGCGTGACCGTGAAACAGACAAAAACAGGTATACCACAGTCGGTACGTAGCCACAGGAATGCGCTAATATCACAAAACGAATAAAAATATTAAAATGTTTAGCCATTATCCACGGTGTAGACGGTTTCATCGTTTTTAAAAGTTGTTGAAAACAATAAAAAAATAAATGTTCAAATTCATGTATGCATGTACGTACACGATGTTTTTTTATTATGTTCCACTAATTATAAAAACATAAAGATATATATAATCTAAGCCCTCTTGACCCATTTGGCGCCTCCATATTTATGTGGCGGTCATAATAAACACGGTATATTTTGTTGTTAGGCATATATGTTTTTAAACATAGCATAGTATCACACATTCGAAAATATTTGATAATAATTTAAGAACTAAAGATTAAAACTGTATACTTGAGACAAATATGTCTGTTTGCCATTGAATGCATATTTCTTACGCACAATCATAATCTGTTAAATGACGCAATTAATTTCTGTAAACATTAATACAATTATTACGCGTAAACAAATATACCCGTAAATAAGAGCCTGCCGTAAGGGCTTCTGCTACTCATGACTGTATATTACTAATTTCCTTTTTTCTATTCGATACACAGTATTTCACCATCAAATTTTTAACCCACAAATTTCTGAACAAAATTTTGTAAATGCGTCATCGAATAAAAAATAATGAACAGAGGTACTGAAGCCGACCCTGCCTTCAAGGTGTTATATTAATTGCATCTCTTGACACGCCATGGCTCCAGACAGGTACCCTTCATTTTCGTTTTTTAATTCCTTTTTATACTTTTTTTTTCCGAGGGGCCGTCACGTTACAATGAGCTCAATCCGATCCGGACGCCGTGAAAGATTGGCCGCAACTTTTCATTTCAAGCACAAGGGGGCCCTAATACTATTTCCAAATTACATTTCGAAAACACAGTATTTTATTTTATTTTTTTTTTTGTTTTTTTCTTATTTGTAATCCTAAGAAGGATTGTTCGTTACGGTTGAATTTGTATGGAATAATTTTTTTTTACGTTATTTTTGAAGGAGGTTTGTCATTTTGATTAACTTCTGAAGAAATTGGAATTCGACTGGATGTTTCTAAAAAAACCCAGATGACTAAAAGTGTTATTGATATTTACAACAATTTCAAGCTGCGCGATAAAAAAAAGATCAACAAAAATTCCGAATCGTAAATGTATCAACGGTTCAGCATTTAGTCTGCACACGCCAGTAAATAATTTCTAAATTTAGCACGGCCAGTACTGTTTTAGTATCCATAGTAAACAAATATGTATACAACAATGCTATACCATTGGCTATATATATATATAATTCATTCACGGAACTAATGACACAACAAACGAACAGAAATGTACTATCTTTGCGGTTAAAACGCATGGTTTGTGCGGTAAGTACCGTTACATCTAAATACAGGCGCCATATATTTTACTAAACGGCATGGTAAACAAGAAGACGTTTCTGCTTGAAATCTCTTATCGTATCGCTTCAAGTAAACGCCAAGTTGATGTCACAAACTGGCGCCAAAGATCCATCGAAAAATATCTGTTTCATATTCTCCGCAAATCATAAACCACTACAACTAGATTACACAATTTTTAATTAATACCATACGTCTAGCAACATTTACTTTGACATACCACACACAAACCAAGACCAGCTGGATCTGCATTCATACATTTGCATCGTGCAATATTTGTAAAAAAAATATCATAATAATACATATAGGCAAATCTGACAGTACACGCACTTTTAGCCGACAGCCTGAATAACTGTTTTCGCATTCTAGGAAGTTTATTTGCGACGTCATGTACAAAGTATTTATTTAGTTGATCGTTTGAGTGATGGGTTGTCAACTGTATTTGTAAATCAATGCTAGTAATGTATAGTTTTATGTCTGCACTGGTAGAGTGTATGTTGTTTTGCGTTGTCCAAGAGTGAATAATACTGGTATTTACGGCACTTGAGAACCTGTCTGTATCTAGTGTTTTTATTCAGAATAAAAGCACAGCTAATACACACACGAGTGGGATGTTACAGTGTATACACACGGTGTTGGACAGCACATACGTAATTTTACTTGTCAACAAATGTGAACTTGGTTGACTATATGTAAACAAAACCCATGTGACACTTCTCAAATATACGAAATATGAACATATTCACGTCTAAATAACATATTTCACACCGAAATTCCATCGCACCACCGATTATTTTCGAGATACAGAGGCCGTAGAACACAGACGTAGTCTGTCCCAAGATTGATGTTGCATACCAGAGTCTTGGCTGACACCATCTTGGCTCAAAACACAGTTCACAGGCCATTCAACTTGTTTATACAAATGTAAATGTACTTACGGGTCTGGACGTAACTCGATGCAAATCCCAGGTTTGCTAAAATCACACTTTTTACACCCGATTCACGAGAATCGGCCATTTTACCGCACTGGTTCACATCTACTGCTCTGAAATCTTTACAAGCGCAGACGTAAGCTAGTTCCGGGAATATGCGACTTACGACAAGGACGCGCTCTGTCCATCCACTCGATAATTTACCCGTGTGCTGCCATCTATTAGTAAAATGGCAAACCTCTACGAAAAAATTGTATTCGTTTACATGAAAATTCAAATATGAAAAAATTCAACACATGAACGCTCAATATCTGCTTAGTTTTCAACAGGTTCCGATACTACCTGCAAATAAGTTCAGATGACCACAACCCTTGATCGAAATGACATATTTGGTTAATATCAGTTAATATCATACATATATGACGAACAATACAATTTAATGAGTTTCTTTAAATCTTTTATTAGTTAGAAAAATAAACAGTATAATTTTTGTGTGTCTCACAGAAATCTAATTGAATCTAATCACGCTACCCTAACCAGTTCTAACGAATAAATATTTTGGATTATATTTCGCTTAGGTTATCGCAGCTTATCGTCAGCACATAGTCAATAACATGTTTGGTACTATTGTACCCTAGAAGCACGGAAATAGCGCCACAGAGCGGATAATAGATGAACAGTTGCGTAAATGTGTTTTATTCCGATTTAGGGTTGATCTGAAGATCTTTTCGTGTGTGAATTTTCATATGAAATTTCTAAATTTAGTAACATTTGTTTTTAATCAAAATAAATTTACTTTATGATTTACTTAATCAAAATATCTAAATTAAATGATAATATACTTAAATCTGCAGTTGAACTAAGAAATTGTGAATATTAAATTCCAGTCTATTAAAAAATTCCAATGTTTCAATTACTTTGATTTATAGTATGGAAATTGCCTAACTTAAAATAAACAATTTTTATTCAAATAAATCAAACATTTGAAACTTAAAATTGCTGTGATTTTTACAATTGTCATTGTGAAAACCAAATATCTCTATTAAATTATCATATACATACCGCTTTAATTTTCAAATAAAAATGTATAACATAATTTGGCAGAGTTAGTAATATTTAATGGGCCAATACGTTTTTGTACAATAAAAACTTCATTTGAAATAAAATAAGGTACACTTTATATTCCTTAAGACATCGTCTAAAATGAAATGTACAAAAAAAAAAACAACAAAACAGGTAAGTATGAAAAAATGAGACACAGAACAGTTATAAATGTATATTATTTATTAACGTCATTAGTCTATTTTTTCACGGGCTTGGTAGTAGCTTGCTGTGCCTTTAGTACTTTAACGACAATCTTTTGTTCTTCGATGAGGAAGGCACGGACAATCTTCTCCTTGACACACTTGTGACACATGACACCACCGTACGCGCGGCGCACCGTCTTCTTACGGCGACAGAGCCGTGACCTCTCCTGCGGACGTGCCGGCTGGATGCCACGGAGTTTGTCCTTACACTGTCCACATCTCGGTACCTTCTTACCTTTCTTAAGGTACTGATACACGAGTTTACCACCGGGAGTACGAACACTAGAACGAAGCGAGCATAATCAATAATATGCACGGTGATGTACAGTTATAGTAATTAGAAAAGCAGAATTAATCAGCAGAACGAATGTCGTCAAATAGTAACACACAAAGGTGTTGTATCAGGACTCTAGCCTAGAACTCATCATATAAGGGGCAATAGAAGAAATTTAACTTTGCTTCAAATAGTAATTTAGTAAGAAAATTTATAATGTAGCTTTTGATATACATACCATATAGTTACAAGTGAATAACCACATGATATTACAACTTGAGCATTGTTAGCTAACCTCCAAATGTCAACAAACACATGTCCATTTTATACAAAAATTGATGAATTGAAAATATATAAAACAAAATACTAGCAATGGGGTATTTTAGAGAACAACACAAGATAAAATTTTACTTACATTCGTCTCCTGTTGGACTTGGTATTGTACGACAATCGTCGTCTGTATACCAGGCGTTGAACCATTTTTCACCTATAAGTACACAAAATTATTAAATCACTAGAATAAAAATATAGTTACAGATGCATCGATGCAACAATAATTTAATAGAAAAATGGTCTGAATAACAAAAATATACTACATTTAAGCGGATGATTGTAAATATAAATAGCAATACACGACAACACGAACCTGGGACAAACACGGAAAAGGATGTGTTGAGAAAGTGAACTACGCGTGTGCGCTAAGGGAGACACCTACCATATTTGTGAGAAAACTAGAACTAAATTTGACAGTTCGATTTTCACTGAGTATAGTACTACTGATGAAGTAAGCCGTGTAAATAATTTGAAAATAGAAATTTTAATGTTCAATAAAGTAAATATCTTTCAATCTGTTTATTCAATTAATAAAACTTGTTATAAATTCCGGTAAAATATTTAATATAATATGTATCAGATATACAACTCTAATGATAAATATTCTAAGCTGAACTTTAACATATTTGAAAATTTTGGCAAATTTGTATTGCTAATTTCATACTTGATTTTGACATTCAGTTTATAATGGCGACGTTATTTGAGAATTATGAGCAACAATATTCAGTGTTGACAGCTGATATAACAGCTCAAATCGGACGTTTAAATTCTTCTGATTTAGGTATAAACTGTGTACTCATATAGAATTAAGTTCCGTTATCATTAACATTTGTTTCATCTTGTAGAAGATCGTAAACAGTTGATATCTGACATAGATAAGCATGTCGAGGAAGCACAAGAATTGGTATGTATTGTTGTATAACAGTTTTGTTCTCTATATTAATAAAATTTTAATTAGTTGGAGCAAATGGAGCTTGAAGTTGCTGAAATTCCACCATCACAGCGACAATGGTGCAAATCTAAACTGGACTGTTACCGTGCAGAACTCAAACGACTGACGTTAGAATTTTCGAAAGCAAAGACATCTAAGCGAAGTGCAGTATCAGGATATGATTCTGTTGACGAATACAGTGATGTGCGGCTGCCCGAGGAACAAAAACAACGGCTGCTAGATAATTCAGAGAAACTTGAACGGGCAGGCAAAAAGTTGGAAGACGGTTACAGAATTGTATTGGAGACGCAAGAAATTGGAGCAAATGTGTTGCAAGATTTGGATCATCAAAGAGAAACTATACAGAAATCGCGTACACGGGTTAGTTTTCCTGAACGGTGAGTGATCTAATAAGTATGATTAATGTAATTATATGATCTGTTCTAGTTACGAGAAGCGAATGAGGATCTGGGCCGTTCCTCACGCATACTAAACTCAATGTTTATGCGATCAATTCAACAACGAATTGTTTTGTTTATCGTCGGTGCTTGCTTGTTGGTTGTTATCGTTCTGGGTGTTTATTTATCGTTCAGCAAATCTTAGTGACATGCATTTTGTTCACGTGATTTTTGTAAGATACTTTCCACTGTAGCATAATACGTATTCCGTTTTTATTTGAGACTGATTAATTTTACGTATAGTATACACTTTTTATTTCGTTTTGTTGTTTATAACGGAAGTTGAAATTATATGTTTTGTGAAATAAAATTTATTGCAGAACTAAAATACAATAATAAATAAGTACATACATTGTTGTTTTTCTCTAAGTACATACTAGGATAACTTAATTAATTTTACTAAACTGAAGTGTGATCGTCATGTGACTTTAAACTTTTCAGTTTATAGCACATGCATGCAATATGCAGTATGTGTATTGAAATATATATTTAACAATATTATATCATCAATATATTCGAATTAAATATAATTTTGCAGTTAGCTGCACACGCCCATAGAAATTTGAAGGTTCCTAATTATAAACGGTAAAGAATAAACACACACACTGCATATTTAACAAAATTTCCTAATATCTAATTAACGTTTCAAGGGGTTGGGGGATGCGGATAGGAACTTAAATAAATAATAAACAAGATTGTTCTGAACACACGTCCGTCACCTGACCGTGTATAGATGTGCTCAAATATGCGATAATAACTTCTACACATCAATATTTAACTGTTGATGTTGGTGTAATCGCAAAATATCGACAAAAGACACAAAAATAATAATTACAAAATAGCTGGATGAATATACATAAACCGTTCAACAATATGTTATGTACAGTATAGTGTTCCAATAGTTCAATCAATCAGTATTCGTTTCACTTTAAATATTTACATTTCAAATTATGTAACAAAAAACCAGAGCTAACAATTGTTGCAATTGTTACACAATATTTCAACGGCCTACTGCTATCTAAAGTCTTGAAATTTCGCCTAAAAAGTCTAACTTGATACATAACGTAATTCCTTATACAAGTTTGTTCTGTTATTGTGAAAATAATAATTGACAAGCTGACCACATGATTTCACTTTGTTTTAAAAATTCCCAGTTAAAATGCACTACTTGTATTGTATATTTAAAAATTATGTTAAAACTTGATTTATTGCAGCTCATTTTTCATATCACAATCAAATACAATTTTTTCGTTTCACGAAAACATAAATATGGTTTCAATAAAAATTGAATAAATAAATAGAATCCCAATTAGCTAGATTACAATTCTTCCGAATTGTACGCTTTCACATGTTTTTTAGAACGACTAGAAATATAATAATGTCATTTGAAACTTGGCGGTTGTAAATTCCCTAGTTGTTGTTGTAAGCGCCGCAAAACAGTTGTTCTGATTTTAAATAATTGTCACGCATAGATCCATTTGTAGGTATATGTATTTTTACCAGATCTATCGTTTGACAGTCGGGAATATATAATAGTGTGTGTGTGTGTGTATATAGTAAGGTATTATATAAAAGTTATTTATTCCTTATTGAATGTTCTGACAGATGAGAGGTTAAGTTCGGCCTATGATAACTTGGTGTACATATCTTCAATTTGTGGCTTGAAATACGATTTGATTTGTGGTCGCTTTGACTTGAGTGTTGGTGTTAGTAAACCGTTTAGAACACTGAATGGATCAGGATGTAAATAGATGTCTTTTACCTGAAACACATAATGCAATATTAATACCTAACCTTCACATATCTAAAATCATAAATACATTCTGATGAGATTGATATATTGTTTTTTTTTTGTGTCGCCCGGTGGTAATTAGTGTGTCAAATTTAGAAATATGTATCTCGGAGCAAGTTTATTTAGTGCTGTAAGTATAGTTATTTACCTGTTCGAAAGATTTTAATCCAGCTTCTTTGCCCCAAGAGACCATGTCGTCAAAGATCAGCTGTTTTACTTCTGGATGGTTACAGAGTACGCTAAGGGTGCCGGGGATTTGGTTCTCTGTAGCCCAACACTTAATCACATCCACATCCGGTACAACGATACCAACAATACACGACTGTAACATAAATGAATGAACGTTGCAAACAAATGTTCCAGTAAATAAGTAAGTAAGTACATATATCTATCATTGTTACAACACACACCTTTAGTGATTCGCCATGGACGAAAACTTGTTGCACGTACTGTGATCGAATGTATATATTCTCGATTTTCTCTGGCACGATGTATTCACCTTGCGATAACTTGAATATATGTTTTTTTCTGTCGATTATTTTTAGTGTACCAGTCTGAAACGCACAAATAACTATTAATACGGAAATTATAGGTACACATCGGGTGTCTCACCGAAATATGTTACATAGCGAATCCAATGTAAATATTTCACCAGGTGATTGTACATTCCAAACTATATTTAGAGCAAAAAATGTAAAATACATGTTACGCGGAATCAAACACTGCGTCGATTTAGCTCTTATTTATGCTCCATTATTTACGATGGAGAAAAGCGTAAAATAATTTTGACATTTTCATGAAGTATTTAGCTAGCTATGGAAATAAAATAAAACCATCAATTTGTTATTTTCTTGCACATAGCTATCTGATATGTCACGCAAATGTCAAAGCTGATTACACACTTTCTCCCGATTAAATGACATTTAAGAGACAAACTTGGTCTTCTTTGATGCAGTTTTTTTTATTCTGCGCAACATTTGTATTAAACGTTTGTTCAAAAATGATAGAGAACGTAATGTTAATAAATACATAAAAAAATACATTGAATTCCGTATGTATCGCAACTTGATGAAATACCCGCGTATCTAACGAGTTACACATATAAACGTTCATAATATGCTTACCGGCAGCCACATTCCAATATCGCCCGTATGATGCCAGCCATTCTCGTCGACAGTCTCGTTCGTTCGTTCCGGATCCTTGTAGTAGCCCACGAACACATTGGTGCCCTGCACGCACACCTCACCTTGACCCTTGTGCGCAAAGTACTCCATGTCGGGCACGTCCACCAACTTTATACAACAACAGGCCACTGGAGGACCCACATGTTCAGGCACATGGTCACCTTGGACAGTCAGAGTGACAGGTGCACAGCATTCGGTCTGTCCGTAGCCTTCCACAACCTGTCAGTAAGTGTATATATATACACAGATTACTAGAAAGCAGAATGCTACGTACGAATGTTCACTGCAGTATTGTACTTACCAGACATCCCATTGAACAACGTATAAACGTCAGTACATTGCCTGCGAGTGGGGCAGAGCCTACTAGCATTAGCCTGAGTCTACCGCCCATACCTTCTTGGACCTTCCTGAAGACGAGTTTATCCCAGAAACTGTTACTTCTGATAATACCACTGCAACACACACACATACATTATTACCAATCATGTTCTTTACGTCAGGAATATTATGTCTCACCGTTTTATTTCGCTTTCCTTTGCGCTCATTGCCATATTGAACAACATTCGTTTCAAGAAACTACCCGACACTTCTGCTTGCACCTTGTCGTATATCCGGTTCAACAGTCGGGGCACAGCCGGTGTAACGGTGGGGCGTAGCGCTTTCATATCATCGGCTAACCGACGTATATCACCGGAGAAATACCCAACTGCTCCGCCCACCATGAACATGGCGTTCTGCGAGCATAAAAAGTAAGGTTAACGTTCTCGTATTTAACGTTTAAATCTAATTTACTCAATGGTGACAGGAGATTATCGATTTTTTTCCGGTTTGTAGTGTTTATAAAACACAATTACTCACCTCACAACACCTCTCGAGCATATGAGCCAGTGGTAAAAAGGAAATCATTACATCAGTACTGGTCTGACGATGATCACCGAGTTGCAGCGTGACGGAACACACTGACGCCACTACATTCTGATGTGTGAGCATCACACCTTTAGGGTTGCCAGTCGTACCACTTGTGTAACAAATCGTACACAGGTCGTTTGGTTTGGGAGGCTGTTGAAAAACACAAAAATCATACATTACACTTAGATCCCAGTTACGTGAGGTAGCACAATTAAACATCAGGGGACAGAATGCCAGAACGGCATCTACAGTTTATTATAGAATGTGAACCATATGTATGGCAATGTCCTTGCGGAAATGTAAGCCGCATTTATTTATATAACCATGTTACTATAGTTATTTCTTTGGTCTTGCAAGCATATACCTATATTTCTGCAACCTTATTGCGTGAAGAACACGAAATACTCTATTTGACAATGCGAGAAGAACTAATAAGTACTTACAACTTCTTGGACCTCGTTTTGTGCACCTTGATTTTCTACTTCGAAGAACTTGAGTATATCGACACCCCGATTCCGGGCACGCTGATTGGTGGCTGGACGTGTGCTTCTCACACAAATGAGCTTTTTCAGACACCGCGGTGCTTTGTCCAGCAGCATGTTGCACTTTTGGTCGTCGTCGCAGATGACGACACTTATTTCAGCTGTAAATAAATCATTTATTTTTATTCACATTGTGTAATTGTATCAATCAATTATGATTGCTAAAGTAGACATGTAATATTTAATGCGGTAGAAAAAAAAAAATAATAATAAATTAAGGTTTCAGTTGTCCAAGTTATTTTTAAACTGAAATTAGGTCAGATGTTTAACTGTTATCTTGTACTATGATAGTCTATAATACATATTGGTACGAAGTCTATAGTATATAAACTGCTATGATTCCTGTTTTCAGTCTGTGTGTTGTACCTTGTTTGATTATGAAGGCACAAGCATCCGGACCTAGTGTGTCGTACAGTGGTATGATTACCATACTGTAACAATACGCCGCTTGCTCGGTGAGTATCCATTCAGGGCAGTTTTGTGCGTAAATCCCGATGAACGTGTTAACACCCGGCGTCAAACCCAAACCCACCAAACCTGAGCCAAAATTCCTAGCACGTAACAGGGTTTCGTTATAGTTTATCCATTGGTAAGGTTTGGTTGGAGTTTCACGCCAACCTAAACAGCGGCCGTTATCTGGAAAACAATATGTTAATAACATATGTAACTTGTACATTTTCTTAAGTCAAAATGTAGAATCTTGCAAAGGAAGGTATTGGATCCAAATGATTAGAATAATTGACTGTAGTTCACATCATTTGAACTACAGTCAATTATTTTAACCATTTGGATTCAATACCTTCCTTTCCAAAATATATTACGATATGTTTAAAGATATACGTACTTGATTCATTAGCACCTCTTCTGAATGTATCGTACAGTGTTCTTGTATCGTCGTGTAGACAACTAACGAATTTACCCTCCTTGGCATCTTTGTAGAATTTTGAAACTCTTACCATTTCTGGTCCCTGCAACAACACCACCATTACAATGTGTTCTCCAAAATAGAAACATATGTTATACTGTTGAAGTTAATACAAAATAAGTGTCTCAATGTCATCAATCATTTTGCATTGCACATAGTGTTACATGTACTATTATTAATGACTTGTTTTGAAGGAAAATCGTGTCGCCGCTGTAAGATCTAATTTTATTTTACACATTCAGATTATTAATCTGACAAATTCCGGTCATTTTGAATTATAAATAATACATAGATTTGTGTTATGTAATCGCTAACAACATATGCTGTCTGTAACAGCTAATAAATAACACTTACGTTTCTAAGCAAATATAAATATAGACTGCTTAAAATATTTAACGATTATTTAACCAAACTTCCGGAGCATTTAGTTAGATAAATATTTACTCATGAGTTCGCATGTCTGAAATGATTTTGAAGTGTATCATTTGTTAAATGGAAAATTGTAGGTGGGATTATTTTTAGACTTCATATTGCATTCTACATACTTGATACAATAATAAATATATTTAATACAGTTTTAATACTAGATAAAATAATGGATGCTATTTATTCACAAACAAACCTACTTTATACGAACATTTCAACTTTTCTGAATCATTTGTCTGGTTGTCTTGGCAACCGAGCAAGTTTCAACGAACTAGTAACAGGTGCCAATATAGTTGTTTTTTTTTTTGTAGTTTTTTTATTTGGATAGCGACGGTCAGTACGAAGTGAGTCAAATTTGGGGCAACCGTGTTTACGATGACAATCTAAGCGTTTTATTTTATAGACGAATCATTACAACATATATTATGCATTAACTTCACGTTATAAATTCCGATATTTTGACAGAAATTCTGTGAAACACGAAATTTTAGGCTGGTTAATCGATAATTTCACGCCTGCCGGTTGCTCAACATACAGAAATATATGAAGCTGCGTTGAATTTAAGCATTTAACTAACATACATATGTTTTGAAATCTTTCCTGGAAAATAGATTAGATTCATTTTTACCACTTGGTTTGTCAACTTTGTACAAATAATTTTCGCACAGATATGTTTCATTATTTGAGTATTACGATTTATTGTTGTCTTTTAATAATTATTTTCCATTCATTTACTGCCAAATTGTATCGTTACATTTAATCTATAAAACGCATTTAGTCAACACGGTATTCGAAATCTTCAACCGCTAATGTGAGTCCAAAATAAATGTTTAGAAAATTGGCCCGCGAGCATCACATGCTTAGGATGTTAAATATTTCAACAGTAATAATTAAATGACCATTTAAGTAAATTCTCTTTGTTTTATACACATACATACTTCTGTTTTTCTAGTTTCGCAAGCGTGCTGATACAAAAATAAATGTATCCCGACAAATTTACGATATTATGTTGGTTTCATTTTGAAATGTGCGTCTGTCATTCTTGACTTGTGAAATAAATTAAAAATAGCTGCATGAATAAAAATAAATGCGATATCGGCAACTTGCCGTACACCAGTGTGTAACTGGTCATAATTTAACATAATTCAGAGCGGGGTAGGGTAGTGCTGAAGAATATACTGAAACCAGAGAAAATATTGATACAATTTTTGATCACAACCAAAATACGAATACACAACGAGATAATAAATTGCGGGGTGCGTCACGGAATTCTACGTATTTCATTTAACTTGTGCATTTAATATCAACAGAAACATAAAATATTAGCCGAATGGTAAACTACGCCAATAAAATTGTACTTGCACCAACACGAGATTTCAAAAGATTTCAAGAAATTTCCATTTCCATCACGCCTTATGTATCAATTTTCGGCATTTACATCTAGCATATGTATAGTAGCTAGTACGACTGTTATTTGCAAGAAATATTACCATAATACTATTTATTGTTACATATTATCTAATTGTAAGATTTTATAAGATTTCAAGGAATTTCAAAAAAATTCCGAAATTCTTTCCAAAATGAACAAAAACATGCATACATATTTCTATGCTAAAAATTGCTCGATTTTTTTTCAAAGTTATACGCTCTGAGTGTACAGGAGAATTAACACATCTTTTCAAAATTCATGTTAACATTAAATGAAACTAATGAGTCTGTATTTCCTGTACGACACAGTATTTTATTAATTTTTAATAACACTGCATATTGCAAATATATTGTTAAAAACATCATAAATATTTGTTATCGTTTTGACAAACTAATTTACCACTGACACATCAAATCTTATCAATCTGATGCGCATCCAGGAATATTTATCTTTCCGTAACTTGAGGAGCTGAAATCGGCCCAATGTATAACTTATAAACAATTTACTATCGTCCACGCAATGGATGATAAAATTTTGTGCAGTGATAATTTTAGCATATTTCATTCGTTATAAGAAAACAGCTGTCTCGCTGCTAGTCACATATTTTGGCGTCGACAACAACCAAAATCTAATCGTGCGTGCAGAATCGTTCAGAAAACTACTGTTTTACACCATTTACACCGAGCTGCAAATATAACAAAATATACTTGCTCAGAACAATGTATTTAACGCACGACAATTCAATAAAAATTCAATTTTAGTGTTCTTTTATAGTTGGTATTAATAATAACGGTTATTATTGGAACTTATTTGTTTACAGCTGTCATAATATATTTATGTGAAGGATATAATGTGTTGTAAGTTATTTCTCGTTAAATATATCTGAATGTAGTGTAGACAAATTATAATGTATGGTTTTTACTTGCAGATATGTAAGTAAATATATTGTAGTTGTCACAAATTTGCTGACTAAGTACTAAAATAATACTTCATTTATAATTGTCTACGATAAAATACGCATTAATCGTTAGCTAGAAAAACATGAGTAAATATTGACTTCTGCTTATTATGCAGTATACAATGTTAAATTATTGTTGTAGATAGTTTAAATGCTGTTATAGGTGTAAAATAACAAGTATATTTACACTGATTTTCCAAGAAATGATACAAAGTTATCGTGTTACCAGGTTAACGAACCAACCTAAATATACAGAGCTGTACTTAAAAAAACTAGTATTCAAAGAATGGGTTAGTCACCCATGCCTGCAGCTCATCGACGTATGTGCAAGTCTGAATATATCACAAATTATTATTTATCTAGATTCACTTTTAAAATCCTAGGTGCCTAGGTCGCAAACAAAACAACAAATTTAAAACAAGTGTGCATACATTTTCTCGTGTTGACAAAAGCAAAGCAAACTAAGCCGACTATAAATGCATTGATCTTCTTTTGTTCAATTTTTATTTAAAAAATATTTTTTTCTCCAATGGTCTTACATAATTTTTCAAAATAAAAAATATGGAAAAATATTGTTCCATTTCCTGCATATGCATGAAAATTTTGAATACAATTGAATAAAAAATAACGCCGAAAAAAAATAAAAACTGAAAAAAAATTGGAAAATATTTTTTTTCTCGAGTACGAGGGAAAATTTTCAAAAATAAAATGTTTCTTGCACAACTAGACCATAACACGTATCTGCAAAAAAAATTTCGTGAAAATCCGTTGGGTAGTTTAAGAGATCTAGGTGGAACAAAAAAATCTCGTACGAGCGAGCGAGCGAGCGAGCGAGCGAGCGAGCGAGCGAGCGAGCGGACGAGCGACATACATACGGACATATGTTGTAATAGTCATTTCGTGGTCCAGGGGGTCTGTCCGGGATTTCTGTGCAAAAATTTTTGAAATCGGAAGATGCTACAGACATCGTACCGAACACTATAGCTCTTCGACAGGAGGTCGATGAGCTAAAAAGAATGATAAAAGCATACCAATTACACTTTTTTGTACTTGCATATTAGATTAGGCTAGACACGACAGAACACGCATGTTTAAAATATGATAATGCATGCAATCAGAGGTGGTGAAACCGGTAGACAGATTGCAGTTCGCACAATTACCCACTAAACTTAATTAATGGCCACCTATGACCTCTGAACTCACCGGTATTACATCCGTCTGATCGCCCAAGTAAATCGGGATTTCGATAGGTTCTTGAAATTGACAACAGTCACAACATGGACAACAATTTCCAGCCGCCATTGTCACTTTAACCATTAACTTAACTTTGTCACTAGATAAGTCACTTTAAGTCTACACTCAGCTTTAGATTTTCGTAAAGTTTTACGTTAACTTTCAATTTAATCAAACTCTTGTGCCGTAACTATTTAAACGTAATTGTATAACTTTTGTCGTAACCTACAATTTTAACTGTGACCTTAACTTCTAACGTAACTGGTGTTCCGCTCAAAATTATGGCGATTAAAATTACAGTTAATAAACTTTGTTATTCCTGGTCTCTGGTTGTTTGTTAAACTCGTGTTTTCTTGGCATTTCTCCCGAAATAATTTTTCTCCCACGGTAAAATATTGTGCGGGGAATATTCATAGTTACGTCAGTTACATTTTTTTTTATATTATTCAGTCGAAATTAACAAGTGTTTCCAAATGGAGATGTTTACACGGTCCAGTTTTATGCCAATTCAACTGTTAACATAACGTTTTTATAGATTGCGTAAAGTGGTTAAAGAAAGTATGCTATCATATTCTGTGGAGCATAAAAGAATATGGGTTGAAATAAATATTTGTTCACTAGTCTGCTGTGCATCGAATGTGCCAAAGAATTATGTTTCAGCAAGAAAAGCAAGCGAAAATAGCTTGGAACGACACATTTGGCCTTAGGCTTCTCGGGTTAAAAACCAAGAAAAAACAAATTAATAACAAACAACACAACGTTGCACAATATTTTTTTCTAATGCAATCTTACGAAAGAATAGGGAATTACAAAGTGCCATAAAATTAGCGAAAAATCCACCATTCAAAGATCACTTTGTACACCAGACATTTTTCGTAGTCTAAATTACACACACACACAATGACGCTTTTCGTTAATCACTATGGATAACACGGACTTTTAATCCACTATCACCTAGAGCACGGTTCCGAGGCAGCGTCTAGCTGAGTACTGTCTCCCGTGGGATAAGCCTACTAATCCTACGAGCGTCGTCGTCGTCGACGTCGGCGGCGGCAGCGTCGAGGACTGAGACATTTGCTGCTGTGAAGGTTTTTATTTATATATGACCTTCTCAACACTATGCGAGTTACGTTCGAAACAAACATAGTGGAATTTTAAATGAATTAATATATGTACGTAGATATTCTACAATGAAATGAACTACTTATAATATTGATTATGTAATAATTTATTTATACCAACTGTGCGCAACGCTAATGCTATGATATTAACCAGGTGCCAATTTATCTTAATTTGCCTGTTTTCGAATATACTATAGCATTTTTTTTTTTTTTTTTTTTTTTCGTTAATAAGCTAGAACGCTAACAGATCACGTCTCGTGGTATTTCTGTTGGTTGGAACAAATTTCGTAACTAATATAAATCAAAATTATATATGATTACATTGTCGCAAAGTCTAGAAATATACTTTTTTACACGTCCGGGAGTAGAAGTCGGTTTCTATGGCGTCAAACGCGGGACAGAAATGAAGCATTTACTCCCTAGGGACGAAAACACTTTTCATAAGGGAGTTTTTATTATAACAAAGGTTTTTGTAAATAAATGTGTGTTGTCATGGTACGCGTTGCATGGAAACATTTCCAAAGGCTTCTAAATATTGCAATTTCGTTCCGATTTATTATAATTCATTATTTATGAAATTAAGTGTTTCTACTCCCGAACGTGGAAAAAATAGTATATACACCTCGGGAGAGACCCTCGATGTATTTGTAGCCCTCTGGCTTCGCCCTCGGGCTTCAAACTACACCTCAGGAAAAATAAGTGGCTTCTCTCCCTTGGTGTATAATGTACTATTATTTTATAGTTTCGAAATATAGACTCTATATTATAGAGTAACCTCTCTTTGATATCACAATAAATCAAACCATATTCTATTAGTATTTTGCAATGAAAATTGTATTATTATTATCTTGTAAATATGCTTATTATTAAAAATAGATGCTTTAGAATCTGGCAATACGAATGTGTATTCTTTTAAACTTCAAATAGCAATGAAGACGTTGCTTTAAAAGTAATAATTCTATTTACTTACCGGTAGTAGGCGACTCTGTTGGTTGAGATCCACCAGGGGTTTCTGGGCTACCGGCCGGCTGGCCAGGTAAAATGCAGAGGCGGCCGCCACCCCCGTCAATGCCAGGGCACCAGCCCCGCCCCCGATATACTGGAGGTACTGGTCCATTTCTTCCACTGCACACAAAATAAATAGTCAATAATGCACCATATGTGCAGCAGACAAACATGAACATGACAACATTGTGAGCTCTAACATTTGTACCGAACGGTTTTAGATTTCGGCCAAAGGGTCAATTCCAGGAATAGACCGCACTTGTGCAATTACACTATCGTAAATAAGATATGTTGTATATATTCTATTTGTGTTAATAATTTCACAAGATAAACACATTTCGCAATGAAACAAATATCTCACCAATCTTTGTTTAAATCTAAAAGTTATTCTCCCGTCAACTACAGTTAGTCTTTACTGCGCAACTGCCATAAAAATTAACTAACTGATCTTTGTGACTGAATTAGCATGGTGACAGGAAGAAGTTCAATATCAGAGTCCACCGAATTGCAAGATCGGAATATGGATAATAATAAAAAAAATAGCTAATACAGCAGCAAAATATTGCTTGTAAATGGTTGTTGATTGGTGGCATGCGGATGTAACAAATCTTGTCACTGGTTAACCGAGTGGCTAACCGGGACGATACCGGGATTATTATCGGTTAATCTCTGCAAAATGTTAACGGCACATATAACGATGTGAGTAGGCGAGACCTGGTGCCAAAAATGTCCTCGTGTGGCTGTACCACGTGCACACAGCATCACGAATCGTTCTCGCACACAACCATAGGTGTATACTAAGCTAGACAATGTTAAGAACATGAACGACACTAAAAATATTTAACTCTGTTCATATATATTTTTCACATTTCAGTATATACTTGTTCTCTGTGTATTTTATGCAAAAAACAATGCAATTTTATAGATAAATATGTCATTGCAAAGTTACAGAGAAAGGAAATTAAAATACAAGATAACGAAATACTTTGTTTCTCCTACACAGATATATGCAAAATCATAGTTGAATATGTAACCGATATGATTTCTAACTGTCCACACGGCTTGTCCGGTTTCGATTCAGTGCACATTGGTTACACAGTATTTCGTCATTAATCCTTGGTGAATGACATGTGACTCCCGCTATATCCAGCAATGAACGAAAAATAAAATGTATTATTTTGTAACAATGTGTAGCGAACATTTCACCGTTAACAAAATATCCACATCTTATAATAGTGACTTTACCATTGCTGAATAATTTTAGAACAACATTTTTTTAAGAACAGACTTTCAATTACATGGATGTCATATTTAATATCGTCAGAAGTTTTATAACGCTTTGGGAACACTCTGGCTCGGTTCGTAGCTACGCCCATGTGCTTAATTGGTCGATAGAATTAGCCACCGGGTTTGGCAGCTGCTTACAGTGTTTTGGTGTGTGTAACGTTGAACCTTAGCAGGTACCTAATGAATGCAACACAATATGTGCGCAAGCTGGGGGACACCTGAACATCAAGGATGCGACAGCTCACCACGTGCACACGACGGTCTGGCCAACACCTCAAGTTGGTATGTCACGGTGACTTATTTTCATCAGCACTCTCCATCACTACACAAATCATGATGTTCTAATCCGTCACCTCATGTCAA
Source organism: Carabus problematicus (assembly GCA_963422195.1). Classification (NCBI taxonomy): domain Eukaryota; kingdom Metazoa; phylum Arthropoda; class Insecta; order Coleoptera; family Carabidae; genus Carabus; species Carabus problematicus. The sequence goes on along the minus strand of OY728588.1, from coordinate 215,333 downwards.
TGTCGAAATAAGTTCGTCGTTATTTCCTTAAAGACCGATATATTGTGAAATTCAACACAAAATATATGCAATGACGTAATGAAACCTACGTTAAAGGAACAATATTTAATTTTTCTTTCAGCCTCGTGTAGAAAGATTGTTGATCACCACTGACTTCCATAACGGAAGCGAATAATCATTAATACAAATCGCGTATTTTAACCATACCTAACTAACATAATGAATCACACATACAATATGCAACTGGCGAGAATTCAATGAACTGTATTTCATTAGAACAATGTCTGTGGGTAAACGCATTGAATTAAGTATACAATTAATAATTCAAAGAGTATAGAACATTCTTTGGCGCAACACTAAAACAGTTTTGTTTACTATAAAGTACAGGGTCAAGATAGACGAATACGAATACATTTTATGAGTTTATTAACTAGTGTAGTATATTTACTTTTAATTACTACAGCGAAACTTCTCTAATTTTGAAACCGCGCATTTAAATAGCTTTCATATGTGTACAGCACAAAGTGAATATAGATAAGTTTACATATACAATAGCAATGAATCATTAATTAATGAAAAGGCCTGCTTTCCACTCATCAACATCTATATACGACAGCAATGCCATATGTATGTAGTATTAGTAACATACTTACATATACATTTTACACATAGTGATCGGTCTTTCTAAAATATAATACTTTGCCTATATACATAATCGATTACACGTAATTAATCATCAGACGGAAGCTCATTGCTTTCCACACAGCGCCAGCCACACAGCCGAGGTTATTGACCCACAATTAGGTAGTCAATAAAAGAAATCAGGTTTGGACATTGGCGGCCTTGACTTTGTTACGCGTCCCGTTAAAAGAAAACAAACAGAAATCCAACAAAAACAAAGAAAACCACTGCGCGATGTATCACAACAAAGTCAACTGACGGAAAGAAAAATAATTATCACAATTATTAGTATTATTATTATTATACATGACAACAGAACTTACTATTGCGTCCACGTCTTTTGGTTTTCATTTTCTGGTTGTGTTTCTTCACGTGTCCTTCCTTCATTTTGACGTTTTCGACGAGATGGAACTCACAACACAACTCTGAACTGATACAAATCACTGTGTATATTTGCGCTAAATTCTGTTTGGTGAACTGTGAAGTTACATTATCACAAACTTTGCTCGTTGAACGGAACGCGGACTGGAGACTTTTCGCAGGCAACGACCAGTTGCAACGTTATTGAGGAACCGGAGGAGGATGAATTGTGTCGAAGACACTTGTGTGTATGTGTCTGTGTGTGTGAATGTGTGCGACGACTACGGGTGAAGTCCGTTGGTACTCTGGCGATGTGGATGGACTCACGTTTGGTCCATATCAGTCAGACAACACAACTGAACACCGGGTACACTCGGTGTACTAAGCGGCACTTTCACGGGCATAGCAGGGAAGCTAGGTCAATACACTTTATACCCGTAAAAAAAGATAATATATAATGAAATATTATACACACAAACATCTGCATAGGTAGTAGCTTATATATGTAAAAGTACAGTTTGTATACTCACATACATGTGTGTGATTCAGAGCGAGAAACTAATTGAATATTATTTACATTGTGTAACTTTTCACAAACAATAACGGAACTCGAGTACATTTACTTCTGAAATAATTGTGCGAAATTCTGTTTTAATTATTATAGAATCGGATAAGAACAACCTTCCAAATATTCCCACAATAATGTTTTATGTACAAAAAAATATCACGCTATATCTCAGTTACCCGCGGTACCACAATATATTATTTTATAATTTATTGAATTAAAACGGAAAAAAACTCACAAAATTGTTGAAAAATTCAAGGCAAACATATACTATTGTATATTATGTCAATATTTAAAGATAAATTCACAAATATGAATTTAAGACAATGATATACATACAATTAAATAAATTGAAACTATTTCATTTGCATTGTGACGAATATATCACGGCAATATAGAGTGAAAAAGTACATTATAAATAAATATCTATCATTAGATTTTTACAGAGATAATACTAGGAATAAATTCTAGATTCACCGAATCACGAATAATCGTAGGCCATTGGATCTAGGTTAGCAAATTGTGCATGTACTTGTATGTTCTTTTGTAAAAGTGCATAGTGTATTATTAAGTAGGTTCGATGTGACATTTTTTGTTTTTTGTTAGTTGTTAAATCATTTATCGTATATTTTTGTCTGTAACTTTTAAACGAATATTTTCCCACGCACAAATATTAGTTCTAACTGCCATATAATGAGCCGCTCTCAGGAAATATTGGTATGGACAAAATTTACTATAAAATTCTACCGTGGCTTGCACGTGGAAGGTAGAAAAAAAATAAACAAAAAATTTGAAGACAACTTTACTTGGTTATGGCATTACGGTACTTGATATATACTACAATTGCACATAGTAGGCAGTGTGCATGACTCATCGCAGATATTTTGTCACCTGTGTGCAAGAGAGACAGGTATAGACATGTATGTCGTAGATCAAGGTTAAATCCGGAAACACTATAATAATAATATGACCTACATAATAACATTAAAGAAAAAAAACGGGACGGAATGTATTAGAAAAATGGTACCATATGACAACTGTCAAATGGACAAGCCGAGCAAGTTCTACAGATATTTGGCACTTTCATATATTTTTACAGTTTGGAATGTAGACCGTACAAATAATGGTTTATTTAAAAAGCATTACAAGTATTTAACCTGCTTAAATATTCGGTTTTTCCATTATTCTTACTAAGCTAATATTTCATTTTACATTACTAACTTAAAACTCACTAACTGTATTAAAATTCATCGTACAAATTGACATTAAAGTAGGAAATATAAATGATTATTAATGATTAAATCTCGGAATGAGTGGTAAAATTTAATGATAGTATTAAAAGCGTTTAATACGAATGACAACAATTATGTTTTATTCAGATTATAAATGTAAATGATTTACATCTGAAAATTGTATTCATTTCTAATGTACGTCATATTTTTCCATCTCTCACAAGCAATAAGAAGAAAATGTAGGAGACTAAACAAAGGAAATCGATAAATTTATGTCAGTTACAGAAATACGTCAGCACACGGTATCGATGAAAGAAAAATGAAGCAAACCACAGTTGTTATTACGGTGACACACATGTTACGTACCTATCAATTTCCATATGGAACAACATGCAAATAGTAATGGCACATTCAAATGCCATTAAAAACTGCTGTCTTTCTCTCCTTCGCCCGTATGCATGCATGTATGTATATTGGTTATGTGGCATTATCTCACTCTGATTCACACACGGGCGGGTATATGGTGTCTCTGTCGGACTAGAGGGAAGCCGTTACTTGCTAAGGAGGTCGCTTACCTCAATAGTTGCTTTACGGAACAAACTAACATCATACCTAAGGCAACTTGAGAACTAAAGATCATTGCTCTGCCCGCTCGAGCGTGTGTATGTGTGAGAGAGTGGCTCAGCTCCTCACAGTTCAGTGGCGTACCCCAAGATTCTGAAGGAATCGGTACAGAAAGGATTATTACTGACTTACAATTATCTATTGATTTCTGTTACAAAGGCTTCCTACTAGAAAATATGACAATATGCTGATATATCTGAACCTAGTTCATGACAGCGGTATGAACTCATAAATGAGTTTCATATAAAGTGCGTTTTACACTTACATCAGACGTCAAATTCATATTTCCGTCGGTGACCATGGATTAAAATGTGAAATATTTCAAATTTATTTGTCCATTTCATTCGTGAAGTGCATTGATGAAGCTTTTGAAGCATTGTCTGTTTTTTTTTCAAGACCAACATGTTCAAATTTAAATGATTTGATGTTTGACACATGTAAAACGCACTTAACAGTGAACATTGTCGCGAATATTTTCCAATTTGCTCACATTTACTTCTCAAACGTATATTACATCTAGTACTTATTCATATGAGTCTCGCAATATGAAAAGTAAGTTCCTCTTTCAATTTCAACTTTATGTATTACAAGTCAGTACTTATTCTTAGGTTTTTTTTTATCTGTCAACGCTAAGCGTATAAATATCAAACAGACGTCTAAATGCCCTGTACTTTCAAGCATTTGTTATTAAATTCTTAGCATATTTACAGAATTCCTACAAGCATATAAGGTTACATTCTGTCTTCCACGGTACGATTTGTTGCACGCCTCTGAGTGAGATCTGTTTTCCGCGCCCAGCTGTGTGCACGTATAGATCTCGGTGTTATAGTGACCAAGTAAGAAGGGCATTGGCCTGGTACACTCCTCAAGAGTAGGAGCACCGTGCACACACACACACACATACACACACACGCTAGTATACACAGAGAGGAGAGGTAGTTACCGTATATGTAGGTAGAAGGTATGTTACTATCGCGGGAAAATAATAGACACTACCTACAACTTTCTTATCTACAATTATATTTACTAAACACAAACGTACGTGTAAGTTCAATATTCATAACTTGTGTAGATTTACAGCATACATGTGAATGTATGCAAACCGGCAATGCGAGATGTTATATATGTGTATTCAATACGGATTTTACAAATTTAAAAATAAAGGTTTTGCTCGACTGTTATTAAACTGAACGAAACATTGCTAAAATAAATCATTGCAATTTTCCGCAATGTGCATTATTATTTTACTACTTGTATCTGCCAGATAATGCGCGTGTAGACGGACAATATTCCGCTTTACACGGTTAAGAAACCAGTACAACGGACCAGGTCGTTCCGCATCGCTAAATACATCTCGCCGCTTTTACACGGTTCTACAAAATGACACATAAGCTGTTGATAATACCGAGCTGCTGGAATCGATATTACAAATGCCAAAATGTCGCGAAATGGCGTCAACTTAAGCGCCGGGAATAATACATTCATCACACCAGTAAAATGGCATACCATACCCGGCCCACATCCACACACGGCCGTGTGTGGATGTGTGCGAAATATGAAACCATGCAAATTTATTGCAAAATTCTGCATATAACTGCACTCTGCAGTTACATATTAATATGCATGAAACGTGTTGCTCACAGGCCATCTGGCGCTTCATTTCGGTACTAATTTATCCGCAATTAAAAATACTGTCCAAATTTAGCGGGCACGACAATTAATAATTATAAAATTGTCGAACACCATTACGTTAGGGTATTAGACGAGACGTGCTTATATAAACATTAAATATAAGTACACATTTATTTCCATACATTAATTATTAAAATAAAACACACACACACACACACCATTAATATGTATGAAGACTTAATTAACAAAGGACATCGTTACTCCCGTAACGGATTAACAATGAATATCCAATGATCCCAAATCTGCATCTTGAAATTAACTCGCCAACCATGACGAAAAAAAAAATATGCCGTTATGCAAAATAGCAGCGGATATTTCCGTTACATTGCGAAAAAAAATTGTGAACAGTTTCGAGTTTATGCCCAGTATAGAGCACTAATAATTAAACTTGTTTTTATATATACGAGTTTACAAAGCTACATCACTCAAAATGTTAAACATTTACGAACATCAGGACAACACTCTAAGAAATGTGTGTTAATAATTTATATATTATTTCCGCCATGTAGGATACTGATAAATTTAGACGTATGACGAATGCTGTAAAAATACCACTGATAAAAATACTATTCTATAGTAATATTGACCTTGCGAAACTTCGGTAAATATCTGTTGCGTTCGCCAGTTACTATGCAACCCGTTTCAACGTTGTGTGTAGCGGGAAGTATGCTGCGAATTTTGAAATTCGTCTATACAAAAACTGTATTTTACAAGATTAGTCAAACTCGACTAGACACATACATATATTTTATTATAAACACTTTTGACCTTGGAAATTATAATAAAATTCAAAACAACATCTGTATCGAGTGATGTTCTGAAATCTGTATATGATTATCTGCATTGTAAACATATTTACAATGCTAAACTGTTCAGTACACTATAGCACAGCATACATTGATTGAAATGCTGAAATTGACACTTATTTATTACATTACGGGACACGTGTAACCTTATGTTAATGAACACCTGACAATTTATTATCAAAAGAGTTCAACAGTTCTTTAGTTTTATTGTATTTTTTTATCATAGATATTTAATATCCATATGAAATTAAAAATTCATGATCACGTTTATAATTTTCAAGTTCAACAGTGTATTATTTTACAAGAGCCAATGTTTTCTGAAACATTTACATATGCTACGCTGCATTAATAGTATTACGGGAATTAGTATTGAAATGTATCTAAGTTCAAAAGTTGCCGCAATTGAAACAACAAAGCATAATAAATATTCATTGTAGATAATTTCTCAGTTCTATTATTCATCATTAATAATATTCAATAATTTTAATTTTTAAACCTATTCCATATATTATATATTCGCTATTATATTTCGGAGATTCAGAGTATTCAAACTCTGGTCAGCCTGTATCAGCCTGTATATGACGTAACTGATAAGAAATACAATGTAATGCGTTATCAAGAGTACAGATGTAATAACGAGCACAGCACCATTAGGAATAATCACAAACACAAACAAATGACACATGACCACATACATCCGCTTCCGGTATAGCCATTTCTCATTCGCATGTGCCTGATAATCAAATAATAACTATAAAACACAATAATTATTATGAAATATAAAATGCCAATAAGATAAAACGAAAATTAAAATTTTAGGAAGTAAGTGAATAACGACGCTCAACGTTAATTTAATAAAATTTAAATTATTAATTATATAAATTACATCAATCAACACTGCGACAATTATATACATATTACGCCAATTTATAATTTATCTTTATACTGGCTTTGATCAATATAAGCGACAAAGTATAAATTTGTGTAACGTAAAAATATACTACATTCTCATAATACATATACCCACAATTATTTCAATGTAATAATAGGTGTATTCTTTTTACAATTTGGCTGACTGAGTTAAGAACTAAGCTAAGCCAGGCTAAGCTCACTTGACGGTATGTAAAAAGAACAAGATTTTTATTTTTCTCAGATAGTTCACTGGCATGTAAGAAATATAAATTAGCAGAGCAGCAATTTTGCACTGTGGTTATATTGCATATTAATTAGTACCATCCTATCATTAAATGGTCAACTATTTATTCTATGTATTTATTTATAAAAAGTATTTTTTACAAAACTAATGCGTTTGCTACGTTTTCGTTCATAATTATAATAGTGGCATCGTTTGCATATTAGAAATTATCAATTTTTAAACAAGAAACAACAAAATAACTTGAAAATAACCTCACTATTACTCTTTATATCAAACTTTCGCGCGTACAAATGTCGCATAGCTCTTCTAAGCCTGTGTTGCGGGTAGTGCGTCATCGGTAAGGGGGAGGTTGATAAACTGAGCTACGACTTGTAAAAAGAACACGCAAATAACTAAGCCACTGTGAAATAACCGAGCTATTAAGCCAGCTTAGGTAAAAAGAATACACCTATTGTTTACAAATTTAATATTCTGGTCCCACGGACTAAATCCGTCCCTGATCGGAACTTGATACTAAACTAGCACCGCTTCCAGTGACGCGGCAAATCAACATAACCACAATACCACACAATACTAAATAAATTTTAAATCAAGACTACTTACTCCAATTTCTGAAGTTGTCCATGTTATCTGCGCTTGCTGAACCCCACTTATATTAACTCTAGTCACAACTGTCACTACTCCCACAGCACCACGATATTAATATATATGTATAAACTAATAATCTCATAAACTTTTAAAAGTCACTATCTCCCACCGTGCCACGTGATGTGGCTTATCTACCGGCGTTTAAAATCTAGTTTTGTAAACTTTTCTTTACTCTATGTACACATGAACGAGGCATAACCTGCAAAACAACGGACTGCACACTTAATACACGTGTTAACATCACCTGACACCAATACACACGACCATTAGCACTTGGTACGTGAAAAACCACGTGTATTCACGTATTAGCACTGGATTTTGTATAAATTTCCATTAACAATCGAAACTGCAGATTAATTTGGTAACCTTTGACATTTGGCAGTGACGGCGCCGGTACGAACTAGCGCTGTGTGTTTTGTTTAAAATTCTACCGAAATAAATTACTAGTGATGCATAAGTGACCATGTAAACTGTACACTGAAGCTCATATTTAATTCGGATAGCATCTGCCAGTGCGTCAGGTTTGTTTTCCCGTTCAATGCAACGTTCAGCATGAAAATAGCAGCATTACCGGCAGCTCCTGCTGATCTGAATATCAGCGAGCATAAAAAACAATATACATTCAATAATTTGTGATACACTTATCTGTAATAAATTTTTTTTTATATACCAAACGATAAGAAGTGGAATTTTTATTCAGCTGTTCAAAACCTTATTTTTGTACATCCGCATACTATGTTTCGGAATGAAATGGAAAATGTATTTTATGGTTTAGATTAGTTAGATATTTTCAGGCCTTGTGTTCGAATTCAAGATTTTAGTATTTTAGGCAACGAAATTTGAGAGATTTAGCGTATGCAATTCAGAGCCTAGTATGCTTTTACAAATCCTAACGTCTATTTCTAAAATCCTAACGTCATTGAGTGCACAATTTCGGGTATAACTCCAGTCACGTGGTAGATTAATACACTAAATGGTCCAAGTCGAACGCAGCCTCAAGCAAATATAAAACATAGGAGTCTGTTTTCGCATCTGTTTTTTGTTTTTGTAATAATTTTTATTGAAAATAATCGTAGTGAATTTATGTGCGTAAATTGTTATTTTTAAATAAACGTGTTTATTAACTGTGCGAGTAAACACTTGATTAATCGTATTTATTTTGTTGCATTTAAATATTTATACTGTATTTTGATCAAAGTCGAAACTTCAAGAACATATAGATAATTATATTTACCTTGTCTGTAAATTGAGACAAATATCTTTATATTTTTTTATAAGTTGCCACTTAGGTTATCTGTATAACTTGTAGGAGAAACAAACATATTATTAATTATATAGAAATAATTCTAGAGAAACATACATTGAAATGCTTATTACTTTTTACTTTTTTTAAAAAAAATTTTGTATAGTATCACAGAAACTAGTTTGAGGGAATTTTAGAAATAAGCTATTCTGTGATATTTTATACACATGTATGAAAATATAGCCTTGGTGTAGATAGATAACAAAAAATATATATATTTTGATAAGATCTGTTATTATAAAAAAAATATAAAACATAAATAATAACGAGCATGCTTTATTTGTTTTTATCTACATACATATATATTTAATCAATATAACCTTGACTTGCACAGGACATACATTATATTTTATCAATAAGATTCAAGGATTTCATACGATTTAAAATAAAGTAAAATCGGAAGTAAAAATATTTTAAATGACGCATCAAATGTCCAATTTCTACTATCTACTATACTTTTATGGACTATAATTAAAAAAAAAACGAAATATGAAATTGCGGTTTGAGCCATTTTGCGTACTTTAATTGACTTGTTTACCAATTTTCAGACAAATCATATTTTCCGCGAAACATTTGCTCAATCTTTATTGAGTCAATTTTGCAAGCCTGTAGCGCCTATTAAATTTGAAAAACGAAACTGAATTTCGGATGTCCTTATTGATGTATACACCAATTTTGAAAGGATAGGACTGAGAAATAATTTTTGTATCAGTGGTGGATAGTCATCAAACAAATACGACTAGTTGAATTTTTGAATACCGGACGCGATGAGGGCGTTCAAAATGCTCTTAAATTTATATTTTCAATATCAGCAAACATACAATTTGGCCAAGTTTTGTCTTTAGTCGTCCGTATGGGGGCGAACCGTAATAAAAAGTAAAATTCCGCCGGTACATTTTGATTTGTATACGAAATTTCAATTAATTTCCTCAAAAATTACGAAACTGAAAGAAGGAAGCATAAAAATTGATACTTTTAGCGTAAAAGTCTTGCATATGACCCTGAAATTAATTGACAAAAAAGTCAATCTACGTTATGTCTTTCTAAGCGTAATTATACATATTTACACGAGTTTGTTTCTGAATCGCTTGAATTAATAATCGATATTGATTTCTAGAATCAATAAACACACAAACTACGGATTTTCACGTTCATTATTGATGAGATGTATGAAATAAAATGAGTACATAATATGGAAAGTGTATGTGACATTTACCAGACATTTACCGAATATTCGACACAAATGCATAAAAACTCACCGATATAATAAACACTAAAATACTATTGATATTACTAGACATTCAGATGAGAACGATAATAATTGGACAGGTGTCACTTCACTTACCGAACGTGGGTATATCCATCTTCTGCGCTATCTCCATGGTGATGTTCAGCAAAAATTCTAATCCAAACATTTGTACAATTCTGTATTAAACACTGCAAGACTTCTTATTTGAGAAGCCAATCACGAAAATTTACGCTAAACTTTGACAGAAATACATTGTTTCACTGATAAAATGCACACTGACAGTTGACGTTCATTTGTCACTTGGAAAATGTCAAAAAAACGACGTCACAGTTTTGTTCACAATAAACATGTGTTTATATGTGTGTGTGTGTGTGTGTGGATTTGTATTTGTAACAAATGTTACAATATTTCAACACGGCTGTTATGTGTCTGCAGCACCCTTCGCTTATTACACCCTGTACACGTTCTGACGGTTAAGCACCCGGCCGGTTGTCGTCCATGTTGTTACGTCATCAAGCGCGGTGCGCTGTGATTGGTCGTGCGAAGGTGGCATGGCTCTCTACGCACCCCAGATCGATATTAACGGAAATGTTGCAGAGTGAAGGGTTAATTTTTCTGTTATTTTCACGTGTCGCGACGTACATTAACGTTGAAATGAATGTTAACGAATTATGACTATATAAACATATTGTACCCCGATACAAATTTACTAAATAAGATACAAGTACAAGTTACATAAGTGCTCATTGCTGACACTTCATGTGAAACGAACATTTGGGTTCTAAATGTTTAATTTCTGTTGAATAATTATGCTAATACGTGTTTCCTACCAGACATTAAATGATCTAACAGTATGTTATTGTTTATTGAATAAATGATACCTGTCTGTTTAACTGCACACGTGACCGTTATTATTACCTATTATAATTACACATTTCTCATATGAACTGTGGTCGGTTAGGAAACAAGTTTAATTCTAAAACACTAGTAGTTTTCTCTGTTTGGGTAGCTTTTACCTTAGGCCTACTCTGGTATTAAATAAGCAAAGCTCCTGGTGATCCAAATAACTCACAATTTAAAAGTTACACATTGCTGCCAACATGACGTCATTTTCGACGCTTGTATCACGTGATGTTCAGACGTCGCTCTGTGTGCATAGTGCTACATCTAGTTCTGAATTCATAAACTACAGTATGACGCTTACGGTATAAATATGCGTATTACGTATAAATACAAACAGGCTGAGACTAGAGAAAACATTTTATTACGTGAACTTTAGTGTTTTTAATTTGACATGAAAATGCCATCTCTATCATTACATCGTTTTCACCGAGCTAATATTTGTTTTATGTGACCAGATATGTTGTTATCTAGAACTAAGAAATTCGTTTTTAATATCTGTCATTATATTCGTAATTTATTTTTGGAACAATGTAAAATTGCTTACTGAAAATGTTATTTTCCCATAGACATTACAAGTACAACGCGTTACACAGCCCATACAGTTTATAAAACACACATTTCAAGTGCTTTTCCACGTACTGATCAAGTACTAGGGGTGGTGTGTTATTTCTGGTTACCAGATAACCGCTCGCCCCCCACATGCACTGCACTGTGTTTCAATCATTAGGTGATGATTTATAGCTTCTGTAGTCATACGTACATATGCATTTAAGTCTTGAAGAATTTGCTAGTGCGCATTTATGGCAAAATAAAGTTTATTATTAATATACATACATCAGATATTGTAGTTGATGTCTGGTATTATTACATGCTGTCACTCAACTCTTTCATTGATTAGCAGAATTCATTGTTTTGCTTCATATATACATATTTCATTCATGAAAAAATTCTGTGATTACGATGCATACTAGCATTGGACAATTACTGCATTATACATAATGTCAATACCATAATTAAGAATCACACTTGCATACAATGCGAACAGAATGACAAGGTAAATTGTCAATATTAAAAACAATTCACATTAGCATTAAACAGTTATTGCACTCTAAAATAGAATATTTATCCTATTAGCTGTAATAATTATATGACCGTTCCTATGTATGTATTCAATAAACAAAATAAATAAAAGATACATTTAACTTCAGAGCAAGCCAATGTCGAAATCATTGGGTTAGATAAGGCTGGCATGTTAATATGATCGGAAACCATTCAGATAAAATGGTTCAAGTAGTTTTACTGGTAGCGTCTCGACGTCGAGCGTCTACTAGTTGTTGGTAAACCGTCTTGGCTGTAGCACATGTACATTGGAAAATTACAAAATATTACATAGTAATAATAATAACAATGTTACAATGAAAATCTGGCATTGTGCGTTCGTCTCACTGGCTTTGCTTATTGGTGTGTGGTTGTTTTCGCTAGGAATCGTCAGGAATAAGGAGGTGAATCGTAAGGCAGCGATTGAGGTGAATATTGTCGAGAATAACTGCATGGAAGAGCCGCTGGTGAATGTTACAAGTAAGCGCGTGTTTCTGAAGGGAAAAGTGAAACAGCATGTACCGAAATTCATGCTGGATTTGTACGAGAACTCGAAAAGTGTTAGGAAGAATGACCTGCAGCAATCAACACCGGACATAGTACGCAGCGTAGTGCCAATGCATGGAGGTGAGCAGTATATTCAAAGCTTAAAGCCTATTTTATATATGGATTTTATTTTAGAAACTGTTTATCCATTCTTAGTACAAGATGAAACTAACAATGTCAATCACATGCTCATTTTTAATCTTCCCAATTCGAATGTCGATGAAACCTTCGTCAAAGCCGAATTAAGGGTGTTAACTTTGATAGAAATAAAGTCCAGACTTACTCTCGGTACGTATCCATAATAGAAGTACTTTCAATTAGTTTTATAAATGTCACTCTTACTATTAAACGTGAAATAAAAATGTTACGATACTAACGCTTAAATTAATTTAACAATTCAAGGCATTGAACGACAGATCAAAATCTCGCTTTATAATGAAACAACAAGTGATTTACATATACTGGAGGAGAAACACATTTTCCATAGCGATAATACATGGATATCATTCAATGTTTCCCGAGCAGTACAGTCGGTTTTGACGCATTCTTCCCCGAAAAATATAGTACTCAAACTTGTCATAACAATCAAATCATTCATCCCGTACATCGATAGTAAAATAGGAATATTTAAACTATCCCTGATGCCACTAGTTGATAATTTCGAACACGATTATCCGATTTTATTGTTGTTCTACGTTACTACAAAAACAGAGAAGACAATGAAGAAATCAAGTGAACTGACTGTCAGCCAGAATTTGACAAGAAAGCGTAGGTACATCGATGAAGATTACGAAGAAGCAACGAATAAATTATGGGATGACGACATTGCTAATAAAGCGAGTGTTAGAAGAATGAAGAAAATGAGGAATACTTGTAAAAGGAAGCCACTTTATGTTGATTTTGCAGAGATCCAATATGATTCTTGGATTGTGCAACCTAGTGGATATGAGGTAAATATACAAAGGATTATACTAGAATAGAGAAATAGTGAAACAAGTAATTATGAAATAGATTCGATTTATAGCAATGTTAAAGCTGTTTTATTGTTGCAGGCTTACCAATGTACAGGGAAATGTTTCTATCCAGTAGCTGATCATTTATCACCTACAAAACATGCAATTGTACAAACACTGTTACACAGTGTGTCTCCTTCAAGGACTGCTCGATCCTGTTGTGTCCCGACTAAACTCGAATCCATTTCGATACTGTACGTAGATGCTCAAGGAGTGCTCACTTACCGATACGGCTACGGAGATATGGTAGTAGCTGAATGCGGATGCCGATAATGGAATATACCTACAAGTACATTGTCATGATATTAGAATATGTACCGACTTAACTAGGCTACTGTTGCTTCCATTTTGTTCAATTTTGACAGTTCATAATTATTATCGAGCAACTCATGGATTTAAACAAATTTCTTAAATGAGCAACATACGAAAAGCGTGTCGTCTTGACATCCAACAAACAATTTGTTTTCAGTGCAAAATGAATCGTGAAACAGTTCGGATGTAGTGCAAACGAAATTTTATCAAAATTACTGTTTTCTTTTGAATGAAATGGATAGAAATTCCATGGGTCAAAGCATGTCCTGTGACAGTCCGAAAGATGGAGAATGTTGTACGAAATATCGACCGGGAAAGATAACACGGAATCCATTCTTGAATTTCCTGCGTGAATATCGAAAACAATGTTGTTCCGACTCAATTCTGCAAGTGGCTATTGATGGTGCTAAAGAATGGAACAATATGTCGGCGGCAGAACGCGAACCATACATACAACAAGCAATGTGCGCACCGAAGAGGAAAATGAAGTGCAGGAGCAAGAGCCGCAGACGAAGCCGAAGTCGCAGCCGAAGTCGTAGGAGGAAAAGTAAGGTGCGATGTAAGAGGAAGTCTCGCAGTAGATCTCGCAGTCGACGTAGGAAAAGTCGCAAGAGAAGATGCAGTTCCCGAAGGAAAAGACGCAGGAGTAGCCGAAGAAAAAGCCGTGGCCGCAAGAAGTGTAGAAGTAAAAGTCGCAAACGTAGACGTTCCTCCAGACGGAAGAAAAAGTGTCGCAGTAAAAGTCGCCGTAGAAGTATGCGCAGAAAACGCAAGAGTCGCTCCAGAAAGAAACGATGCCGTTCCCGACGTAGACGTTGAACCAGGACAACTCTTTGACCCGTCAAAATTTAGATAAATTTCCGTGGTTTTATTTTTTTTGCACAAATGTATTTTTATTTATTCATTGATTATTTTTTAGAAGCAATTCTACATTACGCTGAAAATTTTATTGTCAATATATTTTTTATGAAACGTTTATGTGTGTATTTTTTTAATGATTCTTTATTTACGTATAACAATTGAAAATGTACATTGATCTGTCAGTCAAAATTCTGGAATGTTCACATCATATAACACACACACACACACACACACACTCACTAACACTGTGGTGAATTAGTTCTATCTGGACTTCATGAGGGCATTGCACATCTCATTATTCTTACGGTTCAAGTTGTACGTTCTTCCGGGAATTTCGAATTTCTTGTACTTTGCTTTCCGCAACCTGTGTTTGCTGCCAGGAATGCGTTCGATTTTGAAAATGTTGTGTCTAAAATGAAGAATAAATATACATAGTTAAGTTATGGAAATGAACACAAAATAGTCAGTATTGACATGAAGGTAAATGTTTGTGTAGATTCTGACAAGTTGATTGTATTACATACTTGTACATTGTATTTGGTTGTTTCAATCGAAGACACACTGCTACACCAGAGGCAAACTCTATATTCGATTCTAAATCCAGTTTCGGTTCCGTGGACACTGTGAACTCAACTTTAGACTGCACGAATGACGTATCGACTCGAAGGAGACCATTCATAATCATAGCAGCACTGAAATAAGAGAAAACACAAGTACATTAACCAATTTAGTGGAAGAAGAATTGTATTGTTATACTGACTTTTGATTCACCAATGAGTGTGAATTGCGATTCCATAATGATATCTGAATTTCTCCAGCCAAATTAAATGAAACGGCTGTTTGTAAATTCAGTTCAGCAATGAATCCAGGGCCTAACCGTAAATATTCCAAATGGTCATGGACAAGAGTATTGATCTGTAAGAAATCACGAAAATGTTAGCTTTTCTAAGTAAATGTCTACAATGAATTTTGTTCGTTTCTATTTACCTGGAACGCAGTTGTACTGTCCGAGGCCGTTCCTGACCAAACATGGCCCATTAGTTCACCCTGACCACTGAAAAACACGAAAGGACGGATCTGTGTTCCCAACATTGTTAGTTCCAATCCAGCGGTAGCTATTTCATCGTCAGGTGCTTCATCGTCATCGGATGAAATGAAACTACTTAGTCCCCCCGAAAATAATCCCAACTGAAATGAAATATATTGTTAAATATCGCTGTGTAGACGATTATACGAAATGTTAATTTTTACTTACACTAAACATTTCACACGAACCCTCATTATTGTCCAATACAATATCGAACACTCCTCTCTTCACCAGACCGGAGCTCATTTCCTGAGCACTGACCATACTGCCATTGACAGCATCGTGCGTCAAGAACTGTCTCGACAGCGCCGTTGACATCCCCTTTTGTGCCAATATGGAGTAGTTATTTATTCGCTTATCATTCCTCATTACATTTGTTAACCTCGCCTTAAATTCCGAGTCCTTATCAGTCAACATCATCAGCTTCTGTACTGTGTACTTTTTAATCTCATAAGATTTATCATTTGAGAGAAGATACTGAAGAATATCCCGGATGACGGATTCGCTTGGATTGGAGCCAATCAGAATGTCCAACGCTAAGGTACGAGCACTCGAGTCATATTTCTTCTTTAATTGGAAGAATATTTTCCTGCAAGTGGCCAGCACATCATTATTCCATGTGTTGGGTGGGAATGATCGTAATGCTTTCATGGCTACAACACTGGATTTGTCCGATCCAGACAATGCAATGTCTAGTAGTTTTGGTATAGTATCGGAACATTTTAGATTTTTCAACGCACGAATAAACGAGTATTCACAAGGTTTCTGTGCACAATTATCGATACCATTGTATATAGCTTCTTTGACAGCTTGATAGATCTAAAAAAAAAAATAGTAAACAATATTAGAATAAAGCTAATAATTTATGTATGATGATTTAAACGTTACATACGTTTAAATCATCTGTAATACTTTGGTGAAAGATTGTATCAAACAATTTACTTACTTTTTTCTTTTCGATATTATGGGGTGTGCGAATGTATTTATCCGTCATGGAAGCAATTGTCAGTACGAGAGTTTCTTGTAATTTTTCTCCTAAATCGTCTGTACGCAAATATTTATTAAGAAGATCTTTAATCACATTCAATTTCGGATGAGATCCCATTGATAGTGCCCATAAGTAGCGTTCGATTTTATTCAGATGCTTTTCTTCTGTAAACCGAAGTTGTTTCATAGCAGCTTCGTGTGCTTCTAAAGTTTGAGCAGAACCCAGAATGTCGTAAATGGCATATCTAAGATTATAATGTTAGTTAATATTGTAATGAATTAATACAAAAATCTACTTACAAAATGTTCTTATTCTGTTTCTTCTTAAGTACTTTGACAATCTCGTCCACATTGGCCTCTCTAGCTGCGTTAATACATCTAATAAAACCCGTACTAGATTTCAGCGTGCCATAATTCTTATTCTCAAAGTTCTTCTGATTCTCATAAATCAGTTTAGTCAGAGGGGCACACGGTGCATCCTGGCACATCTTCGTTTCACGTTCCGTAATTAAAGTCTCCTGAGTAAAATGACTGTCAATCTGATTGGTCAACTGTTCGATGACCGCATCGATGTTCTCGCTTGTGACTGGCGTAGTGGTAGATGTTGATTTGTGCGTCAATTGTTGTGTGATCTTCACTTTGTTTCCAGCGTCTCGTTTCATTGTCACCATCATTTCATGTGATTCGAGCGATGAAAAAGATTCAATGAATGCATTGTCTTCGGACAGTTTGTAATCAGCGTGACGTGTTGACTGGACTTGTACACTGAATAGCTGATCGGGATGGACTAGATAGGGTGTATCTTCCGACGCTCGGCAGAGAGTTTTGGTTTTTCTAAAAGATGTAGGACCCGTGGATGAATACGAAATGGTACAATGGCCGGAAGAATCAGTTTCATTGGTTTCTCCATCCAAAAGTTGGAACTAAAATGAAAAAAGTAATTGTCACTGTCGCTTACATTTGTAAACATTCTCCGAATTACACGATGTGTGAAGGACACTGTTATCAATAACGTGAATTTAATTACAGCAACGAACAACGTAATGCATTTAAAGCATAATGTTGATAGTACTTGGAAACACAAATTCCGAATAAAGGAATGCAATGAATAGTCTTATATTTGTACCTGGAAGAGACTGGCGATACCCTTTTTCAAGTTAACCATTGACAAAGCTTCCTTCATTGGTATATACACGGACTGTATTCGTCCCTGTCGCCAGTGTAGCAAAAATGGCGCATTGCCGAGTTCTTCCAGCTTGGACGAATGTTCCACAAAGCCTTCAGGAGTTGGAGCTTTCCTGGATTTGATATGCAGACGAGGCGAAATCAGCTGTAAATAATATAAACATTATCTCATTGCAGTATACTTTTTAGAATTTTATTGTTAAATTTCCAAAATACGTATGCAGGTACATTATTTATCATGGTTTAATATCATGTTTAATGTTTTTTTTTTCAGTTTACTGATTTTATCAGTGCATATTGTCCATTACAGGAAATACGTTTTTAAGGTCAAACATATAGGTTTTGTTCTGTAGTGAATGTAGAAATAATTGCACAATATACAAATAATTATACACGCACAAGAGTTATAATAATGGTATTATTGTATTTCGCTACTTGGAATTACAAACTATTCAGAGAATAATAATATGTACTGATGTGTATCTTTACAGTTCAATATTCATAACTGTATTTACGGTTGCATAACCGATGGGAGCCATTTATTTCAACGTACGGTACGATGACTGTATTTGTCTATTTAATTCGGTCATGTACTGTGATATATTCAGACAGTAATTATCATAAAGTCTAGAACACTACTGCTACTGTTACTTATCGATATAATGGGGTCATACGAGTTTTTTTTACTTATTTTTTGTATGAACTTACACAGGCATTTTGTATGTGATTATTTCCTAGACAAACAAGATTATCCAATTCATAGGATATATTTGTAGACAATATGTAAGGTAGTTTTGTAACTATTGTAAGAAGAGATTTAATTACCTAAATATATTTCTATATTATTTTACCCTGCATTCTCAAATAAACGATGACGACGAATATGAAAAGCATAATAATGCACAAATTGTAGCCTATTATAAGCCAAAGTATTAAATTATAACAAAATATATTTAAAAAAAAATATATAATATTACCTCAATTTTGAGCAATTTATCCGTCGTTTGAGTGGGATGTTTCCAAATCGATTCCACGTTGACTCTGGCGGTGATCTGGAAGCCCACATCCCTTTCGGCGGGTCCAGCTTCATTGAGAAGGACAGTGGTTAGCAGATCATAACTCCAAGCTCCTCCAGGAGCATACGTGGTGTCTGCATTGGCTCCAGCGCCCGCCGCTGCAGACGACAGTAACACAAAACCATAACACATTGGCCAAAGCCATGCCAGGAACATACACCACGTAGTGTTACGCGAAAACATTGCCGACGAACTAGTACAACACGTTTTTTATATATTCTAGACGCCTCCCTAGAAGAATGTTCAGTTTTCGTTGTTAGCTATTTAGCCTCACACATATTGACGCGAAGAGAGTTAAAGTAATTTCGCGAAGCGTACATCAGCACAACTGTGGCAATTCGCGAGGTGGGTATCATTATGTTATTGCTGTAAACCTCCCCTCCAGAAATGCGACACGTCAGTTATTTTGTCAGATTATTTAAGAATGACAAAGGTCAATGCTGAACATACACTTGGTAATCTTGGAAGGTCTCAGGTCAAACTAAGCGATACACTGAAGAGAATATTTGATACGATATTTTTAATACCGATCACTAATCTGAGAATATTTCTGTACGTGTGGATTCTTTTAAAATATATTTATAATTCACTTCTTGTGCGTCAAATTATCGACATTTCTCGTCATTGAGTTGGTGGTTAATTGACACAGTAGACATTAACTGTCGTAAGTCACTCGCAACTAAAATATCACCGAGAATATTGTCAGTTTCGCACTGTGCAACTGTTATTTTATTCAATTTTGACCGCGAAATGTCAATTATAATATTATCTATCTCAGTACTACACTGCTGTACATTATAATTGTACTTATGTGTTAATAATCGTTAGATTTTCAACGAATATTTATGCACGCACTCTCACACAGAACGTATGAAGACGGACTGACTGAAGCGGGAATTCCTCGCTTTAAACAGATATCCCGTTAAACGTAAAGTAACGTTACCTGAACAGGTATACTCAGTTGAAAATCACGTTAACCCACACACCCGAAGTGTGTTTAACTTTATTGTTTATTGTTCTGTAACGGATTCCAGTGCAAGTGATAGCGGTAAAAGTTAAATTGATTATGGATCGGAGCCACCCGAATTTTCTAAAATGATGTTCAATTGAAGTTACCTCTTAAACGCACGGTAAATTCGTGTCAGAAAATAAGAGCTAACGTTGATTTTTTATCAATGATGACGATGAATTGACATATGTGGATTTGTTTTTGCACAGGCTGTAACCGTTCAAAACGCCGCAATTGAGATTTCTAAACGGTGCTTCTGGTGAATTAGATGGTTTTATTGTATTATACGATGGATTTTCTGGAATTATACTATGACCTACTATTGTATGCTATGCATGTATTTATTACTTAACGAATTTCCAAATCGTATACTGTGCTATGTTCATTTCTTTCGCGCGTCATTTTTCTAACAGTGATATTCGTTGTATAACGTGTACCGGTCATTTTACAAGTTATAAAAATATTAGTACCGTTTAGTGCTAATTTTGTTGCTAATATAAATGTCATCAATGATCATTTGAACACGCTCTTGTATGCTAACTGTCTAGTTTTTCTTTTTTGCTGCAAACCGGTCTTTGCCTATTTATTACAGATTCGTTCTTTGACGAACCATCAATATAAAATCTAAATTTCCAGGGAAATTTGAATTTTTTTTCGGTGTCAGTATTCCACGCTCGCATGAGGAAAGAATTAAGATGGACCAATGCAAGTATGCTATTGTAAATATAATGTATACACGGAACAAGTTTTAACTGGCCGTCTGCATTCTTACACAGTTGACCTGGGACAAGTTTCAGGTGTATTTTCGAGTGCGTCAACTCTACTTTTTGTATTAAGGTAGTAGGCGCACTTTTGATTTTTTCTATTCTCAGTGCAGAGATTTGAATGTCAACTCGTCAGACAAACATCTAAAGTTACGTCAGTAAGGAAAAAAATAGAACATTATGTTTTTGTTTCTTTATAGACTTGTTTACCTTACTCGTATATTTTTTTGTTATCAAAAATTTAAACATTTATAAATACAAGAGTATTAGTTTATTTAGCAAGACGTCTAGAAAAATATGCATCGAATTTAAATAAATAAGAATTAATTTTGCAATTATGCTCTAAATATTATTTAATGATCTAGTTTTAATTGGTAATTCTTTAATTGCAAAAACATCATGGAGTAGAAACTCTAAACGCAAGCTTAACAACCGTATCGAGTATTAATTAAGATAATAAGAGATCAATTCCATTGTTGTTAACATTAATTGACATCAAAAGTCTTGTTACAAATACTGAAAGTTTCCGTTATTTAAAAATTATTTTCAATTCTTACCGGGTGCCATTTGACATTGTGAACCTGGAAAAACAGTAATATTGGTAATTTCTAATTAGATATTTACAACATGAAATACATAAATAATAATTAAGTAAGAAAGCTTATTATTTGAATAATAACATATCGTGTTTGTATGTAATTAACTCGAAATAAACTGAAAGCAAAATATGTTTTGAATTGTAAAATATGTAAAAGTTACTGCAGTGCATTGAATATATAATATTTGAAGTATGTCTATTTGACGTCCAATGCGATAGCTACTTATCATTTAATTGTCCGGCATGTCTATTTCAAATAATTCATTACCCACTCACGAACGTCATACATAAGCTATTTATGTTGACATCCACCGATTTGTGTTGATTTGAAAAGATTTTGAGAACGTCTGGCACGGACCAGAATCTAAATTGACATAATTAATTAATTTCCTGCGACAAACTTCAAAGTTAGTGTATGACCACGAAACAACTGCATACGTATGAAAACTCAAAAGTAAATTCAATTCTCCATAATTATATGAAAAAGATAGTCAATAATAACGGATAAATTTGTGTTATTTTAGGATTTATAAATGTAGTATAATTTTGAAATATGTACTACTTTTTCTTTGACCTTAGTCCGGACGGGCAGAGCACTCCAGCTGAGTTTAAAGAGCAAAGTTTATCTGAATATCCCGGCTGTCATTATTGCGTTTTATGTCAATAATGATAATATTTATTGTATACAATTATACCTACAGCTTTTAACATTATAATGACAAAGAATAATGAAAGTGGTATCGTGTTAAACAAAATGTACTTTTAAACTATAAATTTTAAACCAAGAATAGCTAGACAGAAATTAAGACTGTAAGAATGTACGTAAATACAGAAGTTTACTCAACTTTATCTCCAAACAACATGTCGCCCAGGATGAATAACAGCAATTAACTATTTACTTACCGAATAACGCCAAAACGAATACAACACTGATTATTTTATTGTTACCCATTGTTGGTAACATGTAAAGACCGGTTTACAGTGTACACACACCAACAAACACAGGCGCGCGCGCGCGTGTTCTGTGCGCGTTCAGAATGTATACTGAGTGATTCTGAATGAGCACTGTATACAGTGTGTATCTCTTCCTGTCAATTATAGTTGAAAGTGATAAGAGGACAATCGTCCAACTGAATATACGCGCAAATTTACGTTTAACAATAGTAGCCAATAGCTATTGACTGTAAACAGAATTAACGATTGCCAATTTTAGCAAACGAGTGAGTAACTGCTATTATGAAACTACAACATTGTCAGTATGTAGTATTATGCAAATAGAGATAAAACGAATTTGCAAGAATTCAGATTAGAGAGCTATCTTTGACGCGCGTGTGTGTGTGTATGTAGCATAAAGATCAAGATTATTTTAAATTCACTGTATAATTAAAAATTAGCATAAGTCTACGGAAGTAAAACGTAACAGTACAATTTGCTGAATTTTAAATCTAAAATTGTCACAGATAGTATATATAATGATGATATTATCAAACAAAAAGTCAAAATGCGTGCATCCCTTGTGGGGATCGAACCCACGACCTTTGGATTAGAAGTCCAACGCGCTATCCTCTGCGCCAAAGGGACGGCCATGTTGGATATTTTGTTAGACAGATATTAGAACTAATGTAATTATTAATATTTAAAAGATTAAACTATTTGCACGTATAGCGGGTATGAATAATTGACTATTTACAAATTTAAAAAACAATTTTTGCGTATACTGTAAACGCAATACATTAACCGTTAATGTATTGATTAACCCAACCTATCTTACACAACTAATAACATCTATATGTGTAAATATTCAATAATTAGTGCCTATTGTCAATAGACATTATTACAAGACAAATAAATTATTATTTACTGAAGTATTCGTTGAATACATTGAGATAATAACTGGCAAGATATGTTTTAAGAAACATAAATGGTATCATAATCTTATTGCATGATAAATTAATAAGAAATAAAAATCTCTGAATAATTATAACTTTGAAGTTTACCGGGTAATTTTGTTTGTTCCTACTATAGACCTCTATCGACGCGCATACGTACGAATAGTCATTTAAGTTGCCTGACATTAAAATTGGCGGCAGCAAAACATGATTGTTCCTTGCATTAAGTTGTATAATTAACAATATTTATTTGATTTGTACCACATCTAATGCAAGATGGGCGATTATCCAAATGCCGAAGAAGAATTTGATTTAATGTATGGTGATGAACTGGAAGTGCTAAATGAACAAGAAGGTACATATTTTAGTTCGACTCATGTATTAGGTTAGAATTAACAGTCAAGTTATATTTCAGATGAATTACATTCTGCTGGACCTAGATCTAGAAGAAGTTTAGATTTTGCTACACCAACTGGTAAAAGTAAATCGTTTTCAGAACCACAGCCTAGTACATCAAGAGCTCCTGACGTTTTTGAGAATTCATTTGATAGAGATTTTCGAATAATAGAATCTGAGACAGCTTCGAATTCGAGGAAAAGAGGTGTTAATGATTTATTTGGTGATATTGACGATATATTGTTAGAAGAGAGTAGTAATAGGTGTAAGAGGAAGAAGACAGAAGATGAAAAATTACAAGATCAATTGATGCTAATTGAGCTGATATTAGAAAAACGCAAGTTGGCCAGGGAAAAATTAAATCCAACTATTGGACATGGCGGTGTATTGAAACCAGTGTCGAGTATAGAACATATAAAGAACAATGTGTCATTCCGCGTACCAAAGTATCCATTTATTGGAATTACCAGGCATGATGGAGAACGTGTGTATATTAGAATGCATTCGGAAGAATACGAAATGGAAGATATTAGAAGAATAACAAGTACGAATCATGTTGCTAATTTATTTGGCAAGAATTTCAAAGATACATGGGCCAAGGCTAATAAACTTGTAAGCTATTTTATTGGTTTTGTAATTGAAGTATGTGTTAATATTATTATTATTATTACTCAGTTGGAAGATCAGTTGGAGACTCATCAAGCAAATGGTAATGATGACGGGATGATTGTTGATGACACCGATAGTTCAAAGTTATGGGTAGACATGTACAAACCGCGAAAATATATCGAATTACTCAGTGATGAAACCGCTAACCGTACTTTATTGAAGTGGATTAAGTTGTGGGACAAAGTAGTGTTTAATCGAAGGTTGAAAATCAAACCAGCCAAGTCAAACATCGCAAGCAACTTTCAATTTCAGAAAAAAGAACTGGATACGACATTGGATGATCATGGCCGCCCACAATTTAAAGTCGCACTGCTGTGTGGTCCACCCGGTTTGGGTAAAACTACACTTGCACACATGGTCGCACGTCACGCTGGTTATAATGTGGTTGAAGTGAACGCCTCCGATGACAGAAACGTAGATTCGTTCAAAACGTCACTTGAAAATGCCACACAAATGAAGTCTGTTATCGACCGAGATGGGCGGCCGAACTGTTTAGTGTTCGACGAGATAGATGGCGCGCCCGCTGCTTCCATAGAGTTTCTAGTGAAGTTTATAAACGGCACGGCGGCGGCCAAAGGTAAAAAAGGCAAGAAACAACAGGCGAAACTTTTGAAAAGGCCCATAATTTGCATTTGTAACGATGTGTATGTTCCCGCATTACGACCATTACGTCAAATTGCGTTTGTGTTGAATTTTCCGCCAACCACAAGCACTCGATTGGCGCAACGTTTGATGGAAATCGCCAAGTGCCAAGGCCTAAAAACTGATACCGGGGCCATGGTGGCGTTAAGTGAGAAAACTGGCAATGATATTCGTGCATGTTTGTCCGTGTTGCATTTCTTTAAAACCAACCAAAAGCCGGTGACGCTGTCAGAGGTTAACGAAGCGAATATCGGCCGGAAAGATATGCAGAAGGGTCTGTTTTCGGTGTGGCAGGATATATTTGAAATCAAGAAAGCCAAGATCGTGGAAGAAGTCAATCCAATGAGTGTTCGGATGCGGAATGTGTTGGACAGTGTTACTAGTTTCGGTGATTACGAACGACTCATGCACGGTGTGTTTGAGAATTATCCACTGATCAAGCAGACTGCAACACAGTTTGCGCCAATATGTACGGCAACGGAGTGGTTTAGTTACACGGATTGTTTGAATAAGAAAGTGCACGAGACGCAGAACTATCAGATGGCCGCATATGTGCCGTATGCATTCGTCGTGTGGCATTTTGCATTCGCCAGTTTCACACGGAAGAAGTTGGTGTATCCACATAGTAGTTATGAGGTGAGAAGTGAGAAACTTTCATATTCATTGTTTTTTAGGTTTCTAGGACTAAGTTCCAGGTTAAATAACATTAACACATAACATTATTATGTGGTTTAATTGGAGCAAAGTCCTGCAATAATATCCATATTGCATGCCCCATCTATCGACCATACGAGAGATAAAACATAAAATTAATTTATACCCGGCCTGTCACAACCGGCACAACACTTTTGTACGTTTCTCTCGAAAGTGTGTATACAGTTTTTGTATATTGTATTTTAAAAATTCCTTGAAAGCAACGGCGCGAGCCGCGTTGGCCCCTTGTAAAACAAAAACAGACAGAGAAATAATTGATGCGCGTTTATTGTGTGGCGTAATTACACTCAGTCTCGGGCGAAAACCTTTTAAAGAAATGAAAACGTATTAAAAAAGTGCGCGCTTCACAAAAAGAAAACAGATTTATATTGTGTGCAGCACGTTTACATGGGTATCTCCATTTATATACAATGTATTCTGTTGATAGAGATGATATCTACTTGTGTTCATAGCTGGAACTATAAAATACTCTTCATGGATTGTCAGAAGAACAAAAAGAAATTTTATAAATAACTAAATATCTTTACTCATCCCTGTACGAGTACTGAATTTATTCCGAAATGTATAATGTGTATAATTCGTCAGAATCAGAATTAAAAATAATGAGAATATTACACTTGTACAGCATTATATTGCGTCGGTAGATTTCAATGTGAACGTGGTGTGCTGGTCTGTTGGGGTTGTTTTTGAAGCGTTTATATTTTTGTCTCGCTAATGAGGATTTAAATTATGCAAACCCGAGTCGGAGGCAAACTTGTTACAACTGGCGAACGATACTGAATAGTCGGCTTGTAATTAACATGCTGCCATTGGCCTCTTTGTTTCCACCGAGATTAGAGTTCAGGATGCGCCACTTACGTCCATTCACAGTGTCCGTATCCATCTCGTGCATACCATCTTCACCAATCTTCACTGTCGTGCCATCCTTTACTTGTATCTCGACTCTTCCGAACATATTTGTTTTTTTTTTGCTTTGCTTTACAGGTGGTGTCGAAAACGAATCGACGCAATGGCATTGTGTCGGAAATTCTCCGCGGTGTGCCGAATCATATTCGTTCGTACATCAGCGCTGTGACTTTACGGCTTGACATACTGCCAATGTTGTGTGCGAACATTCTCGTGCCTAGTTTACGTACGATCAACGTATCACTGTATGCGCCGCAAGAAAAAGGAGAAATTAATAACGTAGTGAACATTATGATTGATTACAATCTGACGTACGTACAAGAACGTAACGCCGAGGGCAGCTATACGTTCCTCATGGATCCGAATATCGAAGATGTCGTGCAGTTCGACGGACTGAAGACACAGCGCAAAGTGTTGTCGTACACGAGTA
The DNA here is from genome assembly GCA_963422195.1 of Carabus problematicus. Classification (NCBI taxonomy): domain Eukaryota; kingdom Metazoa; phylum Arthropoda; class Insecta; order Coleoptera; family Carabidae; genus Carabus; species Carabus problematicus. Next base: position 187,932 of record OY728588.1, on the reverse strand, counting down.
AACAGATGTTGGCACGGGAGATAGAAGTGGAGAAAATGCGAAGACAGACGCTACACAAAGAGGGTGAGAATGGTAAGAGGCGACAGAACGAAGACGATCCGAAAGGTACTTTGAATGGAGGACCAATTGTTCCGAACCATCTGCAACGATTGAAAGCTAAAACAGTTAAACCCGCCGCCACGGAAGTGGTAAGTAATTGTTATTTCATTTTATTGTTCGGCGAGGAACCACTCGTAAGGATGCTATTTTTTTTTATGATAATATAAGAAGCTGAATGTATCAACGTATTATCTTCTATTGAAACTTCTAAAAGCACAGACGCCAGAATCCATCCATTAATCATACAACTGCTGCCCCGGTGCTGTGTTATTCTGCGTCTACATTAGTATTAAGTAAGCCGTCAAAAAGTGTACGGCATTTCTTTTGGTTGTGTGTGATCCCATTACGAATAAATACGTCATTTCTCAACATTTCCGCGTCGGCCACCAAGTAAATGTGTTTTGTCCGCCGCGATGCCATTAGTGGTTCTGCATTCTCTGGGTAATTAAAGGCACACAACGGGCCCACTCATATTCTTTTCATATTCTAATGAAGCCAGATTGAACGAGCTGGCGGGCCGTGTGTAGGGGATGATGATACAGCGGTTATTATAAGCGGCACAGCAGCGACCACCACTGTCTCCGCCCTCTGCGGTCACGTGGTAAGTGTAACGGCGAATTGATTCGCTGATGTATGTTCTAAATAGATTTGTATGATCAGATATGCTATATATATATATATATATATATATATATATATATATATATATATATATATATATATATATATATATATATAGTAATATATAGATTTGACTATGGTGGATAAATAATCGCAAATATCTTTGCGCTTTTATGAACCGTTGTCCAAAGATCCTTTTAGTAAAACCGAATAAACCAAGAGTAAAGAAACAAGGGAAAACGCAGAGATAAACGAAGATCATTAACCATAGAGTCGTATGGTCAGTGTAGTTAAGTTCGGCTAATGCAACTGGCCCGGCGGCAATCGTCGCTTATGCGAAAGACATAAAACTAATAGACCACATCTTCCCTTTCTGCTGGCCGAGTGTTTATTCCTTTACGCCCAACCTATAGGCATCCATCACTGCCGGCCTGTCTTGTTGCCTGTAAACCTATAGCACATAGTTGGCTCACTCGCCGCTAGATGGGAGAGGCGGACCCGGCTAGATTCATGACGGCAGTGTTTTATGCGATTCGCCATTCATAAATAAGGAAGTTTGTTATTTATACCTCTTCTTGTTTTCCCTGCGAAACTTGATTCTTACCGACCGGATGAAAAGCCGAGAATAAATATCAGAACCGGCTTTTGTGTTATGTGTGTGTGTGTGTGTGTGTGTGTGTGTGTGTGAAGATTTATTGTTTTTTGGAGTAAATTATTTTGTTGGTTAACTGCCGACGGTTTAGTTATAAAATGGATGGATCTTACATAACGGTTTAATTTGTGCTAATGGCGGAATGTGAATAGAATGAACAAAGTATCCCACAGAGACACAGTGTTTGGACCAAAAAGCATAATCGTTATTTTCCTTTGCCATTGAAAACGTAAATATTACAAATTATAAACTGTAAAGGTCGGTTAATTATTACAGCTTTAATTATTATTATTATTATTTCTGGGACAAGGTTCAATATAAAATCGCGAATTTAAATCAACAATATTGAATCGAAACTACGTTGCTTATACCTGTTACATAACATGAATGCAAGCAGACCGAATCTGTCTATGATTGGTCTTGCGGCATTTAAAATCCACAATGCATCGTTTATTTCAACGAACTCACATTACGGTACAATTGTGTGTATATACAGCACGTCCAAATGAAGCTAATTTCGTAGTAAATTCAGCTGATAGTATCCCCATAAGCAGGAAGGACCGGCCCATTCAGTTTATGGACTGAAGGGGCCACTCACATTGCACTGGACTGGACAACACAATGGATTCGTCACGCGACACACAAACAAACAAACGCTCGAGATCACACCCCTCCCCACCCCCGGCCCCTTACATGTGTGTGTGTGTGTGCTTGTGTGTATTTACAGACGGTTCATTTAACAAAAGTGTTCGAGTAGCGGGTACTCGAGAGTAGCCCTCTCACTGCTAGTACAACACCCTTCGGGAAGGGTGGTACAGGGGTGAGGGGCAGGGGTGCTCACATCTCATTAAATATTCAACACCACACTTACGAGCCGTAATTGAACTGATTTTTAATTGCTTTATAAGAACACTCGGCTCAAGAATCATAATCAAAGTGATAATATTGGATTACTGTTTTTATATGTACGTGTATCTCATCGTGCCAGTAGCGTATTTGCTGTAGCGTACGACTGTAATGGTTCGCCCGTAACGAGTTTAATGTCTCCGGACTATCGTATAAATTACACCATTAATATTGTATAGCTATTCGTCTCGTTGTCTGCTTTGTTTTGCGATACAAAAAAATAATGGTAGAATGGATACTTCAACTTGGGACTACAATCGGGCAATATTAAACCATGCTGTGATGTTAAAATTTACGAAAAATATTTTCGCATTAGATTGTAGCTATTTGTGTAATTGTTATTGCTTTTGTAATTATATAGATTTGCACTCGCTTCTAACGTGAACTATCAGCGTAGTTTAGAATTATACTTTGTTTCGTCATCTTTTCCGGAAAATATAATTTCACTCGTGTCTGCCAAGCTAGAGTGTTGATGGAATTACGGCCGGAACACAGAATAAGGGACAAGAGGAATGATTGTACGAACTACCTCTTTTCGCGCGTAACAAAGCCACTGTTCACACACATACACACACACACACACACATATATATATATATATATATATATTGTAGCCAGGATTGGCTGATAGGAAACAATTTCGTTGTGAGTTAACACATAAACGGACCGCTTAAAAGAATCTCCACAGATTGCCGGAAACGTTGCGAGATTTGGCCGCGCGCGGCGCCCCAATCCTTTAACTTTCCCGCTTCCGGCTTCACTTAGCGAGTCTCTCCTAGTTCCGGTTCAGACATGCCGACCGGAAACGACATATACTACACTTCTTCTTCGTCTTCTTCTGCTGAGAAGCTCTTGGTATATCGTGTACGATATAACCGTCATATCTAATATATTAGGTTATAGCGAGTTCCGTTATAAACCGAATGCTGTGTATGTCGTTCTAAAATTATAGTTTCTTCAATATCTGCAACGTTGTAGATCTAGCATTAATATGTAAAACTAATATTATCATCTTGTGCGTAACAGATTTATTCATAATTGAATATTGAAATATGTAGTCCAATGATGCAGTGAACTCGAGTGTTTGCTTGTAATGTGATATGAAGTGTAGGGACGGTCGTATATTGTATCTTTCGGTGACGGCGACATATGAATGACAATGCAACCGTATTGTTTCTCAACGTGCGTGTCTGCACGCTCGTAATGCGATACATTATGCATCTCTTGACGCGTGTGCCGAACATTTATTACATCGTATAATGTCACAACGGGAGTCTGTATATGTTTTCCATAAAACAGTTCATATATAAAAAACATTTTCAACAAGCATACTGTGGATGTACATAGATATTAAGTTATGTTGAAATTGAAGACTAATGTCGTAAGATAAACATCCTGGCTAACTGTGTGTTTTTAAATCGAAGATCTCGATTCCGGTCGTTCCATTAACCTTTGCACAGGAAGTTGTCGACAAGGCACACGGTGCACTGGCTTGCACTGGGGGGGTACAAATCACGTACGGTGTTAGTGTTCACGTCGTTGGCACGGACGTCGTCGTCGACGTCGACCGGAGTCACTGTCCACCGGAACCCGCCCGTACCGGACTCCGGGAGTAAGCTATGGCCGTTTCCTTCCGCCGGCCATCATGGCCAACCTCCTAGCAACACAACGTAAGGGGCGTGTTGTCTGTTTCATAGTGCTGTGTGTACTTGCAGTTTCGTGTTGATGTTGAGTTATTCGCGAAAGTCCGCGATACTGGGATATAGATATGCATATCTACAGTATAGACTCTCTACTCTATAATGGTATCACAGGCTGTATACTACGGGTGTCAGTAACGTCGATCGCGATCAACCGGTCGATCACTTAACGCTTTGGAGTCGATCGCAAATGTATTTTGTCGGTTGGGTTTTTTTTTTTAGTTCAGTCGCGAGTTGTCACAGTGCTTTTGTTGGAGTATAAAACGCTCCCATGCAAAAATGTTCATCTTTTTTTTTTTTTGTAATTTGTATGTGTAACAATTGTCACAGAACTCAGTGCAACACGAAAATTATTTATAGAACTAACAGAAATAGCCACCCATTTTGGGAAAAAAATATACACTTGTAATGTGTATGTATGCCTGGCTCTAATGTGCTCAGTATCTGGCTAACTGCAACATTGAAGACGGAAGTTGTTCTGAGTGACTGGGTGGTATCGAACAAAGGCGGGGGGGGGGGGCTTGGTGCACACGGCTATGTAGCACGGGCGGGAGGGGGGTGTCTACAGTAAAAGCCTGTCAAGATAGCCATGCTCTGTTGTTCTCGCGATATAAGATAAATGGTCAGTCGAAAACACGTCGCCTCTGACAATATATTTGTTAAGATTCTAAACATATCTACTCATTGTGTTGTTGCACTTTCTAAGCGTGTAATATCAATTTTTTTGAGCAATTTTGATGTGCCTATCGGTTTTAGCATTCAATACTTACTATAGAAATTTTCAAAAATTATTTGATAGTGTTTCATTTCACTAAAATGTGTCACAACGAAAAATAGAATGCCGTGACTTGTCAACTTACAAAGCGCTTTCGTGCGCGAATGCTAACGTCGCGAATACGCACGAGATAAAATTTATTAAGGACCTATTTCCATTTTTATGTAGAATAAACACATCACTTCGGGCGTATGTCGTACGCTTGCTTCCACACGAATACGCCACGGCTTGTAGGTTTTTTTCTTGTTATGCAGGAAGGATCATATCATATTTCAAGAATAATATCCCCAATAAAATATTATAACAACATCCCTTATGAATTACAAATTTCTATCAAGTGTGCCATTTATATACAGCGTAGAGTATGTTTCATATATCACACACACACACACACACTACGGACAGACAGACAGCCAGCCAGCGAGCTAACGTTACTGTACAAATTTATGTATTACAGTGCTGCGGAATAGTGTTTTATCTACCCAGTCGACGATTACGAATCTAGATCGTATTTAACTGCGCGTTAAAGCTTAGTGAAGTGATTTTATTTAGTGCCGAATGTTTGGTTAAATGGAGCGAACACCTTCTGTAACGATTTCCGAAACGAACACGTAACGGAGAAATTGTTTTGTTACAGTCGATTCTATTATAATTATAAATTGCAAGATTCCATAAGAAAATAAACTTTTACAAAGGTATATTTTAACTGTTGTTGCGAAAATGTGATCGTCCTGCACTAGATGTGACTATGGAAGATATATAAGTGGGGTAGTGCGGAGATTGGTTGAGATCTTCACTCCTCCCCCCACTCCTGCACTCCCTTAAATGTCCGAATGGGTGGGTGGAGACGAGAATAAAATCCCGAACCGAAGCAGATTCCATTTACTCTTGTGAAACTCTTTTATTTACATCGTTAAGCTGATAGTCACCGTTACGTTTTTCCTCTTTGTTCTCATTCTCTTAACAGCACTTATCCATTGTCCGTCCCACTTTGTCTATTTCTTATCTCTCTCTCTCTCTCTCTCTCTCGCTCTCTTTATTCCCTTCTGTAGTTTCCACTGAAACAATGTATAGTGTATTCCACTTTCATATTCCTGACTACTTGACTTGTAATAATTAGTTAATCGGAGTTGCTATATCCTAACAATACAAATTCTTTGAAATGTTTCAATAGATAATTAGCCCGAAATAAAATTGTAGCGCCGTTCACTAGTGATCCCAAGAATAAATTCCAATAGCCGTACCGCGCGTGCAATATTCCACTGTATAACTGTTTTCGATCGGTATACTCAGACGTAGCGTCACAGAGGCGAAGTAACCGCTATTTATATATCTGAGCATACCGATCGAAAACAGTTATACAGTGGATTACTGCATGCTCGGTACGGCTATTGAGATCAGTAGTGAACAGGGTTACAATTTTATCTGGGGCTAATTATCTATTGAAATATTCAAAGAATGTGTATTGTTAGGAAATATCATCCTCCCAATAAACTAATAATTACAAGTTAGGAATATGAAAGTGGAATACACTGTACCTACTTGATAATTGCATGTATTTTATTTTTCGCAAAGATGAAGCGATTATAATCATAAAATGTGTATTTATGTTAATCTGAAGTGTCAGTTCAAATCAAGTATGTAATATGTTTGTACGTAATTTGGAGAATTCTGCGCTGCGTTCGCTAAGATTAGAAATAACACGTATCAGTTATTTTCTCCGGTTTGGAATCCACCAAACTACCATTCCATTACCGAAGCGCAAATCCCTAAAATCAACTTGGCCGCTATATATATATATATATATATATATATATATATATATATATATATATATATATGTATATATATATATATATATATATATATATATATATATATCCGTTATACAACAAACTTTTATATATATCCAAGTTTCTTTAATATTATCCAGCGAAACCGGCCCGGTAATGAGAAATGACTCGATCCCTGATTGTGGATTACCGGTAACATCTTACCAACCGTGGATTTTCCGTTAAGACGCATCACGTCGCGTTGAATGCTCGCTAGATATAACACCATCGGAAATTGTGGTCTAATAGAAAGCTACAAATATTATTTACAGTGGAAGCTAGCAATTCACGTCTAATACTGCCTTTAGATTCTTAACATTGCTGTCAAAACTGTGAATGGCCGTATTTCAGTTGGACTAATGAAAATACACCAAGCATAATTTACAATAAAAACATTTCTTATGATTATTGTTAAAATAATTTTGGGAATTCCGAGCATTGGTAACTAGCCCTTCCCATGGTTGCAAGTCCATTTGCGCCCCCGTGATTCCATTGTACGGCGGCTTACTTGTGCTCCCGATGGCACAGATGGCTCTGTACGATTCCGTGGCTACACGCATTTGTTTCCGTTATCGTTTGGAAAATCCTGCTTTTCTACTTTATTTCACCTCCAGTAGCCAGGAAAGATTTCATGTTACTGAATGACGCTGTAAAATTGCGATGGTTTCCAATAAACTGGCTGATTATCGTTTGTTTCTCTCTTTCCAGATTGTCAAGGATTTCTTTGGCCGAATTATCACCAAACCTGCAGTGCCAAAATTCGGTGGTAAGCATAATTATTTATTGATTAGATAATTTAAATAAATATTTAAAAAGAAAAACATTATACATAGGTAGATTTTTGTGAATTTAGTCTCGTTCTAATCTGTATATATATATATATATATATATATATATATATATATATATATATATATATATATATATATATATATCTATTACAGATATTATATAGTTTATTGCATAAAGTTGATTCAGCTACTGTACCGTAATACACCACACAGTACGGTTAATCGGTTCCGCTAATATTCCGCACTATTTAAATCGGGGTATACTATGTATTCTAAAAATAATAAGTTCTAATTGTCGCAATGACACCTTGATCCATTGGTTGACTCAAACAAGTCGTATTTTCTGGAAGAAATGTAATTTTTACGTTTTGATTAAGGTCACAGAGACCACTTGGATGAACGGGAGTATTAATAAAACTATAAATTTAGATTTTTTAAGAACCGTTCTGTGCGGTGTATGACTGTAGTTATAATATTATGATTATAATGTAGATACCATTATTTAGTGTAAGAATATAAACGTACACGAGTCTCGAGTTCTGCTGCTATTATACTGACGGAGCTAATGCAAATAACATTTAACAAAATCCAAAATGAAAATCAACACTGCCAGGATAATGCCTTGGCAAGTTAATCCGCGTACTCGAGCAGGCGCGCGCGCGCTCGCTCGCCCGAGTTCGCCACGCAATCCCGCTCGCTTGCTTAACATTATTAGCTCGAAAATAATTACAGTCTACGTCAGACAATTCGACATAACGACATCTCCGGCAAGCAATGGTGGTAGTAGTGGTGGGCGCCCCGCGGCACTCCAATATTCCTCACTGCTGTACCGTGCAAACATTGTTAATAACAAGACGTAACACACACACACACACACACACACACACACACACACACGGCACAGTCGCGATTAAAACAAACACTAGTGGTGCTTCAATATTGGTAGGGCGCGCCCTCGACCGGAACTAACCGGCGCTAGATTGAAACTCGTATTGTGTGAACACTGCTTTAAACCTAAATGTATTAATTATTGTTAAATTATTGGCAAAATTGACGAGCGCTCGCACAGTTTATTGTGTAAATTATTCGAACACAAATTCTTTTATGTCGAATTGTAAAAGATTTTCTACTGAATTTTAGATTGATTGTTTTATATATATATATATATATATATATATATATATATATATATATATATATATATATATATATATGTATAATAATACAATATTATCTGTGTATTTTTTTCCAGAAAATGCGGCCAGTGGCCTTACTAGTGACATTTGGTTTAAATACAAAGAAGGTTACAACAATGCTGTCAAACGAAAAATCAATTATAAATCACTGTTATAATTTAATTCAAAAGGAAATTGTAATTTATTTTTTTAAGAGAACATTGACCATATATATATTTTTTATTGTTCGTACTATTTTGCATAATTTTAATATTAAAATATTTATTTTTATAAATGTTTAACCGTTTCTTGTATTTTCCTAGATTCCCGATTCCTTTCCTGTGAATATCCTGTATTCTCCTTAAAGGCACGATCTGCAGGATATTTTGGTAAGTACCGTTTGAGTTAATATTTTGAAACGCCGCAGCAAATATCACATATATTCTTCACGATACAACTTTTAGGCTAATTTATCACAGGAGCAAAATGATTAAAGCTCTTGTTGTTGTGTTGCTAACATCCGTGTGTTTAACGAATGGCAGTTTACAATTTCTTAACAGTTTATTCCCTAAACCGTATCTCATTTCAATTCTTACCAAGTTTCAGAGCACCTGCCGCCTCTTGCATTTCTGTTTCTGTTTGTTTGTCGCTAAATTAATGCTTAAGTGTTATTGAAGTCTTAAATCTCACAACGCAGGTGTGCTTAGTCGACTTGGACGGAATAATTCCAGCTAAAGTTTCTCTAAATTCTTATCATCTATTCGCGGTACTACTTGCGATACAAGTCATAGAACATTTTAGAATAATTAAATGCAGATATTAGATACAACTACAAGCAGGAACAACGTAAATCCATGGATCAAAACGACCAATATCGACTAGCGAAACTAATTAAGGCTAATTGGCACGTTCGATATCGTTCTAAGATGATACTTTTTTTCTCAGATGGAGATATTGTATTCTCTAGTATGATTAATTTAGCTAGAAGTGATTAGTTTCCATATTAATAGTACTCGTTTGTGTATTGTTACAAGGTTAAGATACAGTTATTAACGATCTCATTGGTTACTGACAACGCGTTGACAACGAATGTGGCATTTTGTCCGAACAACTATCGGTATAACCACAGTTCTGAGCCCATATCGCTAATGACAATTGTTTTGGGTCGCATTTGCACTCGTAAAGGGGGTGGAGGAAGGGTTGATGGGTGGTTGGTGGTAAAGGATGGGAGGAGGGGTGGTGGTGGTGTAATTCACACATTGGATTTCGTGCAATTTGCAAACGATAATAACTCATCTGCACGGTTTAATGGCCCCACTCCGCTCGGGTGAGATATAACGCGTTAATTACCTTGGAAGTGATATAATTTATCGGCTGCGGATGTGACAGGAACGTACTAAGTGATACTGATGGCCCGCACGGACCCATTTACACCGTGTAACACATACAGAACTGGCGGAACCACGCAGTACACATCGGTATACACATCGCATTTCTGTATATTGCTGCTGTTTCGGTAATTGTTATGTACATACATACAGCGTATAATTCTCCTTTACATAGGTACCACATACACACATGCATGTGTGTATGTGAATGACAACACATATGTGTTACCATGGGCGTACGTGAACCCGTTGCCCAAGGAAGGCAATAATACTTAATGTAGAATAAGTTTTCTTACACATAATTATAACGAAAAAAGAGCAAATGAAGTATAGTTAAATCATATAATACTGCTGATTATACTAATGTATTCATATTTACACTCCGCCCAATGTCCCCCCCCCCCCGCCTAACGGACGTCTATGCACAGGTTAATGTGTACGCCGAAAGCAATTACCGTAAATGGGTGTACGTGCGCGGACACAGTAATAATATTTTTCAATTGTACCCGCTAGTTTAATGACAAAAACAGAGAATTTTAATTTTCCGGTAAACTGTTTACATTGCCATTCGGCCGCATGTGTTTCCCTAATGGCAGTAATTAATTTTTATGTGATTGTCCTGCACACCACAGCCGGCTAGATAGAGAAATATATGACACCGCGTGTGTATTTTAAACAAATGTAGAAATGTTCATTTCTTTTGCTAACATCACAGCACATGTACATTATCATCTAGATGCGCTATTAATTTATTCCATTGGCTATTAGCGTTCAATGGTAATTGGAATACAGTTATTTCAATCTCATTACAAACGTGTTGGTCTGTTCGTATTGGTTATTTTTAATTGTGTATTATTGAATTCAGTGTTGGTTGTATATAGTGTTTCTGATAAAGATAGGATTCACTGTGTAAGCCCGATGAGGAGACACTTAGTATATTTTAACTTCTAACTTTAGTAATTCTACAGCTGCCGAATAGTCTGACTAGTATGTGTATATATGCTCGTATTTAATTAACACTCCCATCAAACTAATAAATACACTGCTGTACGTGTTCCTGGCAACGTCTCAAGAATCAATTCAACTAGCTATATTCGAGAGCCGACTGTCAATTGAACTAGTTGTGCCTGATAATGGCTAGTACACATGCGATATTGGAGGGTAGTGTAGTGTATCTGTATGTATGTATGTACAGGATGTTTAGTACTCCATATATACGATATATACGACTAAGTGCTGCACTACCGGTAATGGAATGGTACCCGTCTGTAATCACATACCCGTGCACGCGCCCATGACTTATGTCTACTGTCACGTGATCATACACACACACACACACACACACACACACGTGTATACACTATATACATATGTGCCCAGATGTCAGTCACGGAAGTATCCTTTATTCTACAAAGACTTTAATTTTAATTAGTTCGTCCAGCAAGTAATCACTAACTATGAATTTGAAGAAATGTTTCTCAAACAAAATCTACTTAGGCGTTAGTTCTGAATAAAATAGTTTTCTATTGATGCTAGCATAAAATGAAAATATCAATCCTAGAGAAATTTTCATACGCTCGTAGGTCCAAATTTGGACTAGTATGTACGTTTGTATCAACTGATTTTGTTGCAAATATGCTATATTTTTTATCAGAATATCAGATAATCCATCGTTCAAATCAGTTTGAAAGTACTATATGAATTAATTATCCTGTGCTGAATACAATGCCGTTTGCAGAATTTAATTACCAAAGACACACAAACTTGTAGAAATGAATATTCATGTTGAAATATAATCGCCAACATCATTAAAGTATGCAGAATGCAAAGACGCAAACCACAATTACATAACTCGTTTCGTTTTTGCGTTACAATATCTAATTATTGCACGCGTCTGTTTTTCTTGCATTCTTATTGCTGGTGCAATACATACTTGATTATAACTTATACCCATTAATGTAACATGTTGTCATAATATTCATATAGTTCATAAAAATAATAATAATAATATTTTCTGCGAGAAGAAAACTCGTCCATCTTTTTCAGAAAATACACTTGACACACGGGGTCAAATCGTATAGCGTAGCTCACATATGATTATTTATGCATATAACTCATACACGTACGTACATGGTAGGCCCGGCTCCTAGGCCGATGAAGAAGTCAGCGAAACACGGGTAAGAACCGGAAATGAGACAAAGATGTACGGGGAGGAGCAGTGGATATGGGCGAGCGAGAGCGAGAGAGCGTGTGCATCATATCTTTAATACATAACATGCCAGACGTAGAATAAGTAGCCTACTTTGTAAAACGTGTAATTCCATTTGATACAAATGGATTATATATCATGAAATAAACGTCTGAAAACCGTATTCTCAACATTTCCCCCGTACAAAGTACCGTGCCGCTGGTGCTGGGGGGGGGGCTGGGCGGTATGGTCACGCCCCGTCACCCTGTACCAGCCAATCGTACCACGCCGTTGTGGGTGCATCGATCCGAACTGTCGGAACACGCTCCGCCCAGCCATACGACGATACCGCAATCCGCTTTACTTTGTTTGCGTCGAAAATTAAAAGTTTGCTTGCTTGGGTAATTGTCCCCACTCTACGTTGACGAGATTTCTACAGGCTTTATTCACGACAGTAGTTGATTCTCTCCACTTCTTCTTCTTCGTCGTCGTCGTCGTCGTCGTCGTCGTTTTTGTGTCGAAGGGAAAATGACTTTCTTTTGTTTGTTTTGTGCAAGGTTTGGATTTTTTGCTACTCTTTAGAGAACATGAATTTTCTATCGTACATTTCTGGTAATGTCGTATGTTTATATAAAAATTCATTTTGTTTGTCTAGCAGCAGCAACATTAGCTAGTACATTTGTTTGTTTCACATTTTTGGGTGAAATAAGAAGACAGTCAGTAGCATGTATTTGTGTGTATATATATGCATTGTTTTATTCTGGCTAAGTAGGTATATATTTTTATACATTATTAATAGGTACATCATAAATTATTGAACACTGTAATTCACTTATACAGTACTGTGTGTATATTGTATATGACAATATTATTAGCATTAATTAAACAATGAAATTAACAACTATAATCACATCACGTAATAATACTATCTCCGCATACATAATTCCATATACAAACGGAATATTGCTATTCTATAGCGAAAAGAAAAATAATTCGTCAATTCAAAAAAAAAAAAAAAAACACAGGGAATGTCATTATTATATCAAAATTCATATTAATATAACGCATAATAATTGGGTACTGTAAAGAATTGACATTGAAAAGACATAATTTTACAAAATATTTTTACAATCATAATAATAACAGGACCTACATATTTTTCTCAATCGAATTTGAAAACAATTTGCAAATGATCTTACATAAATCATAACCATTGCTATGTGTTTTGCAAATAATGATCAATCTATTTTTGTTACGCCTTTGAGTGGAATATTTTTTGGTGTTTTATTGCTTAAATCTTAACCGCTATTGCACTATCCACTAAAGTCCTATTAAAACTATCAGAATGGTACAGTCATCATCAATATTATATTACTATTATTATTATTTTGGGGTATACATTTTGCGCTAAATTCTGTTTTGTATGTACATATTTAAACAATTTGGCATTCGTAATATATTCATTTTAGCATTATTTATAGTTGCAGTATCATTTTTTCGTTTCAAACACAATATTGAATTTTCAAGCAGAACTTTTAAATCAATTTATTGATAATTTCAGCATTTTTCTTCAGTCTCAGCTGATTTTTATATGTTTAATGGAACTCAGTTTAAATATTTAGTTTAATTATTTGAAGTGTGAAATAAATAATATTCGACAATTTTTTAGCAATATTTTAAACATGTTTCATTAGATATTATTATTATTATTATTTTGACTAAATGTACACTACGCGTCGTCGGGAATTAAACCTGTTCCTTGCCACTGGTGACCGTCTCCGAGAGGTCGTGTTTCCTCTGCAGCGCCGCTTGGAGGGTGAGCGGCGGCAGCAGGGGGAAGTTGAGGCCTCCGGCCAGTCCTGCAGCCTGTTGGAAACTGGCTACGTGCTGCAGGCTCTGCAGCAATGCGGCAGAGTGTTCCTGGGCCTTCCGGCGTAACTCGGCGACGCTCGAGGAACGCTGGTCACCGCCGGCACCTGGTGACGTGGCCGAATCGGACATCGGTAACAGCGAGGAGCCCAGACTTGACATGGGTTTCATAGGGCAGCAGGAACAGAGACCGGGGAATGCTGAAACCAGAAAATAAATGCGTGTTTTAAAAAGAATTATATACACAATAACATATGTGGTATTATTGAAAAAAGGTATTGGTTATACCAGATTTCTAGAACGAGGTTCAAAGAAAAATGAATTGTATCGAATCTGTCTAGATTCACCTCGATAATGTTAATTTTTATTCGAGATTTAAGTTACATCAGGTTCTACAACAGAACCAAAAATGAGAAGCCCAAGTAAGCAATTTAGAAACTCCAACATAAGTATATTTTAACTTCTATATTTATTTTAAAATATGTACCATGTGAATAGAGATATTGGATTATAGCAAATAGCGTTTCGTTCTTTTGTTAATGATTTTATTTCGATTGGTCAGACAATCATGCCCAATTATGTGCCCATACGTACGTACATAGATAGATGAAGTGATGTTTAAAACGCATTAATGCTTCTAATATAATACTAAATAACTTGACATTGTCCTAAGTGCTTGTAATTGATCACGTGTACGCGCAGACAACTATTAGCGATTCGTGCCGCTTAATTACGATTTTATAAATTAATATCATTTACAAAATATGCCGGCCCATCATTTGTAATTGAGTAGTTTGAAAAACATGTCCATATATGTACACTTTCTACTTTAAACAATTTCAAAGAATTTAGTTTATAGATGTATCCAGTATGCTGTGGAAATAATTACGGCGCGCGCGAGCAGACGATGTGATCACCTGTTTCCACTGGTATAATCCATTCTAGACCAAACCGCTGCATGCTGTGCTTTAAATAATTAACAAATATAATACATTACACCGTCACCCTTTATGCGGCAAGACAAATGACAGAGAATTACAAGCGCCGGCACAGCCTAATGACGGAAACAAATTTGGTTAATCAGTCATTTTACAATTACTTTAAACGATTCGTCATCAGAATCTGCGCGAGCCAGAAACCAGGCAGCATCCTCAGGAGAGTGAGAGACGAGCTAAGGGTAGTACCGGGAGACGCGCGGGGCGGGACAAGTATCTATCATCGCTACCTTGATTGAGTTAGCAACAACGCCTCTGCAGGTAGTGTAATGAAAATCAAGTAGAATATATATGATGCTATTCATCAGGCAGGTACAACAAACCTCATATCGAATCCCCAAGACACTACTTTTGTATATAAAAGATTAACAAATATATTATTATAATGAATATATTGAATATCTCTACCAATCGTGGCATCTACCTAATAACTTTTCAACTCGTAATTAATCAAAATACAATTACACATTTAGTTAATCTAAAGCAATGCTAGAATGTCGATTGGCCGTACGTAGTCGTACGTACGTGGTGTGACATCGGTGGTTATGGTGGTGCTTCAATCCACTTACCCACTGAATATGACTAATTTGCCAGCACTTTGCACCTGAGATCAGTGCTGCTTGTACCGAGCAATTCATCCGTGAGACATCACCACACCCCACTCCGTAATGCGCTGTCTTCCAAACTAAACTTTTTAACCGGATTTCCGCGCCGCAAATTGTCGAGTAAAATGTACGAAATTTTGTTCCGTGAATTGCCGCAGTTTTTATGGATATTGATGGGCGTGGTGGTAAATGTGTTTTATTTTACGGTACTTCGCGGCAGGTGTTGTTCATGGTAATTTCATCATCCCCAAGCGTAATTATAACGAAACTTGATTTTCAACCTTACACATCTGATCAACTGACAGATCGAAAAGATCTAATGGATCTGCTGTCAAAGGTAACTCACTCACTTGCCGCATACACGTTTTAAGCAATCAGAGAAAGAGTGTTTCTCTGTGTGTATGTGCGCGCGCGCGTGTGTGTGTGTAAATATCAAATTGCCTGACACACAGCTAGCGTTTTGTATCAACACCATCCTGCAGGGAATTAGATTTGAATATAATTCCACGGAACGCTCTGTTTCGCGTCACTGTCACTGTGTAGCGCGCGTGTAGCCTGTCATGGCCGCCTAACGCGGGGTGATGGGTCGCATCTCGCGCGTTTTAAACGTGTCACGTCATTGTTTTATGTCTGTACCACTGTCGGCGTCTGTTTCCTTCGTGTCTGCACGTCAGAAGCCGTCGCCACAGCGCCTGTCTCCCAGTGAAATACGAAACTGTAACGGTCAATTTAAGCCAAACGTACACGTATTTGAGGTTAGACAAATATCGTATCGCTTACAAGCACTTTATTTTTTCTTGATTTTTAATGTTCTGGATGGGAAAATATATTTATATATATATATATATATATATATATATATATATATATATATATATATATACAGGTATATATATATATATATATATATATATATATAAATATATATATATATATATATATATATATATATATATGTATATACCTGACATTTGGTAATATGGCATGAAGAGAAATGATATTATGTTTTCAGTGAACTTACCTTTAAGTCCTGGAAACAGAGGTGGCGAAAATTGCGACGACAAATGAGAAGCTAGATGTGGTGGGAAGAACAGTGGCGGAGTGTTCCGTGGGGCGTTGCCGTCTAACACTGGCCTGAATCCTCCGGCACTGGAATCACAAAAAAAAAAATAATTTCATTTATAACTCAAAAAATACTAAAAATTTGTTTTCATAAATAATAGCTTTTTCACATTGTGTCCGCGTGGTTAAATCATTTTCCATTAGATTCTCTTAACGTAATCCCTGTAACATCTTCAGTCTATCATGTTCCAAAGATGACAGAGCCTCTGCCGTTTGCGGTACGAGTAATCCATTCCATTTCGTATCAAAATACAGTTAAAACCTTTTCAATGTTTCTATCCACAAGTCAGCAACAGTATAGAAGTTCATAATTTCACATTCGTACAACGCTAGTACTACGCTATGCTGTAGACGGTTGTATAAGTGTATGAACGCATTGGTCGGTTGTAGAAGAGCCTGTCTCTCTCTCTGTCTCTGTGTGATTTGTAAATATAAGCCAAAGCTCCCAAGTCCCTGGCGAATTTAAAGCAAATTGAACTCTAAACATTTTAACTGTGCCTGCCTGCGTGTATGTGTGTACGGCGGATTTAAAAACATCGAGTCCGTGCGCACAGAAAACATGTCAGTAAACATTATTACATACGTCAAATATAAGAAACCTGACTTTCAACCAGGGGTAACTCGTCAACAACTAAATGTACATATGTACCAACAAATATGTGTTGTAACATACGATTATGAAAGCCAGTTGTGATTTTAAATAAAAGTAAAAAAAATAAGATAGTATATTAATGATGAAATTGTTTATTTCATATACTTCATAGAAGTTCTTTTATGTATTTGTGTTAAATGAGCAAGCAATAAACAAAATCTTAATGCAATTAGAAACTATTTTAAAGATATTTTTAAAGTTCCACATATGGATGCTATTTCGAATATAACTAAATATATTAATAGCCATCGAATTCCCCCAACTGACGAGCCGTCACTGTACAGTCTTCCACATTTGCTCCGCTTGGCGTCAGCATTGTGCATATACGCGGAATGGATTGAGAGAAATGTAATAGAAGATATATAGATATGTCATCTTTGATTTATTTATTTCTTTTGAGAGACTCTACTCCACTCTTCGTACAGCCAAATACGCTACGAGTTGAGTACATACATTCACTTATATTTGTTTTCTTTATGTGCTTACAAAATGGTGGACATAAACATTTTACTCGCGTCGAGTTTTTTTATAGCATGTAAATCCACGAACCGAAATCTAGAACATCTGAGCGAAGTTCTTATACGTACCTGTCCCCATAACCATGAATGCTTCTAGACAAGATACGATATTGTTGGTTTTTGATTCGCGGATTGAACTTCATTTTGCAAAATCTGCTAACAGATGTAGCCTCTTAATTAAACTCTTAACTTTGTTATTTTCCTCGTATGTTAAGTTACATTAATCGTCGTCCCCTAATCCAGCATCTGACACTGTACGGTGCGGAGTCAGTATCACACGGTGTAAATAATTAACGTATGGGTTACGGGACGTGATGGTAATCCGTGTAAGAACACGAGGCAAGGTTGGTGTCGAGGGCGATGTGTGTAGGTGTTTTCTTGTGTACACACACACACACACACACACACACACACACACACACACACAGTGAGGGACTTCCCAGCTAAGTGACTACTACTACTACTACTACTACTACTACTACTACTGCTGCTACTGCTGCTGTTGGTGTACACGAAGAGCGAGCTTCTATCCATTGATATAGTTAGGTAAACGTTCCAGACAGTTTAATATGCTACACTAACATACTAATTGGATTCGGCTATGTATAGCTTTACTTAGTGGCCGAACCGAGTACTAAACGAGCGGCACATATAGACCGTGTGCTAATAGATATTAGTGTTAGATATACACTTAATATTACGAGCAGGACTGACTTAGTAAAATGTAACACTTCATTGCGGATGTGCCGGTATTTTAAATAAATTACCGAAATATTCATTGTGGCATTTCAGTATGGCTAGCGGCGCCATTCTTTTTAAAAGCAGCTATTTCATTAACTACTAAACAATATACTATCCAACTATTATTATTCCTTTGAATCTTAGAATAACAATTTAGATCCCGTAATTTGTGGATAGCGAACTTAGAATGACCAGGAATTATGTTCACTATAAGCGGGTCGCTTACGCTACAACAAAAGTATGTTATGTATTTAGTTGGGGACTTGGAGATACGTTCATTATAAGCGAGAGTTCACTATACAATGTATTCCACTGTATATCAGACTATAATATCCAGTCTAGACCCTTAACTGAACATTCCAATAATTCGTTCTTCATTACTAAATAAAATGTCAGTTGGTTTTGCTATGAAAATATAAATATGTTTTTGCATATAATTGTATATCTATTCTATAGTATCTCTGACTATGTACAGTGATACTATACAGTGTACATATATACACTATATGTTGTGTTGTGTTGTGAGCCGCTCTAGTGGAATATGGTACTGATGAAAGGTAATCAACAGATTTGCAATGCATTCAGTGGCCGGTCAAAGCAAAGGCTCGGACTACCGTGTGCCCAAATTAAATTTAATATAGTTTGCATTAATTGGTGTGCGCCGTATAATGTACACTGTGCAGCCGTTATCAAACGGTCGCACTGATTAAATTTGGATTCCATCCGTAATTAGCACATCGCCATATCCGTACATACGTACGTACGTACGCATTCATACCTTTGCACAACGCATTAGCCTGTTATGACGTACACAGACCCACTGTGTCAATCTGTCATAACGGATATATGCATGAATGTCAGCATCTGCCACACGGCTAAAATCAATGTTTAAACCCTTGTAATGTGTAATATTTTCCATACACAAGTGTCAACATGCTGGACATGTTTAGAAAACATACCATTGCAGCTAGATATACATATGTACGTATATAAATATTCAAGCAGCGAGTTGTTGCCGAGTAAAAAAGCCCCGATTAAGGCCGTTAAAACAAGAAGCGCACGAGCTTTTGACAAATTAGCTAACCAGATAAAGCGGCGAAGTCATTATTTCAACATTCGCGTCGCGTTTGCACAGGAGATTAAAGGCACGCACCAGCAACAAAGACGGACGAATACGCTCTGGTGGAGTGTGCGAGCAGAAGCGACGATGCAGAGCGGTGCGCAAATATGATAATTAATTAAAAGCTCCCGGTAAACGCGCACAGAATCGTTGAAACACGTTGTGTGTAGGAATTAAAACAGAAATGTGAGTGAATATACCTGTACTTGCGTGCCTGTACTAGGCCCATATTATACTCAACTTATAAATAGATAACTAACTAACTAGTTCAACGTCACGCCACGTTTAATCTTATCAATCACCGAGCTTACAACCATGTCTACCTACTTGATCAAACAAGCCAGCGTCTCACGTTACAGCGGGAGCTCCGACCGAATGTAGGACAGTGACAGCTAATAATTAGTTAATACCCCGTCGGGCTCATTAATAAATGACGATCGAATCGTAGCGTGTGCGTCTAATTAATTAACTAATTAGCGAGGTAGGTCGGGTGTCAAAGGTACGATGGAGATCTTAAACATACATGCATACATACATACACAGTATGCACTTCCTTCTCTAACTCATTATACATCTGTTTTGCCTCGTCTCTACCGTGTTAAGGATATGCAGATAGCACGGTAGTTCTTGTCCCGTATCCGTTAGATGGTGCTGCCGCCGTCGCCAGTACGCTACCTTGGCTAATCCTGTTTGGCTTGTTTGCGAGACGTGTTCTTGTAGTATTATTTATTTACCGTTATTTAGAGGTTACTGTAATGAAGGATAATTCAGCGGATTTATTTTCAAGTTTAATCACGTGTATTCGGGCGTACACAGGTCTGTAATGGTACATAATTCACTGGATTTATCTATCAATATAACATCAGCGGTTAGAGAACTATTTCAATATGCGTGGCACGTTTACAATTTACTACATTATCAAGTTTAATTTGTCTCGTAATCTGTGCGAAATGCAATTATCATTTCCGCCATGATGATTCAAAATGGACACGTATACTTCCACGCACATTCCTTACACTGACACTCGCCTATATACATGTGTATGTATATGTGTGTACGTGTATATATAACTTGTACATCTATGTATGCATGTGTGTATGTGTCTCTATTATAATTACAATACGGGGGCATACACGACTGAGAACTCTTGTTATTCTGTCATAACAACGCGATGACAGACAGACAGATAGGGCACGCACTTAATTTCAAATAAACACGATTTTCCGACGCGACCAGCTGTGCGCTATCTTAATTATTCTAAATTAAGTAAAGTGGTGGTGTATTTATTCATTGCATTCATTGCACGATATCATCGCAAGCAATCTTTCACAGTAGTAGCCCTCTTGGTGTGTTCGTAATTGTAACGTAAAATTAATTATAACATTATTTTCTCATGCGCATTTGCTCAGATCAGTTTAAATTCAAGAATCAATGATATTGGAATTAAATCATACCTGTGACGTTGTCAATTGTTTGCTTTTCAGCGAATCACAGATCATCAATTGATTCGTGTCTTAGAAACGAATTTCTGTTTAATTCTATAAGCAAAACAAATCAAGAATTATTTAATTCTCGACTTCTCGAATTCTGGACGACTGGACATCAGTGTATTTCCTTGTGCAGAACTAAAATTTCGTATATTCACTCCATTAATCCCTGCAAAAAAAATACCCTCTAAGCAAAGAATTCTTCAGTCTCTTTGAATTTTGATAGAAGGACACAGTTTAGAGAACATAATTGAAATGCTGTACACCAGCTTGCAGAATAATGTAGAATTTATAATACATTTTGTTCACCAGAAGCTGTGCGCCATAACATTCTCATCGTCACCTCCCATACAATGCCAGTGACAATAAAAAGTCGTATAATTAGGGGCGCGCAAACGAGATAATCAGAATCGTTCATGCTGGGCACACGGAGTCCCGGGGCGTGGGCACGCGCACGCACAATGGTGCGTGACAGCCGCGTGAACACGGCACGTATGCAAATACACGTGTATGGGACACCATACCGAGAGCCAGAGAGACATCCCCCCATGTATTGTCCCGCTATAGACGGTGGGTGCCAGCCGAGGTAATTGTGTGATCGCTTTATTTGACAAACGAACACGCACACAATGTATGGGAAAATTGTCAACGATACCAGCTTCATTCGTTTCCAGCGAGGAGATTTGATCAACAACATTTTTATCAGTACGCGTCAAGTTCAGAATCAACACATCGGAAAGCAAACTACGATGGTTGTGGCTGTCTAAATAACATTATGCTACTAGATAAATTCGATACTGTCCATTCAGATTCGCGAATTTAAGTTATCGCTTCGATATTATTGTTAATATGAAACAACATTTGACCAACACATTACTTGTTTTTAATAAGCACATGCCATACAAAATCGGTTTTTTGCTCAACACAAACATTTTCTATTGAGAGTAAAACATCTGTCAATAATACCAAAATTAAACACCCCAAAACCACCATTAACAAAAAAATCACTTCACGCAGCAGCAAAAAAACCAACCCTCGAAATAACACCCCTATGTTTGAAAGAGGGTAAAAGTCGTACTATACACTGGCTGATAAAAAAGTTGTTCACTCGAAACAACTCAAATTGTACATTGTATTAACCATTATAGTCGAAAATACGACAGCATATCTTTTTTAGTTTATTCTTTTGCTCTTGTACATCCACGATGTGTTATGGTATCTTAGAGTACAAATAGTAACGGATCATTCTTTTGACTGTCAGTGTACATTCTGTGTGGGGCAGCATAATGTTTGTACGACAATGCACGCACTATTACAGTTAAGTCAATGACTACCGGAGCACAAATGCACGCGCGTGCACCCGGACCAGGAAACCGGACGTTGAGAATGTCTCTGGATGCCGGAGCAACTGTTTCCGGGGGCATTTCTCTATCGAACCTTAGGGGGACACAAGCGATGATTGGACATCGTTTAAAAGAACCTAAATGATTCTGTGCACTGGTGACTAATGGTATACAGTATAAAGGGCAGTTAAAACCGTAATTAAAATCGGCGTAAATGATTTATTGCCTGTTTCAATAGTGCTTGAATATCTTCAATATTTGTATTTAAAAATCATAAAATTAATCTACCAAATGGTCCCCAAAAACAAGCATAATAATATTACTAAATATTTCATGACTGGCAAAGAAAGCTCAACGAATTTTTCCGCACAATTTTATTTTAAAAGATGAAATTGGTGGGGGGGGGGGAATGTACGTATCTACCTCCCGGCCCCCGGCCCCCGCTCCACCTCTTATTCACCGTTAAGCAGCCATTACCAGTGTCGGGTAACCCTCACGATTTAAATAAATAATAACCGTATTTAGGATGTGGAGAGGGTTGTTAATAAATAAACACAGGCATATGGTAATACGGAGTAATACACGTCTTATGTACGCAGTCGGCCAACACGAGTACTCCGCCACCGGGGGCCCGCGTGCGGCCCGGCGGGCGGGGTGCAGTGTTTGCGCTGGCCAACTGTACTGTAATTTCCAAAGTATCCCACGTCCCGTGCTATAAGGCGACGCTTCCGTTGAATATACAGTATTTTTTTTTTACGATGTTTATGATTCTATTAAGACTTGTAAGCATACCGTAACAGGGAATTATCGTAATTTATGTTCAGCCGCGGTAATGAAGTTATGTATAGTCTATCCATAGATATAAGAACTTGACATGATTCCTTAATAGGTAGGGTGGTACCCTTCACAGCAGGAGAGGCCATAAACTACTAGTAGTGGCGGTATTCAGGTACATTTGTAATGCTCTTAGCGGGAAAGACAAGAGACATTTTGTCTATAATTAAGACGTAATAATAATTTATTGAATATTACATTTATTTATGTTAATTTGTATTATTATTGTTAAGATGTATATCATATTTTTGTTGTTATTTTTCAAAATGTATTTATAAATTTCTGAATACAGCTCTGCTTTTTATTCATTTACTGTGTCGTATAATTTGGGATAATCCTCTGTTAATAGCATGCTGCGTTTAGTCAAGTTCTTATATCTATGGATACACTATAACGTGCGAGTTTCGTGGCGCGATGGAAAATTGGCTTCGGTGGATTTGGGCACAAGATAACGTGTGTGTGTGTGTGTGTGTGTGTGTGTGTTGATTTGTAATGATTAAACTCACATTTTAGTACAGTTTTGCGGCTGATTTAAAACTAATGTTGATGAAAGTTCTGGAACATTCTAATGTTGGCTTTTATAGGACCAAAATCTGCAAATAAAAATATCGAAGTGATACTACGTTGTTGCTAGACAAATTCAATAATCTCTGATTCGCGAATGCAAGTTGAACCTCGTCCTGTAAACTGTCCATATGATAAAAATGTGACACTGCTTCGATGTAATGTCTGTACTTTTTTTCATAGGAATATCAAATCTTCCATGTTATACTAATCTCTGTCGTGCAATTGAACAATTAAAGTTATTAAAATATCGCTGGCGCCTAAGCACGTGTGCGTGTGCGTGTATCTTCGGTACCGCTCGGCTGCCGGAGCCGAGCGGTGCCGAAGATACACGAGCCGAGCCGAGCCAAGGCAAGGCAACCAACAACCTACTCATCAATCAGACACAATTTAAGGAAATTAAGTGACGCCGCGCGATACTAATGTTATGCATCGTACATATTAAATTGAACTGATTATATGCGCGTTATAACGTTAGACAAAGACCATCGGAGAATGTTGACTCTCAATGGACATAAACGCGGCAGAATTCAAATTACTAACTTACAGTGTATGTATAACTGTGTGTGTGTGTGCGTGTGTAGAATTTCTATCTATTTGTATGCATAAATGCATACATCTAAGGAAGATGTGCTATTTCATCTTGGAGAATCTATCATCCCATTTGAATAAAACATATGTTAGTTTCGTGTTGTTTCTATGCATGATTGTATATGTAACCACGTGCATATATGTATATATATATATATATATATATATATATATATATATATATATATATATATATATATATATGTGTGTGTGTGTGTGTAGTTATGTACATGTACGTATGTGTGACGTTGTAATGCCTTATAAATTAACCCTTGACCTGGTAATACTGTGAAGAATTCGCAATGTGTACCAATAGATACAGTACAAAGTTCGGTACATATGTACTTATACCTATAAGATATCTGTGTAGGATTTCGACAGATATTTTCCCTCATCATGGCTACGCATTTTTAATTTTTATTCCCATTACAATACAACTGAACGCCAACGTATAATAAGAACGAAATTAGTTGGAATAAAATGCGATGCTGAATTCACCAAATAATCTAATATAATGTTATGACTTATTTAGCCGTTTAAGTGACGTTAAGTGTATAAAGTATTAGTTGACACTATGCAAGGTCAGTACTGAAAACCACATTCACAATCAACAATTATTTATATACGGTCCAGGACTATGTAATGTTTCCTAGAAGTCCGCGTCACGTCTGCAACATCATTCACATTGCAATGAGAGTATTTTGCGTTTTGTGGTTTCGTAAATTACATTTAACCCCCTGGATATTATGAATGAACAACTTCCTCACTTCATTCAGCCATCCGACTAATTCGTTTAAAAAAAATTCTTGGTATTATGAAATGCACAGTTAAAAATAACAGTATGCAAGTTTGAAGAATTCAAAACTTCTGTTCGTAGAACAAGAACGAAGAATGTTAGTATCACTTTACAACAATTATGTTATATGCTTTCATAAATGTTAACTCGGCAAATGATACAAAATTTGTAATAGTTCGGCAATCCATTTTGGCCAGCCAATGGTGATACAATAATTGTACATGACAGACTATGGAATTCGCCTATTGTGATCGCGGCTTGGCTGTCGCTGCTTGTTACTGGCTCTCCGTACGAAATCGGGTTAATCAAATGACAGTAATAAATTGACCGGCCGCATAAATCGAATTGAATTGAATTGATTGTTGAGTTGGTTATATAATATCAGCATATGCCCGTGTGGTCATCACTTGTGATAAATGAACATCGACATAAATATCGACAGTATGTACTGTTGCCAAGATACAACTGATGCGAACAATTTCTACCAAACAATGAAACATACTTGGTATAGTCTAGTTGTGAAAAGTACTTTTTATTTTTCAAAGTTTTCCTTAATAATTGAGAAAAAAAATATTTTCTAAATTTACTTCAGTTTTTATTTTTTTTTTCTCCTTTATTTTCTACTCAATTGTATTCAAAATTTTCTTGCATATGCAGGAAATGGAACAATATTTTTCGATATTTTTTATTTAGAAAAATTATGTAAGACCATTGGAGAAAAAAAATAATTTTTAAATTTAAAATTGGCTTCGTTTACTTTGCTTTTGTCAAGAGAAGAAAATGTATTCACACATCTTTTAAATTTGTTGTTCTATTTGCGACCTAGACACCTAGGATTTTTAAAGTGTATCTAAATAAATAATAATAATTTGTGATATATTCAGACTGTGGTCAACACATCGATGAGCTGCAAGCATACCATACCATACTGACCATTATATATATATATATATATATATATATATATATATATATATATATATATATATATATATATATATATATATATATATATATATATATATATTACTTTGATATCATTTATGGCTGAGGAGGAAATCTGATTATATTTTTTATTATCCCTAATGAAAAAATACGTAATATTTTTTTACAATTTTGTAGCTAACTACATACTCGTACATACCTAATGTATAATCTTCCATTGTACCTACAGCAATGGTTTTTTTGCTACCGACAAAAACTTCTAATATAAATTCATGCATGTCAGTCGCTCGCTCCGCCTACATATATATGTGTGTACAAGGGTTGGGGGGTGGTGTGTATACACACGGATAGTGTACATGTGTGCATCTGAGAGAGACTGAATGTGCTATAGCCGAGAGAGATAACATCAAATGTAAACGAGTTATCCTAGCCCGAGTGATCTTGTTCCTTTTTTCACAGTAACCGGTAAAAATATTCAGACTTTCATACTTCCAACAGAACCATGGTGAATTTCTGATGAGCCAACCCTGTTTTGCGTCCAGTCGACCGTATAAATATTCCCGGAATAGAAAATAAAACAGTTTTTATCTATAGTTTTAAAATGGTAGCTTAGTTGTTTACATGTCTGGGGTCGCAAAGAATATATTTCTGAAAACAAGCATTGTTTTCAGAAATATTTTCAACAATTTACCTTGTTTCTTATTTCGAAAGAATTGAAAAAAAAAACAATATTTAGAAACTGTCCATTATAAATTAAATTATTTATATTACAACATTCACTTATAGCTACTTAGATAAATTAGGTAGGTATATAATGTTAGCCTATGCTGTATAACTGTATGTATGTATGTATGTACATATAGTTGTACCTGTATATGAAGTATTCCACTGGTCGACTATTGAGCGAAGCTAACTTGTATCCGGGAAACTTTATTGGGGAAAATTTGATTTAATTTTTATAACAGCGCCAAAGAGGAATGAGTGCTGTAATTTCTTTTGATGCTGCAATATAATTTCTGTATATCAAGTACCCGGCAGAACACAGTTTTGAGCGGTACGCGGAAATCGTTCGCAATAAAATGTTTCACGCTAAAATACGCACGGAATCAGGAAATAATCATCAATAATACATCAATCGGATAATATTATTTTGTTCTTTGTAACATTAAGTGTTTGGTAAAAAAACTTTAAAATGTGAATACTGCATAGCGATATATTAGAATGATTTTCTTCAAAATTCCTAGTATTTGTAAATTAATCTTGTAGCATAACCAGGCATTGATCTTTCCTAGTATATCAATATTCTGTTTCTTGGACAATTCAACGTAACGGTATGAGTATCAAAGTGTAAAAATGTGTTGAATTTATTAACATAAGTTATTTAAACAGTCACAGGGCCCGTCCATATTAGACTCCATTCATTTCGAATTCAGAATAAAAAGAATTATAATTCCAACATTGGGCGAGCGTGGCGCTACTGATGGTGGTGGTGGTGGTGGTGGCGGCATAACGACGTAACTTTTCTAATTCGCAGAGAGAGGTTTTTAAGAAACGTAATTTATTTACGACAAAATTACAGTAATGAAAATATCACTGTCATTTTTATTTTCCCCGGCGTAATGGAAATTACGCCGTCGTGTACCTTCCTTATTCTATTCTTTATTTCTTCTCCTGCTTCTTCTTCTTCTTGTACTTCGGTATCCGCAGAACCAGAAACTCATTTTGTCGACTTTCAAAGAAAGATGATATGAATAATTAATATGAATCGAGTATAAATGTTACTCTCGAACGTTTGGTATTGGTGTAGTAGTTTAATTCTTGCCATTAAAATCTAACTAGGTATGCCCAACCTATACTTGTGAATTGTCCAATTATAAAGACATTCGTTGTTTAAACAGTCTCGTTACCATGATGTGTAGAAGAATGTAGTATAATTTAAATAAATACGCATTCGTAACTGGCTGGATTATTTGATTAACGTTTGCTGTAAAGAAATGCACACTCGTATACCCGCACTGCAGCGCAAAGCAGTTGTTATTCGTAGAACTAATTAACAACATGTCTAATTACATTGTTCAACTAACGCTCCATCTAGATTAGCCATTATTTACAATATCATCAATTCTAATAATACCGAAATGACATCAGAGCCCCCGGTGCTGAGAATATCCGGGTACAACAAATAAATGTAACAATACAACAAGAGTGAGAATCAAGTGTTGTGTTGGTGATGGTGGTGATGGTGGTGGTGGTGATGGCGATGGTGGGAGGGGCCGGTGGTCAGGCTTAATATAACGCTCCATAAATAAATACATTAATGAAGCTAAAATGCTCTACAACATCGGACCAACAATTAATGGTGTAATTAATTTAAACACGAGTTAATTGACAATATCACGCAGATAAAATTAACAGATGTATGTTTGTTCGAGAGTCGTCAACAACAGGGGAAGAATGCAGTGGCCGTTGGAAATCTTACAGAGTTAAATAAAGAATGATGTCATATTGTACCGTATATACTCGTACATACAGAGCAGGTCGCAATCGACAATTATAATTACATTGTCGGCACAAACGTCTATCCGTATAATATGCTTACATATACCGTATACATACTTACATTCATTAATAACGACTAATAACTATTACGCACCAAATAGACAAACATTTACACTACTCTTCATTTCATATGTGTTCTAGTTCTTTTGATTTTACGTAAAATAAAAAATAAATTCACTAAAATACGTATAGGTACGTGCGCGCACATACATTATGAAAAATTAGATTTCATCATCTCGGCTATAACCTTGTGCCCTTGCGAGCAGAGCCACTGAAGATGTGATGATATGTATAAGGATCAAAGAAGCCTGCATTTTTCTAACTACGCGCGGCTGTTTGCAGATGGCAAATATTAACTTATTTTAATAAATTCAGTGTGTCCTCATGTAATTTGAATGTGGACCCACCTTATACCTTCGCCGCATAACATACATACACTCGTCCAACCGGTTAGTCCATATGCATATATCTTCTGAATCACATACATCTACTGCACTGGACCACTGTACAGATGCATATATGCTGTAATACGGCTATATATAAAATGCTAATATTTGCGAATCCAAAAATTATACCTTTAAATTGAACTGTCCCAACGTATGAGTCGGAAGAGCTCGTAGTCATACATGAATACAGGTATACTGGACGCGCCGTTATTTGCTTTTCATATAAAAAAAATCATATGAAATTGTCAAAGGAAATCTATATTTGCTTTTA
Source organism: Carabus problematicus (assembly GCA_963422195.1). Classification (NCBI taxonomy): domain Eukaryota; kingdom Metazoa; phylum Arthropoda; class Insecta; order Coleoptera; family Carabidae; genus Carabus; species Carabus problematicus. The sequence goes on along the minus strand of OY728588.1, from coordinate 158,347 downwards.
ATGGAATATTAAAAATTGTTTATACATTTTTTATCGTGGCTAATAGATTTGTGTACGCGTATCGTTCAATTCGTCAATGTATATACATACGTGTGTATGTACGTATTGCGTATATATATAGACAGTTACTAATTTAGTTACTATATTTTATATATTCGTCGAGTTTTAATTTCACATGAAACATAATTATTTTTATTGATTGTGAGTATACCAATTTTTATACATTTTTTCCCCGAAATTATTAGTAATTAAAAAATACATTATGTACAATATAAATCTCTTTTTTTTTTTTTTGGGCCGTTCTGAATTTACACAAAAACATATAATTTTAATGCTAATAGAAGTCTGGCTGTTTTTGTTTTAAGAATCCAACACATTGTGGCCATAAAAATTAAACCTAATAATCCTCTTGCAGGATTACTGTGTAAATCTTTTTGTCTCGAGACCAGACTTGTGAAAAGAATTCTCAATTATCAAATTACACGTACGTCCATTGAATGTACAAGAACTACACACCATATCTCAGTGGTTATATATATATATATATATATATATATATATATATATATATATATATATATATATGACGGAGAAAGAGAGAACGCGAGTTTGCGTACCGACCGGTGGCGGCGCTCGCGTCAGTAATTACGATCAATTACAATGTTAATGTAATTACCGATGTTGCTCTCTGAGCATACATACATACATATGTACGTTACATGTACACATGTTGAACGATGGATATTCATTCTCCGTATGTATGCATATACCCGTATATCAGTATCTCTTTCTCTCTCTCTCTCTCTTTATACTGCCTGATAATTAATTGATGACGTCACTGTGTAGTCGTGTTAATTGAACGATGTACAAGAGTGTCACGTGCCCATAGAACTAACTCTACGTATATACATATTATATTTAGCATTTGAAAGCATGGTCGTATATGCAAGATAATGGTTGAATTATTATGAAAATAGTATTCGCATTTAGCGTTGATAAACATTGAGGTTCTGTTTTGGTGAAAAATATATTTAACAGTAAAAGAACCTGCATAATTACTAATATGCATATATTACATTTAGAATAAAACTTTGTAAATTTGTCTCAACTCACGAATCATACACAGTTTCTGCGGATGTATTATTCACAAACATATTTTGCACTTACCTATCGCCAAACGGAAAGATATGGTGCGAAAACGATGGAGGCGGTGGTCTAAGAACGGTATCCGTAGTTCCAACACTGCCCACGGGGCTTGGTGATTGCCGGTGCGATGGTGGCGACACACTAGGCGGTGGTGGTATAGTCACGTGGTCGGCTGCACTTGGTACCGGTGTAGTACCGCTGGTGGTTGATTCCGCAGCAACACCAGAAGGCGATGGTTGAGACGCGGGCTCGGGGGTCTCCCGCAAACTACACGATGGACTAGTGGAGCATTCACGTGGAGGTCGATCCTCGACCCCGGTAGCTTCTGGGGACGAGCTATTCTGGCCGGTATCCTCTGACTAGAAATAAGAACATATAACGGCATCGTTAGCAGACAACGCTCTCATAATGTTAACATATTTTTGTGCGAGAAAGAAAATTCCCCTGTAGATTTTAGATAACCCACCTTTTCCTCTTTAGTATCCGGATCTCTTTTCGTAATGTCCTGGCCGTCTCGTTTTCTTTGTTCTTCCTTCAGTCGCTCCGCCTTGCGCCATTTTGCCCGCCTGTTTTGGAACCACACCTAGAATAAGAAGAAAAACTGTAAGCGCATAATCGGAGTATATATTTTTTTATTCCTTGGATTTCTTTGTACTTGTAAATTGAAGAGCGTACACAGGGTTGATAATCATTGTATACGAGAGTGTTATTCTCTTTCTGCACCATGTAGGTGTGTATGCGGGTTTGTAATTAGTACGGTGTAATGAGATCTTCACATGCACAATTACCCTCGTCACCTGCCTCATTCTCGTACACCCCCCCACCCCCTACACCTGTATGTGTGTCTGTATACACGTACACATCCACCAGTATGGGTTATCATGACTGTATTACTTTATATTTCCAACGGCAATACAAATATTAATCACCAGCAAAGATTACACCACAAAAAAATCTCATTTCAAATCACATCGTCGATTATGTTCAAACACGTCACTACTTGCGCCTGCAGCAATGTTAGCGGAGGGGTGGTGAGAAATGGTTACATTGTAACCGCTGGTAGCACAGGCTGGCTTACCACATCTGTTTGTGTTATAGCATCTGTCGAGAAAGGGGTGGCTCCTGTAGAACATATGATCCCCAATTCTACATGTATATATATATATATATATATATATATATATATATATATATATATATATATATATATATATATATATATATATACGTGTGTACGTGTACTGTAAGTCTTACACTTGTTACATGGCCTGTAAGCACGCGCTAATCACACGGAAGGGGCTAATGCTATGTAAACATGGTAAGGGTTCTGTTACTCATTGTTCGAGGTGGACAAATAACGTGCTGTTTGAACTGTGCCAATAGTATTTGTGGCTAGTGGTTTGATCTTTGGTTTAAAATAACGAAATGTATTCCGTCACGTTGATCGCAGTAATGGAAAATGCAAAAATGTAAAACAAACTCAACCAGATTTCTACAGACAAGGTGAAACTTACATCCATGAATAATATCTAATCTAGTAATATTAATATCATGGCGATAGGTTAACAATGTATTTTCACTTCGATATTGTTCATTTTCATTCTGGATTTCAGTTGAACCTCATTCTAGAAAACCCAGCATCGTTTGATTATAAAATCAGACGTTTCAAATGAAAGATGACCTATAACTGAAATTCTCCCCAATTGTGCGCCAAAATATTCTTACGCATCACATAATCTATACTTGCTACGCAAAATTAAACTTGTCATAGGGTGAATGGTACAAATGCCCGGCAGATATGAAACGTATATTTGTACATACATGGGATTGCGCTGTTACGTGAATATATTCCGTGTATCAATTTAAGTTCATAATGCGTGTAATGCTATATTAACATTTGTCCAGCACAAACAAAGCTCGGCTCCCCACACCCGCTATGCACGAGACGCCCTTTCAATATTTACCTAAATAGCATGGTGAATTGCGAATCCAATCATTGTAAGATCAGTTTGCAAAAGAGATAAATTATTATTAATTCCAAACAACCATGGTTATCGAAAATAGTTTAGCATACAGTAATAAATAAACATATGAATTGGAATATCTAGTTTTTGATAGGCTCGGAATTAGGTAGTTCTCTTTATTCTTATACATATTGCAGGGTAATAATTCCATTACACATTTCTATATTCGTAGTCACCTAATGCCCTCGCTACACATACACCAGCTGTCAAATTACCTCAAATAACAAGCTTTAGATTCGTATAAGAACCGAGGTCCTCGCCAACTACACAATTATCACTACTGTGGATAAGTGCATTACGCGATCCTCGATTCCATTGTCAGCGTCGCCCGTAATCGGATAATCCACCAATCAAGGGGTGTACAGAACCAACTAGTATATACTAGTTGTTACACGCTAGTTACACACTTAAATAGCACGCACGGACAATTACAGAATCATTCCTACAATCACACCCGAGCTATTTGCAATTGATGAGTTTTCGGTATTGGAAACAGAATTGTATATATCTATATATTTGTACGAATACCCGGTAAATTGGAAATGAATTGTTTGCGGGTGGTAAATAGATTGGTTCGCGTGTTTGATTTGCTCCGGAAATATCAACGGTAGGGTGTAACACATTTCGATAACCGGAATTGTTCACTGGTTATTATTGGTAACTGATTCGTGACTATACAGACAATACTTGTAATGAATATTTCGTAGTACTTAGACCAGGAGTCGGCAACATGCGGCCCGCCATATGCTTGGATGCGGCCCGCCAAGCCATAGGGAATGTTAGCTCAATGAATATTGGCTAAAAAAAACCTCTGCTTAATGAATATTAGATAATAATAAAAAAAAACACTTCTGTGGCCCAAAAAGTTGCCACCCCATAATTTAGACTATAAAGTATGTAATAAACCCTTGAATGTGGTGTAAATCGGACATTCTGTCGTCATAAATGCATTCAAATTTAAACAAACTAAAAAAAAACGTACGTGAGGTCCAACTATTTTAGTTCAAAAAATCGCCACCAATCGTAACTGATGTTAAATTCTTAATCTACGCCCCGGAGACCATAATTTCAAGCCGCTACGATTATTAGGCGAAATGTTATTATTCTGTTATAGGATCTGACTAATTATATAATTTCATAATGTTATTACGAGTGACTTGAAAAATAAAACCGATGGAACGCATGTACATTGACAGATAATTAGCTTGGTAGTATTCACAGTAGTACAATGAAATCAGCTAATTTTATTTACTGCCGTCCTGGCAATTATATTATAGTATCAAGTTTCGTAAAATCGAATAAACTTGACAACAAAAAAGTGCGTTTCTCATGTCATTCATATATCCGTATCATAAACGTCTGTACAATACAACGTACTGTACAGCATGTATTGGTCAGAATTCTACAGTGCCGTATGTTGGGGTGAATTTCGAGTCGGGGGCCGTTGGAGTGATTGCTCGTGACCGACGCGCCGTTTGAAATTCGACACCGCGCCCCCGAACGGTGATATACGGCAAGGAAACGCTTAACTGTCATCCCGGGGTCGGTGATATACCGAAAGGAAGAGCATGTGAATATACTGCAATGTATCTAGTTGATGCTGATTACGAATTAATTAAAATTATGATACAATGAAAATAGCATTAATACATTATTGAAATGTGATGTTATTTATTGAATTACATTTGTATTATATTAATTGTGTAATTTTAATATTGCTAAACTAACTACCTGGAGTTGTTGTATTGATTTCAATTTAATTGTAACATTTTCATTATCCTCCCTTTGATAATATATTTTAATTATATGCATTCGAGATTAAATTTAATCTAAGATTAAAATATCACATTTGGATATTACGGGAACTATATGAATGTTCGTAAAATTTTATTTTTGATAATTGATTTAGAATCATCGGTGTTATGTGAAATTAATTTCTACTGTTACTTAATCCTTAAAAGTCAGAGCACATAGAATTAAAATTTGCATTATAAAATTTACACCTGTGGTTGAAAAACAATTGTATTTCTTTTTTACACTGACAATGCGAAATACAATAAAGTGAGTTCTCATTAACACGCTCAAGTCTTACAAGTGCTGCAAGGAGCCACACAAACAAACACGCAAACAAATTACAGGAAAGACACGAATGGCGACATGCGCGTGTAGTGCGCGTGCTCAGAACAACCCGACAACAACAACGACAACAACATTGCAGCAAACATGAAATGCAATTAGTCGTAGCAAGCGACGTCGCATCGTAGACGGCGGGCGTTGTGTCATTAGAACAAAGGAACAATATTTAGCTAAAATAATAAAACAAAGCAGCAGCAGCAGCAGCAGCGACACCACTTACACAGCTCCAATTAGAGAAACAATAGCAACCAAAGTAGTTGGTACAGCCGAGAGCAAAGCGGCCGTATGTTCTGTCAGTCTCTCTCTCTCTCTCTCTGTTTGTTTGTTGCCATCAACAAATGACAGTTGCTCGAGCACCACTCCACGCGATGAATGACGGGACAATATAATATTCTTTTGTTTCACAGCATTTAGTGTAGCTTATTAATAATATTCATTTGCAGCGAATACCTGAAGTCGGAGTCTCTTAAATAAACAGAACTCGAATCAGTTAGTTCAGACCGAACTCAGATATTTCTGGTTCCTCCACTGAATTCTATATAATCTAGCTGACTTGTGCGCCTATTTTTTAATTTAATTCACACAATCAATAAATGTATTATGACCACCATAATATAAAATGGCGAATCTAAAATTTAATTGCAACTTTTTTTAAAAAAAAATATGGCCTCAAATCGTTAGAAGTTTATTGGGACATCTATTGAATCAACATGTTATCCTTTTCATTTCTAGAACACTTTGACACATATCATTTTGAAAATTTAACTCGTTTCAAAATACCGCAAGACAATTTGAAGTTTGAAGTTTAGTAAACATTCTCCAAAGACTAAATCATCCGATGGTTAACCTTTTCATGTTCGAACGAAATTTTGACACGTATCGTTTTCAAATTTAATTCCGTTCGGTTCAAAATTCGGGACGCGTAGGTGGGAATCTTAAAAATCTGTCAAAGGCAATTGAATTCAGTGGAAGAAGAAATAGATGTCAGTGTATATATATATGTGAAAGTTAAAATTCTCCAAAGACAAAAAGATGATATTTAAAGAAATATACTAGTGTTTCTATCATGTTTAATCCATTTCAGAGGTAACTGTATCGTATCGCAAGGGTGATCCCCTATGACAGCACATGACATCCAGGAATTCTGGTACATGACAACGGAAGTGCACGTGTTATGATGTGTTGGAGTATATTATATTCCCGACCGTGTATATCAACATTGCGTGCGTGTGTGTGGGATCCGCGAGTCGAATTGTAAAACAAACGTCTCCCGTATATGCGGGTAACCGGCGCTGGTCGGTAAAACAGTTCCCTAGGGACTCTACCGCGCCCGCTCTAAAGAGTCCTGGCTGGCCATGTCTGTTGTCATATTACGATCAGTTATTGGCCGATGTCTTGCCCGCTTGCGAACAAAAATCATCCCAACCCCGGCCCCATTCCTCTACTTCTCCTCTGTGTTTATATATAAATGTCCGTGGCTAGGAACATTGGTATGTGTGTGTGTGCAATGCGAAACAAACTGATACATTGGTGCAATCTGTTCGATTTAATATTCCGTAATGTAGATGCATTCGATAGAATACATTCGATATGGACATTCTTCGCATATACCTACCGTAGACGAATTGCGAAACGGTTCTCAGGGAATGGATCCGTATGGATTTATAAAACACTGATGCCCTCTTGGTCGGACGGATACAAATGATACGGAGCGTGTACCCGCCCGCCCGCGATTACCGCAAATCCAGGACCATTTCTCACACGGCGTTGGTCCGTTCCCGCAGCCACTCTCCACTGGCACGTGCGTAAGGCGTCCATGTTTGACTACATTAATACCCCTTGCTTGGCCGTTGCCACGGCAACCCGGGCATACCCTACAATCAGTACGTACGACTCCGTTGGCAGAGTATGGAAACGAGAAAACATCTAGATTCGAGCAACCATTTCACAGTTATAATCTTATATATATGAATGGTATCTACTGTAAGGAATTACTACCAACTAGGTACACCACATAATTGTACGCATGTACGTACGTACGTATATACAGCAACGTAAACAATTCCGTAACCATGGTGACTAATTTCCCTTCATATTTATAAAACTTTCTATCACATTAACGTCCTATAATCCTGGGGAACAGTGTTTCCGTGGTACACTTAGCCCCCATCACACCATCGTCAGGAAGCATAAAATTCAATAATACTTATCGCGAGATACAGCCCCACCCACCGCCCCAGATGTTGACATGACGTACTTCCACCAGCGAGGAAGCTACTAGTTACGGGTGGCAGCAGCACAAGGGTGAAGGGTGGGGTCGGTGTTCACCGCAGAATATGATGCAACATGGCATGTCGTCATGCCGGCATCCGTGTGTATCCCAGCAGGTAAATACCACATAAACACCTCTCGTAAGAGCTTAAAAATCGCACTAAAAAGCTGGCGACGCCAGAAGTCTATACGTCCCTGATCAGTAAACAGGCGCAGGCAAGGTAAGACTTTATTTGATGTAAGTTATATAAATTACACCGCGGTATTTGCAAATGATTTGTTAGAAAATTCACTACTGTAATTGCACGGAAGAAAATATCTACCATCATCGTGATATAAAAGAACTACTAACAAATGTCCGGAATGGAAGTAAAGAAGATTAACTTTTTCCGTTTCATTCTGATAGAGGTATTTAACCGTGTCTCCGTGTTGATGAAACAGACCCGTAATGAATATGACAGTTTCTTATAAACGACTTTTGCGCCGCTAACGGAAATATTAGCTGAAAAGTAGTTCGACCGAGGCTTAAAACTTACCTAATACCGGCCCTGGTCCCTTGAGGCCTACGGGCCGACAGATTCCGTAAGGGACGAGGATTACCCCAGATGCGCAGGGATACCAACCAACCAGACACGTCGGTTAGTACGTTTGACAGTCAATAGATGGACGCTGTCAACTCTGGTGAATACCAATTGACATACTGCTTTACCGGGAATGTGCCATTTCTTTAGAATGGGGTGAAGTTTTCTTGTGGTATATACGGTGAGCGAGTATTTATTTATCATCTTATTGAGAACTACAATAAATCTGTGTTCATATATTTCCAGCAGTATATGTAAACTTTTTTTTCCCGTTTTTCTTCTATCGAACATGAAGAATAATTGAAAGAGATCAATTGGAGCTTAGAGTTAAACCCACTGAGGCACATACCGGGCTTTAGGGCCACAAAACGAAGTATATTTTCCAGAGAACGAAGTGAACGAAAGATAATATAAAATAATGGTCTTGTTAACTGTCTTATAACACGTAAAGCCAAAACGGCTACTGGTAGGGAGAAACTTTATATAGTAGGATTTACACGACCAGCGGTCGTCAACAAACAGTAACCGAATGTATGTAGTGGTGTATTATATTACCTGGACTCTTGCTTCGGTCAAGTTGATCTTCATTGCTAAATCTTCTCTGGTGAAAACGTCCGGATAGTGCGTCTGCGCAAACGCACTTTCCAATTCTTCCAACTGCGTGACAGAGTGCACTCAGAGTTAGTATCCCGATCACATTACAATGTCACTGAATACAACATACCTGTTGTAGTGTAAATGTTGTCCTATTCCTTCTCTGCTTTCGTCTAACGAAGGTATCATCGTGAATTGCAGGATGATACGAGTAACTGGTGTCTGTAACAAAAGTACAAGAATGTAATATTTACAGTGGGTCATGGAATCTATAGAGTAAGGACGATACTAGTGTATGCAATGCAAGTCAAAGTAAAAACTTTACATATTCCGACACGCATAGTACATGGAGGAGCCTGTGCAGACGGCGTGTGGCTGCAGAAGGAGTCGGCCACTGTGCCGTGTGCTCCAGTGACATCAGACACTCTCTCAAATCGAATAACACGATAATATAGTTTGAGTTGTATAGAGTTAGCTCGTTTCTGGTGGAATTCAGTTTGGAAGTTGGCAGGCTCGGTCAACTTTGACCCGCGGTGCAGCACTGATCGAATCAGGTGTACCAACCTTCAACACCCCAACAACCCCGCAACGTCAGTGCGCGCCATATTGTGTTACGGTATCGAAACGAACGGAATTCAATCACACGTTAAGACAGTTCTGTTGAACGGAATTACAGAAGTAACAAGCATAAATTTACTATATTTCCCAGTGGTGTTAGTTATACCGCACATACACGGGTTTTAACTAAAATAATATTTCAACCAACAGATTTATGCTTTTAGTTCATTATTAAATCATAATGATTTTAATATGAAGCCAAAGCCAGATGCCAACGTTGATAATTCATTTGAAAATTCGTCAAAAACAGTGCCTGACGCAGTGTGAGCTTGGGCTTATTCAATAATTTACCTCGATAAAATCGGATTTTAATTCGAAATCAATGAACAACCGATGTTCGATCACACACACACACACACATACACACACATTGGTCGGAGCTGGTTGTGCTAGACTCGTTGTTCACTAGGAGGCCGCAATGTTCGCAGAAGATTATCGGATTAAATATGCAATTCACTGAATTAAACATGAGATTTTAATTAATATATCCACAGTGTAGAGTGTAATGTAATTATACCAGAAGCTGGAATGGAATTCTCCATTCAGACTATGGACATATGTATATACCTGTATATATACTGATTGATTAGTATCCTAGAAAATATTCTAAAAACTCTTCTCTTTAATAATCTATACCACACTTTCCTCAGCTAGTTCATATTCAACATCTCTTCTTTAGAATTTAAACTGTAGCTTATCAACAATGAAACGAAACTTTTTCTTAAAAAAAAAACACGCTTTTAATAAAAACAAACCTGACAAATAGAATATTTAACATGTATCATCTCCATATATGAATTAATTCATTGTTAATTAAAAACATTTTTCCCGTTTACAATCGCATTCATTAATCCGGCAATAAATGAAAATCGTTATAAAAATAACACGCACACACGTAAATCTACCTACGCACGTGTCCATTTGAAAAACAAAACCTGTCACATTTTATAATCGCACCACCGTATCAAATGTTCACGCGCGCATATCAAGAGGGCTTGGCTTTGATTTGCTTGACAATCGAATGGCAGAGCGAAAAAAAAATTGCATACAAAACAAACGAACAACTGTCACCTGCACGACTGACCTGTAGAGGTCAAATTCACCGGTGTATTCTACGTGTTAGATGTGGTGTTAATCGGTGCTTTCATCCGTCGACCTGTCATTAGCGAGCTAGCGCATACCTTGACGGGGCGGCCGGCATATCAATACAAGATCACAGTGTGCGCTTTTGTTATGCTGTGATGACAGAAATAATTGAATAGGTCAATGCGACGTGACGGACGTATGTGCTGTATTATTTCATGTCATCTGTAATCTCGGATTTAGATTCGATTTGAATGCATACGCTGCACAAGGTGTGAAGTGTATCGAATGCCGTGAAGAATGACACTGGTTGTAAATATTTGTCGTCACTTCTCGATACGTTCTAGGATATCTAGTATTTCTTATTGAGCAACTTGGTTGTTGTGTAAACGTTAATAATAATGCTGCGTGTTTGGAAAGGATATTGTAGAATATTTTCTTATTCGTACTGTCTGAGTTTTATAAGTAAACTGTTATATGATGTATGTATATGCTCGTGTATGTACGATGAGGTGTCAACATTGTTGGCCCAGGGCAACTAAACGGATTAGCACTGTCCACATTACACGGTCCGTCCACACATACATACACCTTCATCACTTGTCCAGCTTACATCGTAATTATTACACTGTTCTGTATAATTTTACACGTGTTATACTTTTCCTTGCAACTTTAAATATATCTATAATTGTATACACGAGGAAGTATGTTAATCGCAGTTCCATCACAGAATAATCACATTAGTTTTAAGCCCCGTTATGCTGCAATTATCACACATACTAATTCACACTACACCGTGTACGTACAAACGCACGTCTTAGATCTAAGCGTGCTAGTGTACAACACGTGCCATACACACAGACACACACACACACACACACGCATACATACACACGCTGGACTGTATGCAAGTAATTGAATAACCGGCCGTGCACTTAGAATTAAAATAAGTACTAATTCTATATATGACCAATAATAAATCCCGAGGGAGATTCAGCCGGGACACGAACCTCCAGGGACGCCAACCCTGTAATCAGCTCTCTTAACACCGGTCCGATCATCGAAAATCCCCTACATGTACAGTTGGCCAGACATGCAGTATACCATATATGCATATACTAACTCTAGACACAACTTGGATAAATTATATTTACGTAAGAAATGATAGAAAGTTTCCCTTATAGATACTAGTGTAAAGCACATGTATGTTACTTCCATTGGACGTTTAAAATTCTAGGTTAGATTATAAAATAGGTAAAGCTACAGTTGATCTGCTCGTATATGTAATGTAAATAATAAGCTGGTTTGACGGTGGGGCTGTACGTGCGCATAGGCGAGGGGTTTATGTACGAGGGGCCGTAGTATTACTTTTAATCCTGCTAATTTACTTTACACGAGAGAAGAGAGCTTTAATCCACCACCAACGATTACCACATTTATGATTAACGGCCATTATTTATTTAAAATCTAATGTATATTTAAAGAAAGCTAGTTAACAATAGTTATGAAATTAGATTGTGGTAAAAAATAGTCACTGTACTACACTGTACATGAATTATAACAGATCTGCAAATATTCTGACTGCAGAATATTTGAATTGCTTTAAATCGAAAATATGCATCTTAAGAAGGTAAAAACCAATATTCCATCATTTTAAGATATATTATTATTATTAATAATTTATTCATTGTTGATGATTGTTTAGTTAAACTTGAAATATATATATTTGTATAACGGTATCGTTGCTAATGTTTCGACCATGTAGAAAACGTTTACATTAATATAAACAAAAACTCAGTCAATCATAAAACTGATTTTTGTAATTTAATTTCTGATTATGTAATTATTTGGCATAACGTTTTACGTTTTTTTTTTTTTTACAATTTTGAGATATTTCTCATAATGTATTCTTACTTGGTGCTTTATTTAGTTTAGGTAACTATCATTATTTTGTACTTTGTGATCGTATTACCTTCGTGACTTTTCAGATGTTATGTTGTGTTTTTACTTTGCGAATCACCAGAACCATATAATCGAAACGTTAGATATATGTATCTTTATACTAATATATACACATATATAGTTCTCTACACCTAGAACAGCAGTCAATTATTCCAACCCACCCGGATAGAATATTTTCCTACTCTTGATTAACAATTTATGATAACAACGTTTTGACAATTAGCTTGTTAATATTTATTAAACTAGAGATTTCGTTCATTATTGTGGAGGGAATCTTCTAGAAGTTAAGACATGACTTAATAGCAGCTAAACCCCCGTCCAAGTTTTAATTAGCCGTGCATACTGACTTGTGTAATATATATATATATATATATATATATATATATATATATATATATATATATATATATATATATAGTTCATGTAACGGCCGCTGTCCGGCCATGGTGGTGCTGCTGCTGGTGGTTGTTGTGTAGCACATTGAATTTTTATGACGAGGAAATTAATTTTCGGTTTTTACGTGTAATCCCCTTTCCGGTGAACAATATGATTTTTGCAATGAAATGTCGGGATTAGAAGCAATTTTAATGTAAATTTCGTAATTTGCTATTTTAAATCCCGAAATAACTGGAGCTTTACGAACCCGAAATGGACGGTTGTTGTTCTCTCGGCAACCGGACCGTTCAATTATTAATTATTCCATTTAATAACGAAAAAATACACACGCGAATGAAAATTAACCAAAGAGATATGCATGTATGTATGTGTATGAATGCTCATATAATCCACAGTTAAACAAATATATGAGATGATACTACATTCAAACTGCTGGAAATATTACGAATACTTCATATTAAATACTATAATCATCTTATATTTATCCAACTATTAATGTATTATTACATGTACATATGTATAAGGAAATAAAATGACACAGTACATGGGTGTAATTGTTACTTACAGGGATGCGTCGGTGTGAAGGGGTAGTCCAGCTGGGGGAGGCGTGGCTGTGCCGCCCCCGGGTGCAGCGAGGGGGGACAATGGTAGCAGAACATGCCGCGGGCACCGTGACCCGCAATCTGTAACAGAAATTAGAAACATATATGGTAAGTAATATGTTGTACATATTATACAATGCAGTATCACACTATATCCGAACAAACACTGCATCCATGCGGTGTTGCCAGCTCACTAACATGATATACATACTAGTCTCTTCTTCTTTTCGTGAATATAAGACAACTTTTTATATTCATTCAAGAACAAATAATCCTAATGCATTTATCGTAAAGAACTTACCAACAATTTACAATCAATACACAACAACTCTCGTTCACACAGGCTCAATTAATATGTAGTTAGACAAATACAAGTACTAGTATTTCGTAGTCGATTCAGCGCGAAACTGCCCGTCAACATTGCATATTCGTCTTAATACATCAAACTAGAACTTTTACTCGCTGCATGTACAGTACAAGAGTGTACAGTATTCACTGCGGTTACGTTACGGAGACTTTACGTTCTTAGCCGGTGGCCACTCGACATACAATGAGGCTTATTCAATTGTAATGTATGCATCACACACACACATACATACATATGTACACCTATATTAGATTCATCTGTCTGCCTGTTCTTATACATACTGTGGATGTGTGCGTGACATGGCTACTCTGATGTCACGTACCAGTAATGTAATTAACTTCATTAATCAGAATGAACGCTGGCTGTTAATTTTAGCTGGCGAGATGGTTACATATGTATCTGTCAGACTATAGTCAACAATATTAGATATGTGCACAAAGTGTGCAAATATGTTACAATATTATTATAATTATTACTATTTAGTATTGTGAAAACAAGCGATAATACTCGACGACCGATGAAAATATATTCATACGGGCCTAGACAATAGAACTAATATGTCTTTATAGTAACGACAAGCAAATTAAAGTGTTGTTTTTATCAATCACATAATCGAATTTGACGTCAAGTGATACTGGGCCCCAGTGTATGTGTACAAACACATTACAATCAGTACCGGGCCTGATTTAGTCTTCTTAATCTGTGTGGAACAATTTAGAGAGACAAGGGCCCATAATGGATATCAATTTAATGATATTGTATGTGATAGTTTGTCTATATCTTTCTTAATCGTAATTGACATGATGTTCTTCAAATCATTTCAATGTCGGATAACTTTCCATGTAGGTATATATATATAACAAATGCAGTAGAGTCTTTTATAACTCATTGTATGAATGTAAATATATGTACCTCAATGCTAATCACTTTCAATGAATTGTTAATTCATAGTAAATTCTATTAATTTTAATAATGACTTTATTAATATTTGATAAATGGAATTAGTTACGTTTGCCGTGTATTTGGTATTGTGATTATTACGTTGCAAATGTAATTATTGAATCCTTCATTACTGTTATTGGTTATCAATTCGTACAAAATAAAATATACAAAGCGATTGTTTATATTAATTTCAAGTTTACAATAAGGTTATTGTATGGTTTAATTGTGTGTTATAGCATCAATAGACCAGTATACATTAACATGCATTTTAATAACGTTTATTTGCACTCAAATCAACTGCACTGAGGTTTAAACAAGCGTGGAATTGCATTTTCCAGTTCAACAAATCGACGAACGTCACCTTAAATGCTAAAACAAGTGTACACACTTTTACCAGCGACCCCTCTCACTAACGCTCTTGTTATATACTCGTATATACACACACATAATATGTACATGAATGGACACGAATGTCATTCGCACCCCTTAGTGTTATTAAACCAATGACATTTAAATTGGCCCCTAGTTACATATGTATGTATGCTCTCTATACTGAATTCAACCGGCATAATGTACACATCTGTATTGAGAGATCAGCATAATTGAAACATTACTAGAAATCAAAGTGTAGTCACATTTCTGTTAAACAAACTATGACTTGGTAAAATATATTGTTAGGGGGTTAGTACACTAATATCACTAATATTTATTTAATTTTAGCTAACATACAGAACAATTTCAAACAAATTAACCGAACGAAAAATACAACATTTATAGACAGTGCTTGGTGAATTCGTTTAATAATCAAGTAAGAATATTATTTTGTTAACATTATAATCATACCGTTGTTCTTTTCTGAGACAAGTACACTTCGACACCCTACCACCCGCATATCACCCGCTTTCACTCGCGGTGTCCTACACTGTTATATGTAATTCTATCATAATCAAGGCCCTTCAGCCCTCCTAATCTAGCGCGCTAAGCCGGTAATATCACTAGCTCAACAGTACTACACGTAAATCAACCGATATAATATGTACTATGGCCACATACATCCATATACATATCTCGCGATAGAACAACTTAGTTTCAACTCGAGATATTTCTATATTTGTAATTCTGCAAGTGCTATTAATACATATTAAAGTACGATTAAAATGAACAAAAATTTAAAGAATAGAATTTTATTCACTTTAGTTTTAATCATATTTATAGCATCGTCAATATATGTAAGTAGTACAATTAAGCTATCCAATACTAACTGCATGTATATAACATGTTATGTGTATTTAACTATCAAATATAATACATATGCGGGTCACTATAAAGCTATTTAAGTTTTGACTATTCAACTGTATATTACACAGTACAATTCTCCCGTCAATGACTATGCGTGCAAAAGTTTTATAACCACTGTTGTATGCCTGGCCCGTGTGTATCAGTGTGTGTGTGTGTGTGTGTGTGTGTGTGTGTGTGTGTGTGTTGCTCGCCGGAGATGCTCGTCACTAATGGATGATTTCCTGGTGACAGATTCATCTCCCCCTATAACGATATGTTTATCAGTTTATCACACCGGGCTCGATGATATTAACAACTGTGAACATCATTATTATACACTCATACGTTCATATATCAGAGCTGTATTTGTAAAGTATGCAACTCCTCTGTAAAATCATAGGCGAACCTGTACAGACTACATTACCATTAATTTATTTTACCAATTTTTCGTTCTTCATCTAATTTGTACATTCGTCCATAATCTGCTTTCGGCAACTCATCCAAAATTCACCAACGGGATCCGTATGACATTCGGCGCACATCTTGACTTATCATTTGTCATTTCTATTCATTTGTACGTACAGTCGTCATCAGACATTTGTGTGCAAATTGTATAGCCTGAGGGGGGGCGGTACCAAATCCCCTGTTCACCAACACACCACCACTGTCTGCTTGAAAACTGATCATAGGGGCACTCTAATTGCGTTAGAATGGGATCCCTTACACACACACACACCGACGGATGATCTACATACATGAGCGTGTATACGAAGGACATGGATACACCTCTCTGTATACGTACATACACGTGCACGTACATGTTACTGGTGTATGTGTGTATGGGTGTGCTGTTACTACTAGTGCTCGTTAGTGAATTAGGCTCCTAATCATACGTATGCAATGCAATTTGTATGTACCTCGGCTCAGTTGGCGAGATGGGGCGATATAATATGCTAATTCACAACAGCGAGTATGAAATTTTGCAATTGATATTAATGATTTGCGAACTAGCAACGGCGGTGCGGCGAGTGGGAGGACAGAGAGGAGGCAGTCTGTGTATACAGTCTGTGCATTATATAGTTAACTAGTTACTACTTAGGTATGCATGCGTATATGTATGTATGTGTGAAGCTATGGCATACTGATGTTAGTATAGTCAATTCCGATTGCTATTGTAAAATCGAAAAGAACCGCGAGAATTGTGAACGCACTCGAAGGATATTTTAACTTAACCAGATGTACCATCGAACTTTTGAAATTGTATCTACCCCCAATACTATAAGTGAATTAACGATTGGAAAATTAACCGACAGGTATACAAATTTCACGCCAGCCAATGAAAATTAATACCTTATAAAATATTTAAAATCATTCGGAAAGTTTTTCTATAATTACTTATTTAAGCACGTCAAAGTAAATATTTTCCTTCGCCCTTGACGTATTGGCATTAAAATTAATCTGGAAAAATTAATTGGATGAATTTTGTGTATACAGGATATAATTTGTAAATAATAATCATCCTTTAATGCTGGAATTTAATTCAGGAATACTGAACTTTTATATATATATTTTTTACATTCCTTACGATGCTTAATTTATTTTTATCATTACAAGACGGAAAATTTCTTTCTTGCTCAACGGATTGGACGAATATTGACGATGTTTGGATCTCAAGGATGTAGATCATTCTCAAGACATAACGCCAGCCTTAAGAATACACAATAAGTATCAGTACAAATCAAAATATAAGTAACTAATTAAAAACAAAAATCAGCACAGAATTACCTGAATAATAATAGAAAAAGCCATTGTCAAACACAAGCACACATAATGTCAAAAGATAATAAATATAAAAATGTGATCACATGTTATTCAGAAACAAGTTGACTAGTTACAAAGTGAAACAAGTTGACGACGACCAACTGTTAATGGTTATGGTTAATCGTATTTAATATAAATACTTTCTAAGAAAAGTCTCTTAAATGTATTCTCTTTATTATGTAAAAATCTTGTAGTTAATAAAATCTACCGTAAGCGTGTTTGACCAACGCGCTAGGATTTAAATTTGTGTTGAACAAATGATTGTCATGCCGATAAATTCGTGTCTCACCAATATAACCAGAAGGACAGTTTGAACACTTGAAAAAGAAAGAAATTTTCCGTCTTAATACCGATGTCCCGTTAGTTTAAATAATTTTACAGATATGAAGTTTATCATTACATTTTAAAAAGTATCTTTTAATCCAGATCTAAAAAAAAATATTCCGTATTTCATGAGAGATCTATACTTTGTAACATTGATTTTAAAGTGTTTAATCGAAATGAACATTATCGAAGCTATCTGGTAGCGTTAATGATATTTCTATTTGCTAGTTATGCAACACACATTTTAGTTTCGATATGGTTGATCTCGATTTCAGTAAAATATATCATATGACTAGATCTTTATATAAAGAAGAATAAATTCTGTACCATTAGGAACATACCTTGTGAGCGTCCCCGAATATCGTGGTAGTGATTGGTGGGTTGTCCCCACCTGCAGCACGTGCAAGACCCGTTGACGGAAGCACCGTAGCTGCTGTCACGGCCACTGGAGCCGTCGACACCGCTCCTATGCAGCACAACTCTTAACACCCCTCACAGTCGTCTTCCGTCCGCAACGGTCCGTATCACTTCCTATCACGCGATACTCGACATATACGTACGTACGTATGTATGTACAGCAATGACACAAACACACAAATAGTTACACGAAAACACTAGGACAATTTATTTGAAAATTTCGAATCACCTTTAAACTTTTGCTTTGTGATACTTTTCGAAAATAAGCAGCGATGAAGTTGTACAAAGTTGAAAGCAGACAAACTCGCGCCGAACTCAATAATATAGTTTAAGATACATATACATATATATCGCTGTAGTATGATCGCGTAGGTTTATAATATAAACTCTTTCTTCAAATGGTGTTGTCACACGATCCGTCTGCCGACGATGATGTCCGATCCGTGTTATGATGTGATGTGCAATATCACGACTGCCAGAGTCGCCGTCGTTGCTAGGGGAGGTTCGGATGCTGTGTATACTCTCTCTCCATAGCCTCTCTCTGTATGGATGTGTGTGTGTGTGAGCCTCGTTGCCTGTGCGCATGCTCCGAATTCTGCACGAAATGTCATTACGAAGGCGGAGCCACACTTTGTAAGCTATCTCTCCACAAGTGTATCTCATCAGAAGCCGCGCGCGATGTTATACACACACATACACATGCATACACAGTGAGAGACGGAGAGCGAGCGAGCGAGAGAGCGAGAGAGAGAGAGAGAGAGAATCTATTGTTATCGGATATCGTCACTTGGTTTTTCGATCTGATTATTGTTTTATTCAACTGTTTATTTCGGGACACGGTATAAAGCAAGTTGGAATTACTTACAAGGCCGGCATAAAACCAAGAAATCACTCAAACAAAAAGTGTCACATTGTGCTTTTATACATATTTAAATTTAATTTGCTGACCTGTATGTGCCACATGTTGATGCATAATTTTTTGACAACAAATTTAACTGTAGAAAACAAATATAATGTATATGAATATGTCCTGGAGAACATCTCATGATCAACTTGTGCATATTGGTACATATGCGCACACATATGCGCACACATACAGACACCCATGCCGACGTCTGTGTGTATGTGAGTTTTGAACAAGTGGCTCCGACTCCACCGACGCCAACATCAGCGTGCCCAGAGGTGCGCCTCTGAGAGAGTGGGTGTCGCCCTCTGGGTCCTGCTTTGTCCCCCCCCCCCCACACCCGGTACATACATATATACACACTCCCTATCCCCACTCCAACGTGCAAGTCTCGCTATCTGGTGTAATCTTATAAGCACGTGGTTTTATTAACACCGAATATAATATTGCTAATAAAGTGGATCGCGTCTCTGTGCATTTGTAGCGATTCGCATCTCATCTTTAGCTGCTGTTTTCGCTCATTTCATTCCGTCTAAATTACGCGAGGTACTCCTGTATCATTACATTGTAATTCATCTGACATTTGCTTTGAAAAAAGTATTCCGTAATAAGGTAACATTTTTTATGTTTGTTTTGATGCTGTTATAATATTATTATATTTCTTTCTGTCATATATTTCTTACATTATGTTTTATTATATTTTATTGTAAGCAAATTTACTTCTGTTTCTAATGTTTTATTTATTTTACAAAAGTAATTTTAATATGTATTTTCTTACTGTGTTTTTCTATATGAGCTCAGGACATACTCTTTAATTCCAACGGAAATTAAATGTAAATGAATATATGTTACGAGATACTGTATAGTTAGTTAGTTGGTGAGTACATCAACCCACGCTTTATTCCACAACCCGTCGTTGCTTGACTACGCAAGTTTGAAACAATTGCTTTATTATTTATGAAATTATCGAGGAGAATAACTTTAATCTATCAACTTTGGTGACGTTAATGAACGTAATTATCTAATAATTAATTACGATTCTGTTTGATGTCTCATTAGCGGGACCTTAATGTCAGACGTAACTGTATAACGTACCTTGTACAACAAAAATTGAATACAATACAAAGCTTATGATTTTCTTAACAGTATACAATATGTTGATACGCGTATGCTACTCTGGTTGCCTATACTGTCCTAAAGGATAACAAAAATACAACCTTATTTCTTAGTGCTTTCCGCTATTCCATTTTGCTCTAGTTCTGTCTCTCTTTTTTTTTACTTCAGCTAATTTACCAAGAAAACAACATAAGAATATCTCTTTTAAAAAGTTTGCCAAAGTTAATAACGATATTAATTTATATGAGGCAACTTTTTATACCGAACATAATGGCATTTCAGCCGGTGAATGTAACTTGCGGAAATTATTTTATAGCCGAATTACGAACGTTCCGCGTACCTCAAAGCTGTATAGTAGTACACATAGAAGACATGTCTTTGTACATTTAATAAGAACTTTAGTTTCTCATGAACTGAAATAAAATATAATGTAAGAATAGATATAGTATAGTTGTCGGTATGTATGTAACTGTTGTATATGTATGTGAGTAGCATGTGTGTGTGTGTGTGTGTGTGTGTGTTGAGTTCTCGTGTTCTGTGGCAGTCAGTCAGCGTTAGTTCGGCCGCTTCCGTTGGTGCGGACGGCTGAAGACAAGCAGGAGTTAGCTAACTGTGTTACGACCGAGCAATTACAAACTAACACAATTACGTACTAGGACCGGACCATCCATACCAGTACAGTGCCGTACTAACATGCACACCTCTACACACAACTTACGCTCCCAGACATTAGCTTAGATCATAGAACATGCTACCCGCCATACACGCTTATAACTTCACCAGAACTAGGAATTATCTATTGTATATATGTATCTCGTTATTAGTTTTACGGATTAACTATACTTATTATGATTTAAATAATCTTACATAATTATTTATTATTCATTGCGAGTACATGATTTTAAATATGTTGAGCAAATGGCTGAAAACACGAAACACACATTCTGTTATGTGTGTTTTTATTGAACTGATGTTTTATTTGTGTGTGTTCTTCGACCGGTACAGCAGTGGTGGTGGTGCTACTGATGTAACTCGATTACCCACCGCTCTGGCCTGGTGGCGCTACCAGCATTGGTCACGGGCCTTACGTGTTCGTCCGCCACTAATTTCTGACAGGTTGTTTTTATTTTTGGTAAAAATTCAATTACGGCCCTGTAATTATAAGGGGTTGGCCACGGTAAATGCATGAAAATGTTACCGTGATCAGACACGCAAAGATATCGATTATGCTCGTCTGCAATAGATAGCTGAACATCACTGTGTTAAACAGTGTATACCTATACTCGTAGTAATACATATAATATCGTACATATTTCTGTAATAATACATACATGTAGAAGTGACAGATATACCGAGATTCACGGCCAGGCACACATAACTGTGATGTTTCAATTGTTTAAATTGAAATGCAAAGGGGACATGTACACGAAGAACCACTGTCTCCAAGGAGTGTCCGTACCATTCCCCGCACAGCGACTCGAACCCGAGTACTTTATTTCGTTAGCTTTAAGTGGTCTTTGATTTAAAATGCAAGTGCACCACCGTAGACTGTGCCTTTACAGTCACTTGGTGTTGCTGTTTCGAGAATTTAAAAATGAATCGTCGCCCTCCTTGATCTACGAAATGGCACCCGATACTTCGTTATACAATCTTAAATGATTTCGCCAGCAAATTGTCTTGAAAATTATTCACTGATTAAGTTCGAAGTTCCAAAGGTTAGTTTCACTTACCATAAGGCTTACAGGTGGGATTTTGTACGAAGAGGTTCAATTTAAAGCTTAAATCAAAATCAAAACTATCGAATCCGTACGGTATTATTCGTGTTTATTCACGAATTTCAATTGAACCCTATATTACAAACCCAAAATGTATCTACATATATCAACTCTTGTAGATTCGTAAGAACCTTATTGAAATTCGTATAAAACTCCATATCGCAATAATTTACTTCGCTGCTTGCATGTAAACATATTAGTTCTTTTTCAATCATCATTCAAATACTACACGATTCTCGTCATTTTGAAAGAGAGGCACTCGGCTATTGATAGCAATATATGTGACGGTGATGTTTGGGTAAAGCAAATTTAAGAATCCATCCGCATGTTCGGATTTATACATATGAGTTCTGAAAGTATTTTAGTTACGTCGTCAACTCGCTCACAAAATTGAAATGTATTTTCCCATGGTGAATTCCTTGCGTTCTCTTCTTATGCCAAGATCGGAAACAGAATAACATATATGTACATATACATACATGGGCACACGGTACAATCTGTGCGAAAAACAACTCTAATATTCTTACTAAAAAAACTACAAAATCAGTGAAAATATCTAACGAAAAAATACCTGCTTCTTGATCAATTTTAAAACTACTTATACTGTTTTTTCAGTATACAGGTAAATAAAAATGTTCTATTATATTTGTGCACTTGCCTTCTGTGTCAGACTGTACATGGATTTGTTGCACATATGTATCTATCTGTATATACGTATGTATGTGTGTGTCTCGATATCGGTTCTGATTGGTAGTGAATTTGATTTCGTCGCCGAATAGAAATCAAAATGGATTTTCGAGTTCTCAATAGGAAATATATGTTCACCCGATGTATAAATAATTCATCGCCACTGTATCTACTAGGCGTTATTTGTGTTTTCTCTCTATACCTGTATGTATGTACGATATGTAGTTCCAAGTCCGTCCGCTTCAGATGGACTAAGTTATTTTTGCATCGTCTCGCAGAAATATTATGGAAATTGAAAAGAACACGACTGCAGATATATTTCAATCACTTTTTTTTTGTATAGGTGAAGTAGGGTTTTAAGTTTACTGCAAGTGCAATTATATTAGCGATGTCGTACATTTTGTAATACAGTAAGATACTATTTTATACATATACAGTAAAGTCGCGATTTAGTGAACTCTCGATTAAATGAACAACCCGATAGAGTGAACACTTAAATTTTATCATTGCGTCCCGATATAGTGAACAACTGGAAACCCCGATACAGTAAACTATGGTATTTGCGATACTTCTCTGGGGGATCCCACTAAATATGAATCTAGATGGAGCGTAAACGAAAATACTTGAATTTAAAACAAAAAAAATTAAATACTTAATATCTGGGTAAAGGAGAATGTGTGACCGTGTTTGCTAGTAGAATATTGCAGTTTGCTCGTGCTACATGATTTACGACAAAAATTAGTACAAATTAACATGAAAAAAAGCGTAAACAATCCAATATTACTTAATTTTTTTCGCTTCTGCAATAAATAACCTATTATATGTACCTTCCCATTACATAATATGTACACGTATACATAATATTATGTAATAGGTACATGTATTTTTTATTTTATTTTTTAATTATTTTATTGTAGATTTTCTTTTGTCAATTGTAGATCTTGAGAAGAAGAAATATTGAATCCAAAATGATTGGAATAAATGACTATAGTTCAAGATGATAACAGATATGCGACGTTTCGACCAGATGTTTTTTGGTCATTTTCAAGCAAATCACAAAATTCTAGAGGAAAGAAACATAAACAAAAATATTCTCTAATATTTTTCAAAATATTTTTGTACTTTTTGAGTGTAATTCTCAAGAGATTTTGTTTATGTTTGTTTGAACTAGAATTTTGTTGATTTAGGTACCTAGAATATAAGTTGTTTCTCAAAATATCTGAGTGAGACCAGAACCCCGAAAATGTAAACACCCCTAAAATGTGAACAGGCTTGGCCGGAATTAGTTCACTAAACCGCGACTCTACTGTATATCCGTAAAATTTGAATGGACCACCAAAATTATGATTTGATTTGAAGGATATTTGAACTTTGAAAGATGTGTTTTCTTTCTGGACTGTGGAGAATTAGTGATAAGCATATAGGAATTTCTATCGTAGCAGAAGTTTCTGGATAGTGTCAGAATGTACTGTTTATTATATAATTTAATTCAAATAAATTATAAAGATTCATATTACTAAAATGATGAAAAAGTGTACTACCATTTGTACTATTTCATCGATAGTGTACTTTTTTTTACCCTTGTACTATAATAAACCAATATCATATATAAAGTTTACACCGTTTCCAACAAGATCACGCAAACACATAGAGAATGAAGCGAGGTTTTAGCTTTAGACGCTGTTCGCTTATAAAATATCAATATTCTCTCAGCTCATACGGTATTCATGTCTGATTGATGCCCCGGCAGTTTCCTCAGATATGATACTCTCTTGTTCCGGTTCCCGAGTCGCTCGCAAACTCCATAAACAAATCCACTTGAGTATTCTTTCTGTTTCTTCATAGTATTCATATATATATATATATATATATATATATATATATATATATATATATATATATATATATATATATATATATCTACATATATCCACAGCGTAGTAGTGTGAAGTAACAGACGGGGAGGAACTGCTTTGAACTTAATGCTTTTTATTATGATAGAAAGAAAAAAAAGCTAGCATATAGAATGTAACAATAATTAAGAAACATATTTAGGCATGTCCCTTTGGCGCAGAGGATAGCGCGTTGGACTTCTAATCCAAAGGTCGTGGGTTCGATCCCCACAAGGGATGCAGTTATTTTTTCTTGCTTCATCAAATATTACTCCAACAGATACTTTAAAACTAGTGATGGTTGTAGTAAATAACAACACTTGTAATGTTATTACTGTTGTTCTTAATATACGTATAGCTTTATTTAACCAGGTGAATGTTGTTAATATGTATAAATATTATAAGTCACCTCCACACTAACATCATAACAGGGCTAATATGGTGTAAAGTATCCCTGGAATCCGCGAGTTTTATTAATTTACCTTCAAGCTTAAAAAGCTTTTTAAGAACTTGCATTCAGCCTCCGCTTCAAAGAAACATAAAAATTAATATTTTATACAGTGAAAAACTTGCTAGCAACTCCTCGTTATCGAATTAGTTTCGTAATTTTTTAATTAATTTCCAACTTTGCTCGAGAACTTGCTTAAAATTATCAATTATATTCATTAGTTGACGTATATATTTATTTGTACGTCAACTGTCAATTAGAAAATAACACTGTTACATCACACACTGTGTAAATAAATACGCCACATCCGTGATCTCGGAAGGAACGATTTTTAAACAAATCTATCCTGACTGCTTGCGGCTGGCCGGAGTATCGCCTAAGGCGGCTGCAGTTCCCGTGGGACGCCTGTGGGATGTATGGGCGAGTCCGGACCGACGGAGCCCTGGCATCCATCGCGGCTACATCTTCCCCTGCCCTACCCGCCCTGGGAGGGCGGTGAGGGGGGGAGCTCTATGCAAAGTTACAGCTCCCGTCACAATCTATCACCGTGTGCAGGTTATTCATTTAGAATTACATGGATCTAGGTGATTTAAGAAGCAAAATAAATTGCAGAGTTCTCTTTTATCCACGGACGGATGAACTCTTACCTCTGTGTATACAGAACCGTACTCTACAAGAATGTTCTAGTACATTTCATTTAATAATCGCCTAGTAAGAGATAACTGCAGTTACTCGTATGCCGGGCGTGTTGCATAGATTGTGGTTTCATCAGTAACACCGTGACAATATCTAATCATATTTATGAAGACAAACTTATTATTTTTATAACTCATTCTAGTCTTCATAGTATCATTCTATTTTATGCCAAACCGTACATAAAATGTTCTCTCCGTGAAATCTAACATATAGTTAATATAGATTGGGGTTAAGGGCGACTATAGACGTTCGTTCGTGTGGTCTATTACGTGGGGGGGGGGGGGTGATGGGGTGCGCGGTGGTGGGTGGAGTCTTCAGGGTACAACCCTGATATATGAACACAATTTTTAAATTTGTACATTTAGCCCGCGGCATGTCTGACTGGATCGTTGCACGGCGTGTTACCGTTACACTTTACCCCCTGCGTTAATCCGATACGGGGACGCAACCAGATGAGTTATTCACTTTAGATTTATAGACGTTTCGCTTCGAATTTTGCACACGTCTATTTCACAACGCCCGTTACCCGAGTCTACGTACTAAAAACAACTTCACTTCACAGATCCATGATGTAATATCAATGTTTAGAAGTAGCACACAAGAAATCAAATATACATACAGACAAAGCATATCCGTTTCACCGTTAAGAGATCACTTACAAACCTCCAGTACTCGACGTCACCGTAGCATGGCGCCACTGTCGCATTTTCCGCAACACGCGTGTGTTTCCTATGGCAGCACAAATGAGTAATACGATTGGGCATTTGTGCCAGGACTTTGTACACCGTATGCACTACGGACGGTAAGGGTGAATATCGGTCGGCGCACGCTACACTTCTACCACGGGTTACAGTCTCGCAATCAGCCGTCCAATCCGATTTGTTGTCGTGTACGGAATACCCGAGACACGATCACATAAGTAAATGGCAATGAATTGAATTTGGTCGTGTCGCGCGATTCAAACAACGTTTGAACTGTGCGAATTTCATCCCTAATCCGGCAACAGTGTTCTACTGTGTCTTAGGAGTAGGCGGATACGCTGATGTTGTTTCCGTGTGATTGTGTTTGAAAGAAAACGAACAAAACATGACAAGCGTACGAACGTACATATATATAGTAGCGAACACCAGATAAAATATGAAAGAATATTCTTGATTTATTTCGAAAGAGTTTAATGAATTTAATCATAGGCGCTCGAAGCAAAAACTGATATAAAAACTCGTGCAAACAGAACGGCCATCACTCAATGGAATGACAGATAACGATTCGTAGACGAACTGCAAACCATTCAAATCATTTATATTAAACATTAATAAACAGAGAGACACACACACACACAAAAAAAAAAACTAAATAAAAATTCTGGCTGTCCGATGTACAACCCTCGCATTGGTACTGTTGGTAGTGGGGGATAGGGAACTGGCATGGCGGGAGTAGCGTAGGTGGTGGTGGGGGCGGGGGGCGGGAGAATTATAGTCCCCCCCAGCTCGCTTTGATCTCGCTGTATCTCTTACAAATGCAAATTTCATTTTGCTCTGCTGTACCCCATCAAAAATATGAACTAAACGATAACTCTATTTATTATTCATACCTCCAGCGGTACGCGGCGACCTGAACTACGACAGACGCCGCCACCAGATGACTCGCGCGGCGGCGGTATGCCAGAACACCCTCCACTCTCCCCAACCCAGACCACTGCTGTTTTAATCATTTTTTTTTATATTTTTGTTCATTATTGCACGTAATTATAAACGGACAACAGAGTGTAAAGTTAATGGACTTATCTTTTCAATTTTTTTTTTTACATTATATTTTGCTTTGAATTTTTTTAAATGAGAACATCATAATGAAGAGCATAGTATCATGCAGCAGGATCATTGTTTAATTTGAGTAATGTATGATTCAAACTATATTATCCAGTAAATAACTAAACACTCATTTTCTTTTCAAGGTACGATTTAACAGAAATTTGTTAATAATTCTCATAATTTTTAAATAATTTCTTATTTAATGATAACGAGATATTGAAGTTATAATTCTGTTTCATTATTTTAAACTGCAGTGTACACTGTATTGAGGGGTGACAGTAGAAAAGATGTCTAGCTGGAACGCAATTGACTGAGTGCTTAATATTTTTTTTTTCTAGTTAATAAAGTTACAATTAATTATTATTTTCTCTGTAAGTAGGTAATTTTAAACCGGAACAATATTCCGGCCCTAAATCTTTTACTGGCACGGCGTACCGGAGAGTTCTGGCTTAGTTTCATCCCTGATTGTACCAGTGAACTGAACTGTACTAACAAATAAGTACTAGTACTGCCATCTATGGCGGGTAGCAACTAACCATTCGCGCAGAGACCCTTTAACAGCTGGTTCGTGTCCTTTCTCAACAAGGGCGTAGAATACGGGTAGTTATTCTCTCCTAAACATCTGTAATTGAAAAATATCATATTCTACTTGTGTTAATACATGTTTATCGTTATGTCGTAGTTGTTGTTGTTGTGACGGACATAGTAATCAATTTTCATTTCATCAGCATCTTTGCCGCATTATGCGTAGCTTGCCATTTATGGAGTACAATTTCATGATACAAATAAATATGTTTTTATTCTTGGACATGTTACGTGAAACGCAATTACGTGTACACACATACAGACGTACCTGGCTAGCACACGTAGTTGCTGGTTATTCGCATGAAGTATGGCACAATTTATCATCACGTACCATTTATTTTGTGGTCGCTGGGCCTTAAACTTTGAGGTCTCGTAAAGATGTCTCGTTATTTTCGTACTCATTGCACAATTGGGACAGATCTTTTTGAAACGTAATGAACATGGATGCAATGATGTATTTGTAATACTAAGAACAAATGTATATATGCCTTCATTTACTGTTGTACAAAACTCAATAATGTCAAATATTACAACAGACGTGCGGTACAGTTTTTTTCAGTTTTTGGACAAAGCAATTGCGTTATGGCTTTGTGAATCCGACCATGTAACCATGTTGAAATATCACGCGGCGACGTATGAAGACGTATCGTTGCGAGACAGTGTGACAAAAGGGCCTGGCACTTTGACATTCGTGTGACATGTATTTTAATCAGTACACAAAAGATTAATTATCGCGTCTTGGAGGTAAAAACCCGCAACAAGAAGAGTGCCGCTTATGATTTCGACATTTCATAACTCCGCCCAGCATCCGACGTTTATAATACGTCACTGACACGTAAAAACCGCAGTCACACCCAGCGTAGGAAAATCGTAGGTGATTTGAATGAAATGTGCAGTCAATATACGATGTTCAGTTTTTTAATTAACACCTTACATTTATACTGTGGAATTCGCTTATAGTGAATCTGAAGGGATCAGGAATTTGGTTCACTATAAGCGAGGGCTCACTATAAAGAAGATAGGTACACATTTTTTTTTTTAATTCCAGTTTTTATTAGCTTATATTCTACTCATACTCTATAAAGATTTACGAGTATAATACAGATATTTCAAATAATACAAGACAATAACGGATTCGTGCCTGTAGTGCTAAATATTTCATATCGTGCAGTAATTCTACCTCTAAATATACACACTGTGCAAATGACCTTATTACATTGGTGGGTACATGTTACGTGTATTTTTCTCGTATAATTACATCGCGATCAAAAGTTATATAAACATGTAGGACAAATGCGGCTTTATTTTCGAACCAGAAACCAACTTCCAACATTGCATTATTAAATGGTAATGATGGTGGCAAAATAGTTTCATCCACCGTATAATTGGCGATTGAGTAAACGCCCTGTTAAAATCAATTGAAAAAAACATGAGTATTTATTTTATAAATCTGTTTATAAAAAATCAGAATATGTTGGTTGAACTACGATTAGCTAATAAACAAATAACTATGATCGTACTAACCTTACGTAAAGGACATTTTGGCTCGGGCATATGACCTCCAGCTTTGACAAAACCTAGATAAATAAATGACCTGTACTCCAATGCGAAAAATGAGCAAATTTCTCGTTCCAGATTGATTGCGAATGGTCGGTATTCATTATGTAAAAATTCATAAACCTTCACCTTTACCTATGAATGGCAATTATTATTACTGTAAGAATATGGAATGATTATTGTATTATCACGTTACCTTGACTTCGTGTGGTACGTCCTGGTGTATATTTATAACTGCATTTAGACCGTTCACGTAGCGACTTATTTTTGATAACCAGATACTTCCATTTACATAGTCCGTATTCTGTTTCCAGATTAATGCTCGAGTCATATGTATTTTAAATTCGGGCTGCAATTGACATATATATATATATATATATATATATATATATATATATATATATATATATATAACATTCATATACCGATATGTTTTCACTAGCGTATATTGCATTTAATTATCCTTACCTGACATTGGACATCTGTCGAAAATAAAATAAACATCAACAGAATTGTTAAAGTAGTCATTCTTCTAGTACCTACCAATGAAATGTGCTTGTTGTGTTGTATTTATATGCCGTGAGGCAGAACCAACCGGAACAAATTATGATATTTTCGTCCTGCACATAATAATCGTATGAGAGATAATCTTATTATATATTATTCTCCAATGGTTTAATTTGAATTATTATTTTTTTGATAAATAAATAAATACCATAATGCTAGTTTTGCTGCACAGTGATCTTTTCCAATGCAACATGTATTAGGCATCATTGATTTTAAAACTGCGGAAGCTTATTGTTGGATTCATGTAGATATTGTTAGTATGTTTTTTGTATTGAATTTATTGCAGTGTAATTGAATGTTATATGCAATTTCCTGTGTAATTTGTTCTATGAGAAATAGTTTCGATGTATTTGATTAAAATCGGGTAGATATGAATAGAACAGAATGCATTGTGCATATTTAATGACATCATTATGTTATATTACTGCCATCATCTACCTATGCAACGTTGTTTGGAAGCATATGTGTCTGTGTGTATTTTATTCTGAGCACTGTACAATATTCCTTTTATAACGGTAGAAACGATACGTGAGATCAGGTAAGGTGGTTATGATAAAATATTAGGGATTTATATATTTGATTATGTGTGGAATATATTAAAGGTATATAGTGGTCATTTATAAGTTACATACATTGTACAATAATTATTTTATATTAGCTTATTTTACCTTGGATACGAAATATGTAAACAAGCTCATTATGCCCTCATGTACTGATTCTGTCTTCTTCGTCCCAATTCTGATATTATTTATAAATCACCTATACATAGGATGTGCACTCTTTATCATCATCACCACCCTTTCATTGTAGATATTGTTAATTAATCTTATATTTAGTTAATTTCTTCATTTTCTTGTCTCCTTCACTACTTTTGTCAAGTACATATTTGTACTCTGGTGTTTTCCCCACTCTGTACCTGTTCAGTTATTAGGCTTGGCCTGTTGGACAGTTGTATATTTACATAAATAACGATTTTCCAATCTTTACGAAGAATGAGTAGCAATACTTTATTTTAAATTTTAATCAGAAGATAAATGTTTATCACACGTACAAAAATGAATATCAACATGCGATCTTCAATAAAATGTAAGCTGGTGAACATATTGTTTTAATAAAATCATGCTACTATGGCATAATTCATAGTTATTAGTAAAAATATACATAAATAAGTGTATAATTAGTTGTTTATGATCATATTACTTTAGTATTCATACAGATATCGTGTTGGAAAATGGAAAATTCGTAGTGAGGTTTGTATTTATTACTTTTCAATAGAAGGAATTATATTTGTTAGACATGTTCTTCAACATATATAGCGATCATACCGCGACTTTCAAATATTAACCCGAAAGTAATACGAAGTCAATAAGTCTATGATAAACGCTTGCATATTGAATGCTCACCATTGGGATCTCCGAAGCCATGCAATAAAAATATAAATGCGAGAAAATCACACTTTAATTATTATCTAGTGAGCCATGTAATATTTTCAAAATCGGCAGGTAAATATGCAATTTTTGTCTAATTTAACCGACCTTGTATCTCTTATAGTTTTCGGAGATCCCAATGGTGAGCATTCAAACTTGGGTCACCTGTCTGTATAGTCGTATGAATACGAAATTACTTTTAAAAATTATTTTTGATTAAATTATTTTTCTTTTGTTTTTTACTAATGGCAACGCTGAAAACAAATATTTATTATAGCAGACGTTCCTCGCGACTTACACTATAAATGTGTTTTCGTGTGGCAGAACATTGTTTTAATCCGTTTTAGAACTCATGTAAACGTAATCCGAGGGGCTGGCCACTCTTGAATTACGGTGTACAAAATGTCTGGAATTACTTGAATTACCTATGAATTACCCGTGAATTACCCGTGAATTACTTGAATTACTTGTGAATTACCTATGAATTACTTGAATTACCTAAGAATTACTTGAATTACTTGTGAAATGCGTTTAAAATTTATAAGAATAACACAAATATACAGAACGGAGTACAAAGAAATCCATTACTTAGCAAGATATTAATACCCAGTTGCACCTGAGTGCGTTGTAACACGAAAAGTGCGAAAATTTATACGAGTACTGACACGTTTAAAACTGTTGTAATAATTCTCGGCGGCTCGGGTTCGATTCCCGCGCGATGCATTTCTTTTTTTTACTAAATACATTTTTTGACTAAATACATTTTACTTTACCTTTAGAATAATCGCAATGACAATATGTCTCATGCACATTTAAAAAAAAATATAAGTACCTATGTTATTTATATTTTCAAAATTATTTATTCTTATTTTCATTAAAAACATTAGAAAATGAAAATTAATTATATTTTTACTGTTCTGATTTATTTAAACATTTAATGCAATTCAAAACTACACAAAACGAAGAAAAAAAAAAGGATCTTGAAAAGGGTCTGCCAAAAGAGTTTGTTATGCAAACAAAATGTGACTGATTTATAGTTGTATGATATTTTTTTTCCTACTATGTTTAGAATAGAACATCTAACTAAATCAATTGTAGAAGTTCATTGCAAATCAACAGTTGTATGTTGTGTTTCAGTGCAATAGTTTAGTTTTTTCGTATATTTGTGACAAGCGTATCAGGATTTCTTTATAAAGTGATCACAGCATTACTTGTGAATTACTTGAATTACTAAAGAATTACTTGAATTACCCATGAATTACTTGAATTACCGACGAATTACTTGTGAATTACTTGAATTACTAGAGAATTACTTGAATTACCGACGAATTACTTGTGAATTACTTGAATTGCCTGTGAATTAGAATTACGGTGTACACAATTTTTGTAAGTGGCCAGCCCCTCGACGTAATCGAACACAACACCACAATTTGCATTGATGACGTCTGACGTGAATTGGTTGTTTGGCTGGATACCCCATTGTTGTTTTTTATTAGACTAAAAAATAAAAAACTTAAGTGCGATGGCCGGGAATCGAACCCGGATCAACTGCTTGGAAGGCAACTATGCTGACCATTACACCACCATCGCACAATAATAAACTAGTCTTCAATTCACTATATAAGTATAACTATATCCTACATTATTTTGCTCATTTGGATATTCATGTACGTATACTACGAAGAAATGATACTACAAAGTAAATATTACAACGAACTGTTATCGATAAAATGAAGATGATACAGCGAACACAGATGCTATAACGAGCCTCTTGTTGAAATAAACTCTCTAAACCTATGACAGATGTACATATGGATGAATATATCCTAGAAACGAATAAATGCTGTAAGGAATGAGCAAATTACGTTTGTTTTCCCTTGATACTAGTTAATATCGTATCACCACTAGTTCTAAAGTGACCTGGAACGAAAGATCACATCGCTAACGTCTAGATGGGAAAGCAGAATGAAAATTTTAATTAGCCAATAAAGTTAATTAGATTCCAAGGATGTAAAATCAGTTTCTCTTCTTGGAACTGTTGGATAAATTTAGTTCTAGTTATCAGTGTACGAATCTGATTGGGGCTGATTCACTGAAACACTTGCGGAATGCTAAGCTGAAATACGAGAGTTATTACAAGAGGATGTCTACAATTTATTATGGCCAAATAAATACGAGAATTACAATTCCACCTGTCGACATTTCGTACATATTTGGAGATATTTTTTCAACAAGTGCGAGACACGGTTATACATAACGCCGCCTATAGTTATACATTATTAATTTGAGAACATCTGATACATATGTACCTACATAATGTTAACAAACAGACAACTTGTTACTAAAAATACATTTATATATTAAATACATATTCGCCTATATTTATACATTATTAATTTGAGAACATCTGATACATATGTACCTACATAATGTTAACAAACAGACAACTTGTTACTAAAAATACATTTATATATTAAATATTTGTTGTTATTCCAATCTCGAGTCAAGGCCACTTACGGAACAAGCAATAAATATACAGCGCAAGCCGCTTAATGTGATCACATCGGGATTCGAGGTTTTTGATAACAATAATCGATTGATATTAATATTAGAAACAACATAAACACACATTTTTATTAATTATATGAAATAACAGTAAATAAAGTATGAAATTAACTAAAAAATCTGAAAAGAAACAACATTTTTGCATTTAAATTTTACAAATATATAGATCTGTATGTAGTACACACACAACTGTAATTATTGTGTACATATATAATATGTACATGTGTTTATTAGCAAAGAGAAATTCAAATTATAAGCGTTATTTGTCTGATGTTCGCGCAGCAAATTATTAATAAAAATGTCATACGCGTAATGCGTACGTGGAGGAGAAGTTTGGTGACTGTATAATTTAGTTTATAGAAAAATTCACAAAAGCATTTTATCCGGATCTTCAATGTTTTTTTTTTGAAATTGTTTGAAATTGTTCACAGTTGGAGAATTATTTAGGTGTTCGGGAACATTTGACTAACCTGTATATTTATTTCACTCGTAACCGTGGCAACGTTGCCATTTTAAATAAGAAGATGGTGCCTTTCTTGTTTAGTGACCTTCACACAGGCGCACGCATACACATGCATACGTGTTGTTTGATAAAAATGAATCGAGATTCAGTCTA
This sequence comes from Carabus problematicus, assembly GCA_963422195.1. Taxonomy (NCBI): domain Eukaryota; kingdom Metazoa; phylum Arthropoda; class Insecta; order Coleoptera; family Carabidae; genus Carabus; species Carabus problematicus. Next base: position 123,142 of record OY728588.1, on the reverse strand, counting down.
AAAATAGATCCGTTGAGATCTATCATTTTCTTCTTTTTGTTTCTATTTGAATACACTATGTGTACATTATAGTGATGAAGATAAGGTTATACATGAGTGTATTTGTGTGTGTGTACATATGTTTGATTAGTTGTCTGATAGAGTGAACATTTTGATACATTTCGTATGGACGAATTGTTGACAACGCGATAAGCGCATTGGTTGTACAAACAGGTTTTTGTAGATTGAAGATAAGAATTGTTCAAAATTCTTCGCAGTTCTGTACTTTTGTATATTAGGCAGCACCGTTAGATTAATAATTATTGACCGTGAGAAATCCGAATCTCTTTATCTATTTGTTCACAACTTTATGCATAACTTAATACGTACATTTCGTGAGCATATTTGTATTATCTGTCAGGTAAATCATGATAAAGTCGGATTGACCATTCTCTCACTCACACCTATTATTATTACCATCTCTGTCGCATTTCCTGGTCTGACTGCGCGCGCATTAGTAATTTTCGCCTCGTGTGAAGGTCTCTGATTAGTTGAAAAGGTCGTTTATATATAGCTCAGTAATTGTGCAGACAGTTCAACGAATCAGATATATTGTTGTTTTGTTATGCATTACACTGTAGTGTAGTCATTGTTACTCAGAAGGAAAAAAAAAAGAATGACACTTGTGTTGTTATGGTTACGTATCATGGCACCATATTATTAACAAGATTGTTATGCATCCTCATTCCTTTGCAGCTCTGATAATATTATGGTATCATCAACATTTGATGCTGTATTATTGAAGGCAAATAAATATCTAGTATTTCATATATACTGTGGAATCCGCTTATAATAAACTCGAAGGGAATGTGGTTCACTATAAGCGAGGGTACACCTACTTGAGTTTGCATATAGCGAACTTAAAGAGTAAATTTAGTCATTATTACTGAAAGTTCACAATATGCAGGTTTAGTTTATGCGAATTGATTTATACTAGGTGAAATGTGTATTTAGTTTAGTGATACGTTCATTACGGGCGAATTTCCACTATATGTGGGTTGGTTCACTATAAGTGCAATCCACTGTATGTACGTATCTCACACGGCAAACTGAGTTTAATATAATAATTACTTCGATGTACAATCCATCTGGATAATCGAATGGAAAATTCAGTACAAGGTCTGGTGTCCTTATTTTGGGCAATGTACATTTGTGTGCACCAGAGTCTATGGTGCAATTTCATCAACTATTATTATCTGCCCCGGTCGCGACCCAAATTCTTGCATATAATAATACGCGATAATTGTACGCTAATTTGTGACAATGCTCTCTTGGCTGTGATTTGGACCGGCCATATTTTTGTAATGTGAAGGTCACTGCAGATACTGTAATTATCTATTTGAAACCTATCTCCATTAGAAAGGCGAACAGAAGTACCCAAACAGTTGCCTCCAGAATAAATACGTTATTTTTAATTACATTTTGATGATTTGAAATAACGATATGTTCATTAATAGGTATATAAATACAATTTTAAAACTTGCTGTTGTTATTTTTAATATGACCTAGCATAATTACATTTCTTATTAGACATATGCATTTTGTTTTCAATTTCAAACAATGCTTAGCGTATACAAGTATTATTTTTCGTCAGTCTTGTCAAATATATTTTTTAAATCATTTCCACATATATGTATATACCTATACTCTGACAGGTATATGTAAGAGCACTATTGAATATTTATTAATCAATCGTCATTTTTTGTGTTGAACACGTGTAGGAATTGAAATTAAGTAAACAGAAAGCACAAAGGTTCTATAAATAGCGGATCATGATGCAATAAAACATTATCATAAATTCAGTTAGTCTCTCTCTCTCTATCTATCTCTGAGCCCCGCACTCCGTAGTCATTTTTCACAAATACTAATTTCTAAATGACCTCTAGAATTAATTAATATGTTATTAGTATGTTTAGACAGTTCCACATGTCAAACAAATATTTAAATGTATTAACACACAGTATAAGCAGTTGTATCTGCCGTAGGACATTATAAAAAAATCTTTATTCTCCATTGTTCCTCCTCTTACATACAAATTATAATAGAAAACACACGTGTTAAGCCGTTTACCATCATTTGGTAAACACTACAATGGCTTACCATTGTATGTAAACCACTCTAAAAAGGCAAATTAGTCACTTTATATTTAAGATCTTCCAACCAGCGCATAAAGCGATAAAAAATGTTTAAAAATAAAATCAATTTATTGTAAATATGGTGTAATACTAGTGTAATTAGTTTTTTTTTCTTTTTCTATTTTCATCTCATACTTGTTATACATATGTTTATTTACATCGCTCAAAAATAACACAATTACAACAAGAATTATTCTTATCCAAAAAGTACACTCAAATACACAAATAAACAATATCAATGCACAGGAATGGTTCACAAGTGTCATAGCAAGCCATGCACACTTGTTGCACGGACTGTACGAGTGCCATGAAGGCGAGGGACATCAGCTTGCGGGTATGCGAGCGGTGAGCGGGAGCGAGCGGGGTGCGAAACATTTGATGACGCTCCATTCTACTGTTAATGCCGGGTTTGTGTAGTCGGTTCATAGATCATTGCAATGTGTTCGGCTAATAAAACGCGTCCACGAATGAAAGAGTCCATTGATCTAGTCAGAGAAGACCCATCCAGCTGTTAAAATGTGAACCGGGAACAGTTTGAATGCCTGCTGGTGTGCAGAACGTAGGGAAAAGTGTGGTTAGATTGTAATGTCAGACTCAAATTCCACCGTGGTAAACAAAATCATCGTGCAGTTCGTTCGCAGCTTGAAATCATGGTAAATATTTAATATTTAAACAGTGTTTTAGTACAATTTAACACAGTGATTACGAAGCTAGTGGTGTTCAAAGTTTATAAGACTGCACATCGAATTACGTTTTACAATTTTTGGTCTGTGGATTTGACAATTATGACGCTAATGGTAAGGTTTTTTAACAACAACAAATTAATCTTATTATTATATATTTGGAAGGTTTAATTGTATACTTTTACAATAAACTACGTATTTTAATTATTAAATAATGTCATATGTATGTCAGCAATGTGTCACGTTGTTCTATAGTAAAGTGTTAGTATTTACAACGTAACCCACACGCCAGCTATTTTTAATCTTGTTGATAAAAAGTTGTATTAAATTGTAACCTTTCCATAACCTTGTAAGTTAAAATTGTGTTAAAATGTTAACAATATGTTTCCTGAAACGTGTGTTTAGTTACAATTGGCTCCTTGATATTATTTAGAAATACTTTATTCCAACACGTGTATGTGATAACAGTGTTTTATCTTTAGAAAATTACATATTTCTCGCCAGAAATGTTGTATGAAAATATTGGGGATTCAAATTTGAATTTTGAAGGTCAATGTGTCAAAATATGTCTGCCATACGATAACATTTGATATGCAAACATTATCTGCAAACGAACATTTTTACTTATATATGCATATTATTTACATGACATAACATTCATTCATAAAATTGGCAAAGTAAATTGGCAAAGTGAATAATTTATATCTGTATGCAATCTACACTGTTGTTCTCAAAACAATAACAACGTTATTGTTGGTGGTAGTGGAATTTGCCACGAATCTGTGAGATTACAGTGTATTGTTACTTGATGTGGGAATAGATGCGCTTACGTATATGCTAATGTTACTTGTACAACCGGTTTCGTTACTAACTTCTGCGAGTTTTTGTTTTAGATATATGTACACAGCACAGATCTGTATTAAGGCCATATACACACCTGTATCTATGTAGAAATTTACTAAGAAATACAATCATACCGCGAGTATTCTCCGCTAACAGCAAAAGTGCTATAATATAAAATTAAAAACTAATACGCACGACAAATCGCTGTATGTTAAAATAATTTCACGCATATTTACAGTGTACGGCTCTGGTTATGTACGCACTGCTTGTGTCCGTTGTTTTCGGTTTTACTGTTTTTTTCTTCTTCTTCTTTGTCTAATAATACATTTTTCATATGCGTCGCTGCCCCCAGACGCCTCCTACGGCACTGTTTCAGGCTTGGAAACACGCGACTAGCCGAGAATTTTAAACACTGTCTGCTTGGGACGTTGTAAATGGCGAAATAATGATATAATGAAAGTGAAATTATTAGGCAAAAGTGCGTGTAAAAATGTTCCGTACGAAGATTAAACTGCCATGAGAACGAGGAATTTTCATATTTTCCATTCGCATTGAACCGGAGTAGGTGTAGTGTGTGTATTGATACGGGCTGAAGTATCTATAATGTTTTGGAAGAGAGAGTTTATTTGCCCGACTGTACAATTTCTCCCAGATTCCTCGTCGAGTTTTTTTTGAATGAGACACATAAAGATTGTGAGAAGCGCCGAGCGCTGGTAGGAATGTTAAGCCGGACTGCGGTTGCTAAGAGATGTCATACATACTTGTGCAGTGCAAGTGATACATCGGGTCATGACCTCGTAAGCATTTCATTAAAAATTAATCGCAATGTGTGTGTGTGTATGTATCTCATTGAAAAGTGCATCTAGAAAGAGTGCGCTGGCGAGTGGACAATAAGTTTTCTATAAATAAGTCCACGAAGACGGGTACAGTCGCCGATAAAATGCAGCTAGACCGAGAGAGTTGAGCAAGTTTTGATACACATATAACCACTATGTTTGATTACACTGGACTCGGTGCGCGTTGTATCCTTCAAATCGTTTATGAGTTACTATTATTATAAGTTAAAAATAGCAGAATACATTTACCACGCTCCACGTGTTGGTATTCTATTAACATATTAAATAGTAACGTAGTCGGTTTGTATACATTAACACGGCTGCGCGTTTATATTTTCATGCGAAAATTTATAATTATAAATTAAATAAAGTCAACGTGCAGTTTCTAGGACGACGGTCGAATGAAATGTTAAAACGAGACCATACTGTTTATATTATATGTCAACATTAATACTACAAGATTCTCGTCCTAGAAACTCAGCATTAGTCAATGTTCAAATCATAGTACAGTTCGTCTATAACGAACCTCGCGGGACCGACGAAAACAGTTCGCTATCAGCGAAGTTCGTAATAAGCGATAAATATCAGAAATGCATTCTTTTTATTAATGCATAGGTACATGTTTCAAGGAGGTACATAATATAAAGAACTGTTTTGCAAAACTAGACAAATCCAGACTTGTTCAAAATTCAGTTACATATTATGTTTTGTAATACATATACATATGTACATTAGCAATATGTAATCTTTAAGAATCTTATTTGAAAAAATCGTTTAATTTACTTTTGTTTATGTTTTTTATTATTTTATATTATTATTATTTTTATAGTAATACCCTACCCTACCCTACCCTACTCTACCACTTTTTTGCGATTGTAACAAAAATTAAGGTTCATTATACCCGAAAGTTCGTTATAAACGGGTTCGTTATTTGCGAAAAGAATAACACACGTTTATTGATACTTTAGTTCGTACCTTATAGATTGGTTCGTTATACTTGAAAGTTTGTTATAAGTGGGTCCGTTATAAGCGAAGTTTACTGTATATATTATGTATAAACAATATTAACTTGTATCAGTTATGTATACGTTCATAATAACAGTGTACTTGGTTTTTTTTTAATAGTTCTTTTTCTGACACAGAACCTTCAGTTTATACTCGTCTTATATGATAATATTTTTTTCAAATAGGCTGTGTACGTGTTCTCATGCACATAAACAATCGATAGACCCCCCCCCCTGTCCCCCCACCCCCCCCCCCGGGGGGGGGGGGAGATGCATGTTGAATTATCATTAATTATATATGAACAAGGATGCAACATTCAACTCAAAAGTGGAAGTATTATTCTGTAAATATTTAACTTCAGATTGTTGTTTTAAAAAAGAAATTATTTAATATTTAATTTCGACTAAAGTTTAAAAGTGGTTATTTATCTTTAAATGTTTAATATCTCATGAATATTTTACCATTATTGGTAATAATCTGACTGCAACCAGACTGACACTAGTGAGTATCGGTAATCTAACTAAAATCATAAATCTCTTATATTTCTTACCAATTGAAATTAATATTTATACTTGAATATACATATACATACTCGTAGGTACATATATGTATATAAGATTTTAACAAAAATAATATTTGAATAAAAAAAAAAAACAATCTGTATGGATTTTATAATTTATCAAATTTTCTACAAAAACAGTCGGGTTTTGAACCCAAAAATTGCCAGACAACAAACAATCTAAAAATGAGCTTTTCGACCTTCAACATCATACATATGTATGTGTATTTATTTAAGAAATAATAACGAATATTCAGTGCTCGAAGTATTTTTTAAAACCATGATTAACATGCGGAGTTAACGTATTTGTGTCGGTAATTAATGTTAATTATCACGTGTTACGTGGTGATTATATCGAACTGACGTAGATACATCCCGCCCCGCCCGTAGCCGGATAGTTCATACGTACCGATCACACAGACTTACTGGTGTCTAAACAGTCGTACCGTGACCGCTGGTGACACCCGGTATATGTGTGTATGTATGTATTTATAGATTATTGATATGTGCGGTGTGATTATTGTGCAGGATATACTGGAATATATTAAATGTAAGTTTGTTATTAGTCTATAAGTCTGTTAACAATCTCTCCAGCTGTCAGTTTTCAATCGTTTTAAATTCACTTAGTTTGATAGGAATAGTTCGTTCGTATATACAATTGTATGGCAATTCTGGAGCAAGCCAGATATACTGTTTATACCAGTATATGGTATAATGTGTACTTTGATTATCCGCGTCAATTTTCCCCACCATTACCGCGGATAATCGAGAGTCTGCTGTACATGGTATGTGTGTGAGTGTCTGCGGATATGTAAATACATTTACGCACTTTGTCAACAAATCACGAAATATGTCACTTGTATTCGAATGCACGCTGGTGTTTAGTGAAAACTGGGATCTCTATCAAGATATGTATCACCGTGTTCTGTGATACATGGCTCTGCTATGGTACGTGCGTTAACCATCGTTAATATATGTATTTATGCATCCGTGTACGCATGTGTGTACGCATGTGTGTGTGCACGTGTACATATGCACACACAGGTATAATGAAATAAAATATGCTAACATTCAGAGAACATTAGCGCGATTGATAAGAAACGTTGACAGCCGCATACTCGCTCATGACAGATCCTATACAGTTATAATACCAAATGTAAGGGCTCAATATTATGTACATATGTATTTGGGCAAAAAGTCAACGACCTTTTTTTTTGTAAAATCCTGTACAAGTGGGTGGCAGATAATTTTTGGCTATCGGGTAATATATGTGAAAAAAATCCGGCTCAATTTTACATTTAGATATGCTGGTATATCGACCAAACACCGGAAACACGCATATGTCGTGTACGCATACGCATAGATATACGTACGTATGCTCATGTATGGAAATATTATAATAACAAATTAGTGAATCTGGGGCATGGGGAATTTCCTAAATGTTATGACAAGTTTTCCACAATAGTCACTGTTCGGACCTGATACTTTTGTATAAACAGTGTACATTATTTGCTCTCTGAGTGTACACCGTTAATCTATATTGTTAAACTATACAAGTATAGATACCTAATTATCAGTTTAATTTTTTTTTCAATTCCATGAATTTTGACGTCACTGTGTTGTGGTTTAATCATGTCCTGTCACGTGACGTAAATATGACTACCATCTTGAATACAATATGAGGATTATACATGAGTCATCCCCTAAATAAAGAAATCGAGTTAAAGCTTGTCTAACGAGATTATAACTAAAATCTGAATACAAGTACTATGTAATTTACGTATTATCTCCTATAACAACACACCCCCCCCCACCCCTCGTCGGTGTATCCTGTGACGTATACATTTAGTATAATTAATTATTACAATCACTTCTGTTCCTAACCTAGTTATTCAATGTACCGCTTCCTGGACTTGCTATTATACAGTTTCGAAGTTTCGTATAATATGTGTATGTATTGTGTGTGTGTGCTTGTGTTTTGTTCTGTTGATAAGTCAGTTTCGAGTGTTTTGTTTTAAGTGACCGACTGTGTACGTGTGCGTTAAACAAGCTCACAGCCACCTCTTCTGTTCACAACGCGCCACAGTATTCAGTACGATACTGTATGTCAGGCGATCCAAGTGTGCGCTGTGCATCGATGCTATTCTAACCTGAAAATTAATTCTACACTCGTCCGTTTCTTAATGTTTTTGCAATTGCATTCGCCTGCTTTTATTACTGTTTAACAATCTACCGTGCCGTGTTTCATAATCGAGAGTAATTCTTTTTCTAACGGTTTTTTTTTGTAACTGAAACGCGCGCGCGCGAATTTTTTTTTAGCTTTGACTAGTGAAAGTGAATGTTGGGAAGAAATTGTCTGAGATTTGTCTCTGCCGCGCAAGGTAATTTATTTGTATTTAGTTTGTATGTAGACAGACAATTATGTTAGTTAGGTTCGCAATTCGACATATGTTTTTTTTTTAAAGAACCATTTCTTTACAATACCTTAATTACCAATTGATTCGCTGATAAAAAAAATTTTGGGCACGTTATTAAAATATAAATAGCCCGTGTTGGTCATTAAAGTATTGGTATGCGCAAACATTTCTGCGTGAAAACTGGAGCTCAATGTTGTGAAACACGTACAGAAATAATTCGTTTAAATAAACCGATTTGTTTTCCTTGTGCGCATTGCACACAAAACTGTGTATTTTCACGAAGAGAATTTATGGTGTGGATAAATAAATTTCGCAAAGAGCCGTGTAGCCAATATTCAGTCGGGAGCCTCTCCAGACCGTGTGTGCGTGTGTGTGTATGTATTATCCAGCAGCAATCTGGCTTTTTGAAACAATAAATTTCAAGTGATGCATTTCGTTAGAGAGAAATTATTTATACACAAGCCGAATAATATAACTCGAATGTGTTTTGGTTTATAAAATTGCATGTTTTAAGAAGCGATGAATATTTGTTAATTTCATATCAAATAAAATAAATATTATGTCTGCAAGAGTGCTAACGAAGAAAAACACGTTTTTTGTCTTGCGGTATTCATAATTATTTATAGAGCGGACGCTTCATTAATCAACATTTTCTGTTAAATTAATATTTATTATCATAAATTCTACTCTAGGAATGTAAATATGTCAAATCGTTGCATATTCTTTCTGAGAACCGAACATCGTACACTTTTAACAATATTCTAAACAATAATTCTGTAATGATGACTGCAGTTCGAAATGTCATTATCTAATATCATCATGCCATAAAATACGGTTAAGTTTTGATTTAGAATTTACAGAATCCTGTACATATCACATACATACGGCTTGGCAATTAATTGAAATGTAATTACGAAATATCTCTTTCTTTGTAGATCGCAGCGTGTGATTCCATTGTACTGACGTCATACAGAGATATAGACACATATATACTTGAAATACATTATCACTGATACAGATCGCCCAATAGTTACACAATTAATCTGATAAACACACTGATTAACTCGACTGTACTTTACGGGAATTTTCCCAAGATAACAATGTGAATAAAATAGGTAGGTAGCTAGCTGATACGTGCATGTACATATGTATAGGTATATCATGTATGTTTGTGTGTAGAATATTTCCATTTTTCTTTTATGGATCGCACAGCCAATACGAGTTGAGGTAGATTTTTATGGGGTAACGTATTCTTTTTCGTCCAGTTATAAATTTGAACCTGTAATCGGATGGCTGCATTAATAAAAGATGTTTTTAGTATGAGGTGTGGCTGGAAATGGTTGTATGTATGTATGTGGCGACAGTGACGACACCTGTAAGGACCCCACCTACAACATAAAAATATTTGTCCCCTGTCACCTTTTACGATTTCGGAAATTTATCGCGCTGAACTTGCCTTCATACACTTGGGCTTACGGACAGTGGCCCCTGACAAAGTGCCGTTGCCTTGAATTTAGCACTGAATTTTAAGTTATAGCTTAATTTTCGTAACATACTTTCCGTTGACTAATAATAAATTTCATTTTTTTCCTCGGTGCCATTAAGATGGTTTAAAATATATATCTAGACATTTATTTGGATTATGATTTCTGCATTGAATATATCTTGTAAATATGTATCATTTCATTAAAACAATTTAATCCACCATGTGTCGAGGTGGCATATATATATACACACACGTATGTATGAGTCTCATTGTAAAGCTGATTAAACGACGGCGCTAATTTCGTACTCGTAAATCGTGCATTTGGCACGGAAATATCTGTATGACATTTCCATTACGATTTGTTTATGCTAAATACGCGAAACATTATTCACTTGTGTTAATTGTTTTGTTTTTGTTTCAGATTCTCAAATCACCTCGCCATCTCCTGCGTGTAACGTGATAAGATAACGGGCCAATCGGAATAATATTTTACCTTATCAACTCAATCATACACACAATAATTATTAACACGTTATTTTGTGCAATTGTTATAAATATTATATTTGACATCATTTATTAATCTGTTTTAATAGTTTTAAAAATATTTTTACGCAATAACAAATGTTACAACGCATGAATTTTTTTATATAGATAATTTTAGAAAGAATCAATAATAATTATAGATATTTTACTAGTTATTTTAAAAATTATTTGGTAAATTTATTGCTAATATACGAGCTTCAATGATAATTCTTGTTGTACAGAAGAATTACGCTTGATCATAAGAACATTCTCTGTTTGGAACAGTTACAGTGAACTAATAAACTATAGCTAAACAAGTGCTATTACAATTCTGCCATATCGAAGTAGTAAGAAGTGTGAACACCGGGTCGATTGACTACAGCGTTGCCGGTGTGTGTACCCGTGCTCGTGTGTGTGTGCGCGAGAAGGCGCACGTGCGCGTGCGTGTGTGTTGTGCCAAAAGTGTGTAGGATCGTAGCGTGCGGTCTTGTGAATGCGTTTGTGTTTCGACACATTCTGTTTCACCTCCCGGCTAAACACTGCCGACGAGGAATCCACAACCGGCGACCTGGCCGTCGCCGGTTCACCGAACGCCATCCTGGTGCAGAGTCAACTCGCCTCGGCATCGGAGATGGGGACCCCGCAAGAGATACAGGTCCTCCTGCAGACCAAGGAGGACCAGATCCGTGAACTGATGGAGAAGTTACGGCTGCGCGACGAGGAGATTTGTCAGTTACGTTCGCATCTCGACAAGTTCCAAAGTGTGTTTCCGTTCTACGTGGCATCGCCCAAACACAAGGGCCTCAATAATAATGTGGGACCGCGACCGCGCAAACAGAGGGCCCAAGGTATCTCGGCAGAGCCGCAGACTGAGGCGTCCATTCAGGAATTATCGCGGCAAACGTTCCAGACCTATGACAAGAATGAAAGGTGAGTGCTTTTACTTCGTCATAACTCTTTACTCGCCTATCTTGTGAACCATGTGAAATATATTAGTCAATGAATCCATACTTCAGTACACAGATCCCAATGTAATCACGTTCAGTTCTCTTACTGGCCAACGTAATAAACGGTTTTTTTTACCTTAGAAAATAAACCGTGTCCAGTATTTCTCTTGAAAGTGGGTCAGAAAAATGTACTTTCCTTGTAAAACATTTTGAAACCGCAACCCAGCTCAAGAATAATCGTTCTGCTTGCTCCATAAACATATGGGTTTTTTATAATTGTCCATTATACATAGCGCAATAACGGACATTAATGTGTCCATGCGGTTTCAAGTCGACTTACACTCGTTGATTTATGCTATTCAGCATTGCACGGCCAATAGACTTGCCGCGGTATCAATTTCGCGTGGCGCTATTTATTAATTTGCGAGATTATTCTAATAGAATATACGCAACCTCGTGTAACCGATAACTTACTCACGGTATAAATAACTCCGGCTTTTAACCGAAGCTGATTGGGCGACGGTCAGTGACGGGAGCCAATAATTTTTGGCGTTCTCCAACTATTAAACCGTGACAACATAATATGTATACAAATCACTCGCTTGGCTCACAATGCTTATAACATTTCTGAATAATCTATTCATTACTGGAAAAACACAAAAACCATCTTGAAGTCTATAAATACTTTGTTGATAAATGAACGTATTAAAAATCGACGTGATGTTAAATATTGATGAAATAAGAGTACTTAAATCTTATTAATACTCGTAAGCTGTTCGCTTTTCCCGTGTGCTAATTATGAATAAGATGGTAAGTTATAACTGCAGTAGATGTTTAATTGCAATATGAAGATGCAGATTCGTTAATATGATCTAATGATAGTTTGTTTTTTTTACCTTAACGCAGTATTAATATACCTATGCAAATATAAGTCTTCAATATTCAGGGTTATACAAACTTCTAACCACTTGTGAAGATCTTCTATAATAGGTTGTGGAAGATACAACGTTAATATTCCTTAAAGGGCAGCTATAAATAAAATGAAAATATAAAATATCTTCTACTAATGTCTAAGTTGGTTTTTGTAGTTTATAATTACACTTTGTACAACCCTGCAGATAATTGACAAGCTGTTACCTGGCCAGTGGTGATGTTTAAGACATCCGTTAGTAATTAGCGCTAAGGTTAACGATTGCGTTAACCACCAATAGCCAAGCAACGGATATAATTACAACGCGATGAATAACTGTAGAGATGCAATCGTTATTGGCTTCCAGTATTAATTGTACTTTCAATAATAATATATTCTAAGTTATCTGCGAGATATCTTATAATTAGTCCTCGGTGTTATGAAAAAGTCTCTAAATTAATTCAAGTTTTCTTTGTGTATTCCTTAGAACTATCCGGATACAAAAACTGGTTGGCGACATTATGTAAATTGTGAATTTGTCGTGAGGTTATCCTCAGTAGAATTTCAGTATATCAATGAATAATGGTCACAAATTAGAAATCCACACATTCGGATCGTTTCGGTATTATTGCGACAACCTTTCGGTTGCGATTTTAATATGGAATTGTGCAAATTCTCTAACCATATTCAGTATTATAATTATACAGGCATGGCAGAAAACCCGTCGATACAGATTAAACGTATAATCAATTAATTAGCCACTAATTAAACGTGATTCATGGCTCTATCATCAGAGGGATACAGAGTGTAACGATTCGCTGATCTTGTCTAACTCATTCGGTCATCTGAGAACAAGTGACGTTCAATGTAACGGACGAACCAACAATTTTGAATATCGATCAGTGTTGGAAATTTGGTATTGATTACAGATCAACGTGGGTGGTCCGAATCGGTCGATGATAACTCTTTTTTTTTGCGTTTAATTTTTCAATGGTGAAAGTTTTAATATATCATATTTTTTATGAAAACTATAAAAAAAATTGGTATTTGATTAATTGTTGATAGATATTTGAATGGGATTATTTGTGCCATGTTATGATAAAGATTATCTGAAATTTATACAGCTGGACATACATTACGGCTTAATAAATGTATATTTTCTAGTCATTGACTAATGAACTTTCAAAATAAAACTAGTAGGAGTAGTTCGTGCAAAAAATAAATCAAAACCTGATTTTGATGGTGATTCTTATTCGCATTAATTCTGCCGTCAACGCTTTTGATCGTTATGAATGTGCGGTGCCGAACAAGATAATTATTCGCTTTCAAGTCAAAATTTATGAGATTGTTGAGTCCGGTGTACAGTAGTGGAGTGTATCGTTCCTTATGACCGCTAACGACATTAAGAATTATTGTATAGCATTATAGTGTAACGTTTTATTAGACTGTATTATTGAATTCCACGGATTGTAGGAATATTTCATGCTTCAATGCGGAGTCAGTGCTTGCCGTTATCTCAAATGTCATATTTAAAATGCTCTCTTCTGACATAACGCGCTATGTGGAACAACTGGTTTCAGTCTTGATGAATTGTTCAATTTCGTAAATATCATTTATGTACCAAGATATGTACTTTGTTTTAAATATTTTCATTTTAAGAAGCGTTATTTTTTTTTTTTGTATACTTCTATGAAAGAGTTCAAAACCCTCTGTACTCATCTATTTTTGCTCCATTGTACGGTATTTCTGAGAACAGCGCGTTCTTGGAACAGAAATAAATTAAGTGCGTTTTTTTTTGTTGCTCTGTATGTTAGCTATCTGTATACATTAGTAGACGTTCATTTCTAAAGTAATATAAAGATTAGGATAAATGTTATTCATATTATGTGCGTGTATGTATGCATTGCAGATCTTGTAGAAACATGCATGTAACCACTGTTAAACAAGCGAGGAACGCTTGCACTTGTTAGCCAATTAATAACGCACTCATCATGTGATCGTTTTGATAATTTATATCTGCCAGTATGTGTGTTGGTTTGTACATAAATATCAGTATATCAGACAGCACCACATCTCGGCATCTCGTCTTCTGACTAATTTATTCATTCCCGTTCATTGAGGAACTAATCAGACATCTTGACATACTATTAGCTGCAATGAATGTATAATATAACAGATACTGTATTTGTATATTAGCTCTATGAAGATCACTGACTCTATATGTTGTGTTGAAAAACGTAGCTGCCGATTGTAATATATTAATCATACAAAGGATAGCATTGAAATGTTCAATTAAATATACACTCAACTTTGATTTCGATCTGAAACGTTCGCGAACATTGTGATTTAATTAAGATGTTCTTAATGTTTTTTTCCCCCGTTAGACAGTTAAATAATTGTCGAATATTAACTGTTGCTAACGATGGATTGTATCTCATAGTTCGAACACCCTGTGATCCTTGGCTGTGTTAATTGAATAAACTGAAGTTCAATATAATTAACTCATTTCGTCGCCTGATCACGATGCACCTGAACATACTAGTAATTTATTGCGCGCGCAGTCACCCGTCCACACTGTCTATATATCATATTTCCATTTAACAGTGTACCGTGTAACACTGCAATTTCAAATAACTCATACCCCCTGCAGGCAGTATATATCAATGTCGTATTTTATGCAATTGTCAAATTGTTTACATTATATATGTGTGTGTGTGTGTGTGTATGTACGAGTATATGCGTTTGAATGTAAACTTATCAATTATCGACGGAGTTGATTTTTGAATAGCTATACCTAATTGAAATCGAATATCTATATTAAATTACGTCTATTTTAAAAGCAGAATGGACTGCTAAAAATGTTTACATTGCTTCCATATATGTTGCAGACCTGTCCCAATAACATTCATGCTCTACATTAGATCGATTCGATATTGTTCGAGATGGAACGCACGTTCTAGAAAACTCGCCGTAATTCATCTGAAGACCATTTGTATATATGTATGTAATTGACATTTGTTATCTGAACTGAATGTTAATCAGTCAATGTAAGTTATAAATTAACGCATGTATGCATCAGACAGTACATAGGCTGATGTCCTGTAATATGCAGCGTTTCAACTGAACAGTGGGCGTGTCTTAATTGATGATTTATAAAGCTTATTAACGACAAACCGTCACTTATACACTCGATGATATCATTGCAACATAAATAGACTGCATTTGTCTCTGTCTCTATGCAACTCTGTCCTCCTCCAACGTGTGTGTGTGTGTGTGTGTGTGTGGCGTGTGTCTGCCGCCCGAACAGACATTCTTGTTTGTCATGACAACGCGCGCGGTACTTCGTTCTTGTTGATCTGTCTGTGTACGAATGTAAGCGTGGGCTGTCTATTGCCGGCTTTACAAGTACAGTACTGCACATGATAGATATACATATATCTATGTGAAAAAACAGTACATACACGAAACATCAACGTTTAGAACCGTTATCTGTTGTGCCAGGTTATGGAAATATATATATATATATATATATATATATATATATATATATATATATATATATATATATATATATATATATATGCATGCATGCATGCATGCAGTTCATACAGACTACTTTTATAGCGGATATGTACGTCCACAAACATTTCTTGCAAAACATACTCGCTGATTTATTCTTTGCAATCGTATGAACATAAATTGTGTATAAAGTATCAATAAATACACTGGCTGTCATAGTCGCGATAACAGGCATATACGCGCAACATATACTGTCATCATCATATCTAATCTTGATATAGTATTATACTGAGTTACCATTGCTTCACTTCAAATATCCTTTAGTTTTTAACTCTTGCATATGTTGACTTTCAATTCATATCAACCTCACTGTCCAGCTGACAAAAACAATTTATGTATTTACATGCTTGTTGAAATATTTTTTGAGAAAGAAGGATTATAAAAAAAAAATATTGATGTTGAATTCTAACCTGGTATAGATTTGTTTGCATATGGGAGAGGATAGTTCGGTAGGGTAGGTATGTATGTACTGACAAGGATATACAAAGCTAATCCTTCTTAACTTCTGTATACACTTGGCAGGCAGTGTTTAAAATCGATAATATGTAAGCAAACACAGAACCAGTTCGATTAAATTCGTGCTCTAATGAGGGCCTGTGTAACCTGCAGGGACCGGTTACCGATCAAGTTTCGGTAGTAATACTTCTTACTACCTGTATGTGTGTGTCCCCCCCCGCGCCCCTGTTCGACATTGTGCCCACCGACCGTCGATGCACGCACGGTAATTTAAAAATTCTAAAGCGTACTCTCGTGCATACACATTATAGGGCCGCAAATGTGATTTTCAAAATTACGAACAATAACCCGTAATTGTTACGCTAAGTTCAGTTGAGCGTGGCACTTTGTAAGCGTACAGACGCACCGGTAAGACGTTAAAAGGAAAAATAAAAATAATAAATTCTTCCGTTTTTTTGTTATTTCTGTCAGTCGCCACTGAACGCCACCGTTCGTAATTGCGGACAATTTGTTCACGTTTATTTTTGAAATGCTGAGAATTCGTATTCGTGCTTTCGAA
Source organism: Carabus problematicus (assembly GCA_963422195.1). Taxonomy (NCBI): domain Eukaryota; kingdom Metazoa; phylum Arthropoda; class Insecta; order Coleoptera; family Carabidae; genus Carabus; species Carabus problematicus. Next base: position 106,166 of record OY728588.1, on the reverse strand, counting down.
ACGACATAACTCGCATCGCCGAACCGAACACGGTTATTTTCTATGAATTTCGATGTTTTATTACACGTTTAATTCGATGTTAACCGTAACAATTAACTTGAAATACAGCACGACATAAATTGTGGAAATAGTACACCACGTGCTACGTTTAAACATGAATGAACGTACAATAATTATATATGTATGTTTCGTAATATATATGTATGTGAAGTTATGTAGGTACGCGATTTAGACAGCGTTACTTTTTGGGCTATAAAATATCGAGACATAATAATTATAATGTGTGTGTGTATGTCAAATATGCTTTCTAACTATCATTATTAATCCGTTAAATGATACCGGTGTATACCTTACGCGTTTATGACAGCTATTCTTGTTGATATTTACGGTCTGTTGGCGGTCAACTCTGGACAAGACACTCGTATCATATGAAATTTATAAACAAATTATAAGTTGAAAATGGATCAAGTCACCTGGCTTATCCTTGACCAGCCACTTAAATAATGTATCAGATAAGTAGCACCGGTTATTTTTTTAAGATTAATTCCATTTCACACAAACACACACACACATACAGAGTTTATTTATATAATTTTATCATTTACATTAATTACAAGAGAGATACGAGTAATCAGTAATTAGTAGTAAGTATTTGTATAGAATTATGTATATTACTGATTGAATGTGTTCATCTGGCTGGTCCATTAAAAGCTCAAACAACACTTTGTGCTGTAATATTTTTAGATATTTTTCTAACTCTCTCCGGTTTGTTGAACTGAGATTTAGTTGGCCTCAGTATGAAGGATTCTAAAATTGGCCACGTTTCGGGTAATTATGCGAGAAAAAAACTAGAGAATTATATGCCAAAAGTATTTAACTGTATTGATCTGATATGATACATGTTGTTTTGATGGCTATGAGAAATCGGTTTCACATACTCATTGCCTTTTCCACAACCTGTGACACGAAAGTCAATTACACATCCAATAGCTGCCGAGTGCAATTATCATTCACTACGTTGGCTACTGGCGTAACCGCGCCCAAAACGCAGGGATATTTATTGGCTGTACTAGTCAGATCAGTGTAAAACACTCGTACAACAGTCCGGCCCTCATAAATAAGCGGAAATTTGCGCAACGACCGGTCCTGTACATCACTGAAACTCGCGTGTTAACATGATTTTTTTTGTTTGGTAGCGAAACATGTACAAATATATATATATATATATATATATATATATATATATATATATATAAAATGTATATGCATGTGGTTAATAAAATTATATATAAAGATTCTGTACCAGCGTGATTTCTACACTGAAATTTACAATAATTACTCGTGGCATCATGTACAAACTCCGCAGGAATTCCTGCCACTGCCTAATTTGTACCTAAGTCTATATAGTAAATAACGTTAAGTTAATAGATATTTATGTAAATAAATTTCACTGTGTTTTGCGCTGGTTTTTGCCTGTGGTAATGGTTACCATACTGGTAGCAAAACCGTCATCATCGTGCGCTATTACACACGGTCATAAATTCACACTGCATATCTAGTTTGCTTCATTAGCTTAGTTGCTAGTGGTAAGATTTACTTTACAGTCTTCATTGTACATGGGATGTAAGGAATATGTCATCCATGGATGTTGTAATCAGCTGGAATTAAAGCTGAACCATACGTAGAGTCTAAAAATGCGCGAACCATTTTTAACTATATTCCTTACAGCTAATTCATCGTGTATAATGTTAATACTATCATTCTTGATTTACTTTACAAATATCTTTTATTAAATAGCGAGAGAAAACAGATCCTACACTGAAAAGTTGAAGGATTTTTAGGACTAAGAAGAAGAAGAAGAAGAAGAAGAGAGAAAAGAGCAGTACTGTAGAAGCTCTCTTAACCGGTCACGGATCAACCGATCGCCGCTTTTGCTATCGTATTGATATCGCGTTTTTAGAACTAAATGAACATTTCTTATGCGTTCAGTGGAATGGAAAATACATTACTAATCACTAACTAGTGTTGTTGACACAAGTTATTAATAGCGCTGTTCAACAAACATAGCTACAACATTTACTGTTATGACTAATGATAATGGAAACAGACGTACAGTCTGTCCGTATGTATGTACATATATAGATATTTTATGCGTAAACCACCTACGACTAACGATACAAACAGCGTCTGGCGATAAATCACTCGATGCAATGAACCCACATTGCGGGTTGCGCTTGCGAATAATGATTTTTAATATTTATGAAACCAAATGTCGTGTAAAATTACTACGTTTACAAGATAATTATCAGGGTGCAGAGCTGAAGAACAGATGGATGCGGAACTAACTCATTTCGAGAATATATAGGTATTGGAAATTAATGTGCTATGGATTCATGACTTAAATATAAATCTCATAGCAGATATTTCCCTAATAACTAGAATAATAAATATGTAGTACATGCTTGGCTTATAATATTTACAAGCCTTAGAATATGTTCTTGATAATAAGGTAACCCCGAAGTATGATTGTGCATTCTTTATATTGAAATCCTTGTCTGCACATCATTAACAACATGGTATCTTTGATCTCGACAGGTCAACACTTCATGCACAAAGCAGGAGAGTAAAATAAATTAATAAATAAACTGTTTTAGCCGCTCCTTCTAGTAAACAATGGACAAGCACACACTTGCAAACAGACTGTTAGGAAAAATACTCGGGCAATCTATTTCGAAAGCAACACACAGATTAGATATGCTAATGTGTGTTCGCTACTACACATTGCGTGCGCGCAGGATTCTCGCGGTGTGAACTTGTTATGTAGCCATCTGGTTCATGTCGAGTGTGGCTATAAATTCCGTAGGACATAGTCCCGGCTGATATAGATGTTACTGTCTAATAGTTCAGAATTAATCACACATTTTTTTGTCCACCTTGATTTAAACATGCAGAGAAATTAAGTTGTTTTGTTTTTATCTGATCGAAGATCTTGGTTATTTATAGATTAAATTTATACAACCCCCTTCTGCGGATGTGTTTTGTATATTAATTGTGTAGAAGAAAGTGGGGTGGTTGTTAAAATCTAGTATTTAATTAAGATGTACAGATTACCTTTAAAATTCGATTAAAATATTCTCTAGTGCTTTAAATAGCTCGTACGGGCGAAATATTCTGTAATGTTTATTATGTTAATAGGTATTGATGTACTACCATTTATTCGTCAATAGTAACGTTGCTTTTCGAAAACTGAAGACTTAAATAAACATCTTATACTTTTGAACTGACTTCATGTGAACCAGCCATCTCCTTGAAGATTACATACGTATATACGTGGGCATACACTCGTATATGAATATCTTCATTTGTTGCGTATGGCAAACATAAAAAATAACAAATGTCCCTGTAAATGTCGCGCCCATCCCTAAACCGCCGTTGCGAGGTCTCCGTTGCGCGCGGTACAACAAAACACTGCAATTATCCTGTTACACAAATGACTTACACGGTTTTGTAAATTTGCAATTTATTTTGCGCCAAACTCGCTCTTATAAAGTCATCATAATAACTCATGTAAGTACACTCCGCGCTGGAAATATTCTTATTTTCGCCGTAACGTTTCTTGAATAAAATAACAATTTGCGAAAACAAGTTATACTCAAAATTGTGTTCATACGGGCCCCCATTGGAGGTGTGAAAGTGTCGAATACATTGCACACTGCGGGTGGGCCAACAGCAGTGGATGTTTTGCACCTGACTGTACACATGTCTATCATTATTTTAACGTAATAATCAAAACAATGCCACGGTTTTTAATCATTAATGCAATTGAGCGGTTTACTTTAATGGTCTCTCATATCCATTGGCTTTCTCCTGTCATGTCATATAGACGCATATGCAATGTACATACGTACGTATATTAACCCATTTATTGGTTATTTGTAATTTAATAAATATATTTCAAGTTGTCATCGGGCGTGCATGTTGAAAAACAAGAAACGAAATTTATCGATTTTCAAAACGGTTTTTTCGTATTATATTCATATGTTTAAATTAATATTTATGTTTCATGTCATGTACATTTGTCAAAAAAATTATGTTACAGATAAATAAACATGATGCATCGCCAAAGATACATTTGGCTATACTTGCAGTTTGCTGATTAAAACAATGATCGTGTGTTTGTCATTTGAATTTGACAATATATTGGCGAATCTTTGCTAATTCGTGACATACATTGACGCATAACATATTCAGTAATATTATTTGCGTGATAGGTTTCATTCAGTATTTAGTCACAGCGGAATCTTCGTAATGTCATGTTGAAAGGCTGGATGAAATCGTAGAAAGTGTATTATTACTTGACGTAAATGAGTATCATCAAATAACATGCACACATTCCCGAAATATAACCGCTGCATTTTCACATTATACCGTTCAAAAAAGAGAACATACCTACCCAAGTGTGTGTGTGTGTGTGTGTGTGTGTGTGTGTGTAACGAGACTGGTAATGATTACAGTAGCATTCGCGTGCAGGTCGAGAAAGTCAAACAGGCCAGACTGTATTTAAACCATTAAACCATTTATTCCAGTTGTGTAAAGTAGCAGAAATTAATTTTGAAACACACATTTAAAACCCTGTATTTAACATAATAGCTGCACGCGCGCGCGTACACACATACCGGCCATTTGTAACTCTATACGTAACGTACCTTGGCAATACACTGACTTATTTAATAATTTTTTTCTCTGTTTTCAGGTGAGTTCAGCAGGTTTATGTTGGCATGTAAAGAGTAGGCGAATCGACGTAAGTACCGTAATTATTCTTACATTACATTACGTTTAAGTGAACGACGCTAACGTTACGTTAAAACGTAAAATTACGCAAAAATGCGCCCGTTAATGATATATTTTGTGATTAAATTAATTATTTTTGCGTCGACCGGATTTCAGGTGTAATTATCATACAAATGGTATTGACTTTCATCATTTCGGTTTTATACGTTGGCAGACCTGCTCAGCTGTGGATTACAAAAATGGATTAAGGCTGACGTGGTTTTTAATTGAATTTATGAATGAAATTAACGGTAATAATTAATGGTTATTGGTATCATATGTGGTGGACATGTTAATTAGACGGCATTCGTTTCACAGTTTTATTACTTTTCTGTAAAGTTGTCAGCACTGTAGGTAGATTTGTCGTGAGTTTTAGTGGTTTAGAGTTTGTTTTTTTCTACACACCGACTGCATGTTACATAATATTTAACATAAGTTATTAAATTAAATAGCACTATCGAAAGTTTCTCATTACGAACAAACATTTCGATACCATATTTAGTCATATTTCTAATGAATATTAGTCACTTAACACATATATTAGTAACGTACTGTTTAATATATGTACATAAGTACAATGTTGTTACTATGTAAGTATGTATTTATAAACAACAATATGACAACTGCACATGGAAATAAACACACTAACACGTGGCGTAATTCAAATCACAGAAATTCTCTGGCAGCCAGCCATACTTAGACAAGGATAGATACATCTGTTAATTCCTGTTAACCTGATTGTGATGTCTAATTTTAAGTTGACCTAAAGGAGGCAGGCCTTGAAAACAAAACGGAATATCGCAATGAAACAGATAATAAATGAAATAGTAGTAGATTATTATTTCTATATTTAATATCAACATTCAGGAATTATAAATTATCGTAACGAGGTAAAGAGCTTCGGTTGCATTAGTTGTAGGTATGTTAACATATTTATATATTATTAACTACTTTGTATGCCTGTTAGCTCTGGTATATTAATCCTATATATTAGCCGTAATAGAATGCTTAATATGTTGCAATAATCTATAATTATGGAGAAACTAAATCAAGGTATATGTCAAAATGTCATCTCTGTTTAAAATCCAGACCAACGTACATACATACGTACATACGTGTATATATGTATGTATGTTCAGGGTCATCATATTAAAATGATATCATTAACTATTTCATAATAATACACATACACACGCACGGACGGACGGACGCCAAAAATGAAACCGCAGTAAGTCGATGATTATCTTAATGTTGCTACGTTCACGAAAATGGCCGCGGGGGAGAATTTTGAAAATTATTTTAATCGAGTTGCGTGCAAACGCATATACTATGTGTATGTCAATAAGTATAACACTTACCTTCGACATTGGGAACGGGCGCGTGAACGCGCAAGAGGTCGTTACCTACCTACTGTAATCGGTAATAAAATTATTGCCAATTTATTGCAGAAACTTATTTAATGGTTTCTTATTTAGCGGGCGCCTCCGCTTTTAAACCTGTTTATGTTATTTTTAAAAGCGCACTTTTGCCGTTTCTATGTGTGTGTGTACTTACATATATGCACACACACACTGGATTTAAATTAAATTAAGCAATTAATAACGTGAAACTATAATATGTAGTTATAAAATAAGCAATTACACATTTTTAGATTGCTATCTGCACATACGTACGTATATACGAATTAGTTAACGGAAGCACGTATATTAAGTTGTTGTTTTTTCTTTATTGTTTATTAGAAAATATTTGAGTAGTAGCTATGGAAAGGTATAGTATTTAATTTAATGAATATGTTGTTTTATTATTGTTTTTACCGAGAATTTTCTTCATTAAAATCTGTGGTCAGGTATATGCAGGTGTGTGTATATAGGTACATACATATTTTGTAAAAGTTTATAAAACTGACATGTGCAACCATCATTCATTATACGTGTCAGTATGGATGGACGTGGCGTATAATTGTACAGGGCCGATGTTCGCTTAATTTCCAGCGGGGCCACACCGACTTAAATCACACGATATTCGTGTGAAAACGCCCGCAAAACTCGCCCCGATAATTAACATTGAACGGTGGCGTAAGAAAAAATAAAATTAAAGCAAAGCAAAGCAATTGACACACGAGAAAGTAAAACAAAAATCTCTTACAAGGAGTGGGATCAAAGTGTGCGTGCGTGAAAATTATTTTGTCAAAATACAATGGAATGCTTGATGAATATTATATACAATTATTTTTTGTACGTAATATTTTAGTTCGACGTATAACATGTATATTATATACAATTATTTGTTGTGTGTAATATTTCAGTTTGAAGTATAACATGTATATTATATGGCATGTACGATGCATAACAATACTTATTACTTAATAAGAAGCGATGAATGTAATACTACATTTTGCTAAAGATTTACTAGGATTTCTTGCATGTAATTTAGTGAAAATTAACCTTTAAAATGAAGCGTATAATTATATGGTGTGTGAGTGACGCAGTGTTGGTTCCTTGTAATTCATGAATATTGCAACTTCTCTGACGTAACGTAATCACGTATGTAGATGATACGGGTGGGCGTGCAAACCTATAATTAATTACGTTACATTAACGTACCACCAGTGAAGTTCACACTATATTGTATGCAAAATGACTACAGAGCCAGACAGAGTATCTTCAAAACATTCACAATTTGACATGTTATCCTCTTATAGGATCTAGTATAAATTATATACTCATTTGGATATTCGTTTTGGAATTCTAAATCTAGTGTTCTGTCTATTAAGATTTGTCTAATATCAGCAACAGTGTAATTCTATATATATATGTAGGTATAATTGTCACCAAACATGGACGTGTAACCTCGCCGACTGCATGGAGAGACAAATTCAACAGTTGTTATTATTCCCATTCGAAACACACAGGCACAGACACGACACTCAGATGCCATACCCACTGAGCAATCGCGACCTATAACGGTACTATATCATTAGCTTACGAAAAAATATACATATATATCTGCTGTGAACCCAGTTATTATCTTATGTCTATATCGAGTTATCTAAAGCAAAGAATTCAACAATATATATATATATATATATATATATATATATATATTTATTTATTTATTTATTTATTACATTGCATTGACATCATTTCAATATAATTTTAGTCATACACATAGACATATGCAAGTGTACATAGATATATTTATACATACATACTTGCAAGTGTGTGTGTGAGAGTATATCTCAACATTTACTGGCTCGATAAATTACGTCAAATTTATGCTTGGATTTTAATTGGTCGATGTCGTTCGAGTCACTCGTGATTGTATTCAATACGCGTGCAAATCGCAAAGGAGGCCATGGCTAGTGCAAATTGTCCCCCCCCCCCCTGCTCCGACACTGGGCCCCCACGGTCGACCAATGAAAAGCGGCGACACCGAACGATCCCGCGGGGCATTATCAATATATAACATACGTGTATAAACATGTAGAGCTGAATAAAAATATATGCAGTGAAATAGTACCGGTGTCACATCGGACAAATACAAATGTAAACGCACGTATATGACGCGAACAATAACAATTATACGACATGTTAACACTGCAAGAGAAGTGGGCAAAATTCACATAAAAACATAGCACAATCGGGAAGATAGTGTATTCTGTTTTCAGTTTTTGTGTTCCTGTAATACATACATGTATGTATGTATCTCAGGTGTTGCTGTTGATAATATCACCTACATGCGGTAAATACAGCGAGGAAGTATGTCGAAATTTGAGCCACTAACATTTAAGATTGATGGTGTGCATTTAGACACACGGTAAATGATTAACGGGTTTTGATATAACGTTGGTTTCTAGTTTTTAAATCAGAAACTTACCAAGACCAGTTGCAAGTTTGAACTGTTTAATGGTAAATATTTGAAAGAATTTCACCAATAAAAACATTAATATTTTGCTCCATCATGAATCAATTAAATAGTATTGGAATGAAACTATGTTTCACTGTAGTACACTGACAAGAGTTAAGATTTATTATTTCCAACACATTCCGCACATTCTCAGCTAGGTCATAAAAGTATACAGCTGTAATAAAACTTCATACATATGACATTAGACACGTGCAGATAAAAAATTCAACTCACAATACATACATACACTCACACGCTCAAACAGAGATATGGAACACTGATAAATGACTCATACGTAAATAAGAATATATTCCTTTTGATTTAATTTTCGGTGTTTAAATATTCGGGTAATTTTCACTGTTAAGAAGATTCTTACATCGAGCAGTAGGTACCTGCACTGTTCTGATGTTTAACTGTTACGGGCTACGGCGCGCAGCACGCAAGATGGAAATCTCTATGACAGATGAGACTGTTTTGCATAATAACTACCACCTGGCGAGCAAATACTTGCATTAACTGCTGCACTCTGACGGCAATCTCAAGCATTCATCGTAACATCAATTCTTCATTCTGGTGTGCGCGCACGAGACACACTGAATGTGTTTGCTTTACCAGTTAATACGATACTGAAATAAACAAATCCGATATTAATATCACCGTGTGTGTGTATAAGAAATTATTACTCAGACATTTTACATAAATGAAGTAACCGTGTAGTAAATATAATGGCAGAGGATATTACAGTGTTGTTGTCAGAATATGTTATGTCTGTCGTAAGCCGGGATTACCTCTCCTTACCATACCCGTGTAATTAAGCGGTGTAAACTAGGTTTGGGAGTGTCCCAGTGTGTGTGGTGTTTTTTTTGGAGGTCGCTAAACTCGCGTTCGATACTTACTAATTATTTATTAATTACACTGATGTCATTGAGTGATCTCAATTCTCAACAGTCGATCAACAGCTCTCACGTATTAACACCAATCTTGTTGACGCGTAATTATCCTGCACAGAAGTGTAAGAACTTAATTAACACTTAATTGGTTTCGATGTACGTGATACGCGTAGTTTTTTCTGTGTTATTACTGAAAACGTGCAATGAATTATAATGCTCCGAATTTAGAAGAATGCCGCTTAAAAATATTTTGTTCATTACATTTTTAACTTTTCGTTATACAAACAGATAAATTATATATTGAAATATGGTCGAGATATGTAAATACAAGAAGAACTATGCAAGAACTATGAATTGACTATCTCCATATGTTGTTTGTGTGTAGGTACATCGATATTTTTTGTGTACACTGATGTATCGCTTTCAGATAAGCTATGACTAATTGCTTCATTATTCATCATTGAAATTTTCGGTTTGATTTTAATGTTCCTATTGGAATTTATCACTTAGGCCCGGGGCGAGTATTTTTGTAATTAAAATTTTAGCAGACGTTATTTGTGACTTCCAAATGCAAACATTAAAACGAATAATGTTGATCAGTGTAACTTTGGTTGCGAGAAATAGATCAACTGTCAGTATTGTATGAAATATTTCTTAATTGGCGTACTGAAGTCAATTAATTAAACAATCTAATTCAATGCTATTAAAGTATAAACATTCCACCGGTAAAATGCCACGTGTAAAATAATTACGATAATTTATTATAACGATTCCATTAAGCCGAGAGCAAATAAAAACTAACGAAGTAGTTCTTGCGTTCGCCACTAGGTGTGCTGGCGACACGGTTGGCGTAATTAGAAGGCGCCGCACTAAGCGTAATAAGTTTACACAGAAAATTATTTACAGATTTTTGCCAGCCGTTAATAAATAAATTCGCATATAACGCGTACGGTGTAAATACGAAGTAAGTAATGGCCGACGATTTGTCTGTGATTCTATACCGAGTATTACTGTCTCGAAATGCCCACTTAGTTCTGCATAATTCTTCAAAAATTTACATCTGAATAGGCGAATTATTATAAATCACATATGTATGTTTTTTCTCTCGCCAGGTATCTTACCATTAACGAACTGCCCTACAAATTACATATTTTTAGATACCATCTGGTAATGACTAATTTATTTAAAGTAATTCATGAATATTCCCATAAAATTGTACAACTTTCTTGACGTGCACATGTCATTCGTGTATATACATTCGTACATGTGTATTAATTTAATTTGCGATAATGGCAAAAACAGGCCGATATCTCTGAACACAAGTTCAATAAATTATCGCAGGTACGTGACAGCCTAGGTAAAAACAAGACGTGGACATGTTGTTGATAAGATAACGAATGGTAGTGTAGACGATTTTTTTTTTTTTAGTGATTTTCTCTTGCTTACTAGATTTAACTAGTTTTATGTTTAGAGAAAGTCTTTATACGGAAACAAATATATTTTCAAACATCTTAAATATGAAAAACATGATCTTTAAAAACAACCTTTATAATACGAACACTAAACTATGCAAACAAGAGTAAAAAGGTGAAAATTCGATTAAAGATTGGCGAAAGAAAAACAACAAAACAAAAGTGAATTGTTTTCAAGTATAATATGTTGAGTCACAATGCTAAGTGCTGCACAGGACAGTACTAGAACAATTCCGTACACATTTTCATCGTTACATGTGCTCTAGAAATTTGTATACTTAGCTTATGGTATTATGTTAAAGTGTTACGCAACTATAATAAATATTTCGCCATGTCATGTGTATACGAAATTTGTCGGCATAGTTCAAAGGAAAAATCACCGCTAAGCCGCCTTGATCCTAACTCAAAGCACGGTCCACCGATTATGGCATATTTGGTGTCAGTTCCATGATCACGGATAAATAACATAAAATTAAATGAATATATAATAACTGTATCACAAATTGTGATTCACAGTACGTTAATCGCCACTTCTCATACGATAAAATGTCATATATCCTTCATCACTAATCGGTACAGTCCGACGGAAATACTACCGTACAACATCTCGCTAAGTTATGATTTATAATATCATCTCGTGTTAAAACGCAATATTATTCGTCTTACATCTTGAAATTCATGCCGATGATGATGTAAATATCGAATGCTTGAAAATCAAATTTTATTCTTATGCGGTATGTACATGCACGTTGAACAGACAAATAATATCTTTGACACTGTGTGTGTGTTCATTAATTCTTACGCGCACTGTATATTCTTTTTATTCTCCCAAATGGAAATCGTCTATTAAACCCAATTTGTCAGGAATGTTCGGAACGATAAGATCATATTACAATTTCACTTGATTTTTTTTTTCCTGAGTATGTGATGCTGCCTTTGAGTTATGCATGTGACGAAGCCATTTATCAATACGTTCTTTTTTTTTTCAATTATTCCTTCGCATACATTTTAGTGGACATGTAAGATTTATTACTGGTTCATTGAAATAAAGCCGAAGGTTTTCTAAATTAAAAAATAGAATGATTCAAGTGAGAATACTGAGATATTCTGTAGCATTTACACAGTGTTATGTATGATTTTTCTAACTGCTACAAACAATTCTTCCTAGAATCACGAGACTGCACAATAACAATAATAATATTTCTTAGTGTTCCAGTGAACATTTGTTTGGCATTTACATTTCGCGGGTACCTTACCGACAGATGCAGTAAGACAAGAGCGCATTGATCTATAATTTCCGTGGTCGTGTATTGTTTGAACCGCGTTATAACGAATCAGCGCAAATTTAGCGCTCTTTGGGGTTCACGGAACACCGCTTTGTATCAAATCAGCCGTACGCAAGGCCTTACTAGACTGCTTTTCTGATCGTTCGGCACACACTGTGTTTACTGTGCATTTACTAGATGTGTGTATGTGATTATTTATTTATAGAAATCTGCCATTTACTGGATGTTAGACATGGAGGTGTATCTGCGTGTGTGGGCACATATTAATGCCACTGTTGGCCGTTACAGCTCTGATGACAGTCAACCAACAGTTCTCAAACTTTCGAACAGTTGTTCAAGTGAACTAAATACTGATATTGTTGGTTGTAATATTAGATACACAAATTATCGAGTATTATTATTGAACTTAAATCACAAGTCACATTTAATTGTTCTGTACCACTTATATTATCAACTTGATCACAATTGAATAGAGACAATTTATCGGAATAGCTTTCGTCATTTTGTAAAAAAAAAAACAAATATTCAGTGACTAATAAATTGAAAGAAACAATTGCAAAACTATAAATTTTCATTGTTAAACAATAAACCAGTTGTTTACGAGAGCATCTATGGACAAGAAACTGTACTATTTAAATTCGTTAGACCTCATTTTAACATGTGGTGTGTCGTTCATACAAACACACTTAACCGAATCAAAAGAATTATCGTACGTTTATTGAATATGGTCACGTGATGGTCATTTTACTTTGAAGTTTACAGTTTGAACTGGATATAAAAAAGGGTCAAGTGATGCGATGACTTGTGCCTCAATCTCTTTAATTTATGAGATACTTTAAATGGACGGCGATTGTGTAAAACGTATTATACATAGCAAGTGGAACTATGTACGTATTAAATGTGTATATTATAAGAATGTTCGTATTGGTCTATAGCTAATTATTTATTTCGACTAGATACGGTTCATGTTAAGGATGCGTGATACTGAGTCGTGTGTATTTGTAATTTGAGTCAGTTGAAACAATAAGAACATCTCGTGGGCCGGATAATTAGCCGTTTCCTCTTCAAAGTCAATCACATACAAGCTCTCTGAATCAGTTGCACAACTAATCTTGTTACTGCTGTGTAACACCATACGGACGTATAAGTAGAATCATATTCTGTTCTGGATAAATCCCATGTATGAACGGTGATATACATATTGTTACATTTCCAGATCATACATATTTTATTCAATTATACAGTTTAGTGACTGCCGGTTGAAATATTCAGATAAGATCCGTACTGGTGGATGGTACATTAATTGAGATATAGGCCCGATGATTATCCGTGTCCCGTGTTGCCTGTTGGAATCTGCATAATCGTTTTAATTTATTCTGTAACTCTGTAGGTACGCGTTACGCACAGACTGGTATGTGTTATCTTAGATCTGACACTGGTGTCGCTTGCTTGCTGGAGAATCCTGATTTTTTGTAATTAAATTATCAACTAAGCCCACGTCTACGGTAGGCGGCAGTCGCCGTAACAGTATGATGTTACCAGACGCGTAACCTCTTCTCTGTCATCAACATATTAATTCGTATCTTATCGTTCCTGCCAAATCGAAGATTGCGCCGATAACTGATGATATTGAAAAACAAGACGCGCGATCTTGCGAGGAGGCTAATCGATTTTGAACGAATAAAATAGCCATTAACATATTATGTATTTTATATTGGCGCAAAATTCTTCAGAATTTCGTGTTTTTAAACTATAATTTCTACTATAATGTAAGCTCAACAAAATATCATTTTTCTTTGCTATTAATCTGTTTCTATGATTATAACATTAACAGTGGCGTGTACATTTAAGTTTATATGTGATATCTGTTCCATTGCTATGCTATGCATAAAACAATTACTGACCCGGTTACATACCGTATATAGGTACTTGAATTATACATTACGGTACTGTAATCTTATCTAGCGAATATAATGTGATCGGTAACATAATAACATGTTACAAATTTTGATTTAAATAAATTTGAATATAAAAGTTACCCGAACGCAATGGATTCGGGTCATTTTTTTGCAATATATATTTAGCGATAACTGTTATTATATACGATTGGGTATTGTATATCAAAGTGAAAGCACACACACGCGCGTCAGTGTGTAGAGGTGAGGTTTTTAGTGCCGAAAAATAATTATGCATCATGCTATATTTGGTTTAGTAATTATATACACCGACTTGTAATTGCTGGAGAATTAAAATGTAGGTAGACTGCACCTTTAGAATGATTTAGCATAGATGGAAATACATATATGTATGTTAAATACGGGGTAGTAACCCTTTTCAAAAGAGGAGGATGTTCATTTAAACGTACAAGAGTAATATTAAAAATATTACCAGTATCACAGCTAATATTGAAGAAATTTTGCCTGTGTTCGAATTCGACTAATTAGTGCACTAATGTTCCACGCGAATCCTAAGTTGTGGACTAAATGACGTCACGATTTTAGGAATAGACATTTGGGTTTTTCAAAGCTCATTACGCCGTGAATTGCACACGTTAATGGCCTAGCATTTGCATATATTTATTTATCATATGTAGATTGAAATCCAGTAGAATTGACTTATAAATTATGTTCTTATTTTCAATGACTTCATTATATCAAATCATTGTAGATGTCTGTAATGTACCATTCAAATTTGCGTTAAGCAAAAATTCTAAAATCTACACCGTAATTTTGATCCCTAAAATCTCTAAATCTTCAATTCGAACACAGCCTTTCTCTCGAGCTTCCTATACGTACCTACGTACTAGATCCCGTATTATTAAACCGGATTATTCACTCTTGATCTATGCATATTTAACCGCAACATATTCTAATGATAAATTTAATTAGCCACTGTTATATCCATCTCATCATCATACAGCCAAGTATATGATTATGTACGTTTTTTCTTTATATTAAAATAAAATCATGATTAAATTCGTGCTATGAAACTAATTACCGTCTTGTGTCAGTAAGAGATATTATTTGCATACAATTAATTCATAATTACGAGTTTAAGATCCGTGTGCAAATTCAAAGACTCTCCGATGCTTTTTAATGTGCAAATTAAGCTAAATTTACACATTATGTAATTTTAAATTTTGCGCATATAATTATTTATTTTTTCTGTGCATATCATTTTTTATCTGGTAATGGGATACATTTAGTTTTATCACTGATGCCGGTAACCGCTATCTGTTAACGGAAGTTACCGCAAGTTGGCGCTTTTTTCCGCTTTCGTTTGACAAATGCGTAATGTCACATTTCTATAATTACCAGCCGTGTGTGACGATTGCTATTTGTAATAACCTGTGTGAAATGATTTACGTTGAAGGAGATTATGAAAACTGTTATATTAATTGAATTCAATTAATTATAATTATTACGAAACACGTATAGATTACTGTAAAAAATTGAAATGTACCACATGTTAAAGGTCCTGTTTTGCTTCTGAGATCAGTTACTAAATTCTCATATTAACTTCGGATATGTTTAAACGTGCCTTTGTTTTGATAATTGATAATAGACCGTATCTTGTGTGAGTTATTGGTCTCTGGGATACATACTGCCCGCAATACACCAGTGTCATCTTGGTTGCATCCATTGTAGTCATTGTGTGTGACCTTCATAAGAATTTTTTTATTACAATTTCGACAAACACTCCTTAATTCTGATTAAAATAAAATACTCGTATATTAAATGAACTTTAGAATTTATTCCAAATCGGCATATTATTTAAATTAAAATTGTAAATAGAATTTTTGTTGTGCTCGTTGATTAGCAAGCAACTGAGGGGAATTGAAAACAAAAGCCGATTGCTTATTCAAAGTGCTATTTTTAGCCTATGAAGTATCAACCAATCTACCTGCAAAAAATTCCAAGGAATCCGAAACTTAAAAATAAAAGCCACGCGGCGAATGAATTTCATTGTATGTACCGTGTGAATCATGGTGTGCCGTGTTTACGCGCCGCAGCCTGCTAGACTGTGCGGTGCTCTAGCTAAGTAGCATGTGTGTTCCACCGTTCAGTAATCACGCAACGCTGGAAGCAGTCACTTCACTTCACTTCACTTGTCCGAGTGTGTGTGTGTGTGTGTATCTCTCCGTCCGTGCTGTCCCATTTGAGTAGCAGCGTGTGATTTCATTAACAATCAGTAATAGTGTATCAATAAGTGTAATAAACCAGTGAGCTGTGATATCAAGTGCCCAAGTGATTGTGCATTGTCTTCGAACAGTGGATCGCGGTTGTTTTTCTATTTCAACTTTTGTTTTTCTGCGCTTGTTTTGTGGCGGAAATCAATTTTGATCGTAATGGTATGTGTAGCAAGAGTATTATTGATGGCATACGGGTGGAATTTGATTTTCTGGTTAATTTAAAATGACATACATACATATATACGCTAATATATCTTGCAGTGTCTAATTTAAATGTATCTATCAGGTATATTTGAAGACGACCAATTAAGAATCGTTTTAAGGACCACTAAAGATTCAAATATAAACAAGAAAATTAGAAATAAACTTTAATTTTAAAAAGTGTCTAATTTTTATTTCTAATAGACGTGTACTACTTTAAAATCTATATTAGATAATATATAATAATAATTTATTTATATTTATATTTTACGTATCAACAACACTATTTTGTTTATCGTAAATGCAAAAACTAATAGTGTGCTCCTCCATTTTCGATAATACTGGTCGTTTAGAAAATAACCCTTAAAACACACTTGTTTTGACGGATATAACATGCGTTTGTACGTCAAATTTTCATATTGATAAACATTAATTTCCCAGGAAAAACTACTCTGGTTGAAACTGAATGAAACTCAGTTATTAATTTTCCAAGAAATTATTTATTTTTAAACGTTTCATATGTTGCAAGCTGATGTCAGATTTTTTTTATTGACCATTAAATATTTACTGTGATTCATGGTAAAACGGAGTTAATGGCGCTGTTAACTTTAGTGTTCTATAAACACGTGTATCCTGTCAAGTTGTTAGTGTCTGGCTAATATGTACATACAGATACAGTGCCATCCACTTATAGTGAACCCGCATATCGTGGACACTCGCTTATAACGAACGTATCACTGACTCCCTAAATACATAATAATAACTGAATATGTACTTTCGTGATAGTCTGCACTCGTCAAATAAATTCCTGGTCCCTCCAAGCCAACAATAAACTGATTTCACTGGATTTCTTTAACTAACAATGAAAGTTATAAATATGTTTACGGTATTTTAAAATGCATATAAGTTTTACATTTTTGTTAAATTATTGTCAGCTGTGTTTATAGCGTTCATTAAAATTCAACTCAGTTATACCAGGTTTTGTCGCAAGTTTAAGTAGGGCCCGTGTCATACAAACTCGCTATAAATGTGTAGATTAATGGCGGAAATGTGATTTATCAAAGTACGCATTTTTCTGCTCTTGCCGTCACATTTAGGTGAACTAAATGTTTATTTTGACACACACACATCCCATACAGGCTTCTCGGATATATTTTCACAGTAACTGCTGCAAACACAAACCAGTAAAGGTTATGATTAAATTGGCATACGCAATGCGATTGGCTAAAATTAAGTTTCTTTGATATTCTCAAATTCACATGCCAACATAATCAAACGTAGAAAACGGGTGAAAAGTAACGAAATTCGGGAAAATATGTTTATTAATTGGCGTAGTTGAAGAAGATTTAGGAGCGTAATTTATCAAATGTGTATAATTAAAATAGATTTTGCAAAACAAGTTGAGATATTCTTCTTGTGCTTATGGACCATACGCACAGTCAGTTCAAAGGCGGAAGATTTTTTTCCCGCAACTTTTATTCCAGATGTTCATAGCATACTAAGATCATTATCTTCTTAAATGATAAATACGCAACAGTTTTTATTACATACGTATAGCCATTATTCATATTTAAAAAAAAATGTGTCCAATTGTAGTGTATTAATTATTTAGCTTTTTGTTTTTTTGTAGTAAATAAATATTTTACAGCTAATATTAAAACAGTATATCCTATAAACAATTTTATATTGACATTAAATAAGATTATATAATTTAAAATAGAAATAACAAGATTGATTCATGTGGCAATCATACACGAGTATTATAGTATTTCGTGTCAACTTATAGATATGCTTATATGCATATAGATACACTATTTTTTTTTCTTTTTAAGGTCACGTTCTAGACAGAAGCACAGGAAACATGTGTTTTTCTCTCCAGATTCTTAATTAGTTTTTAATTATACTATTCGCAGTCTGATTGCATCAATGGCGCGCGGTACACACACGTTTTCGTAGATGGCATTGCCATTTACAGTTTAGCCAACATACAACAATCACATAGAATGATTTCCCCATTCACTTTTACTTTTTACACACCTTAAATATTTATTATTTATTGACTTTTTGATTCCGTACACTGTATAATTTAGCTCGCCATTTCGATAGAACGCTATAAATCCGACGGGGACTGTTTCGTAATATTTACAATTAATAATACATAGGTATTTACTGATACACATACAGTACGACATATGGAGAATGTTAAATCAGTATCACAGTTGAATCAATCAAGATGTCGATAAGTTTTTTTTTTTTTTAGCGTAATGATGGTGCTATATAATATTTATTAATATGATTGTATTTCAAGTCGTATTCTTCTACTTAATTTATTGAAGAATTTATTAAATTAAATTGATTTTTGCTTTGAATTTGTTTTGAATAATTTCCTGTATATCGTCGAATTTGAGAAAACATCGTATGAAAAATATTTGTTTGCCAAATCGTAGTTCATAATATTTTTCGTTCTATTTTAATATCTCCGTATTTGAATTTAAGCGTAAAAAAAAACCTTTCCGTTGTAGATAAAATAATATGCAGCAGTCACCACCGGATAGCCAATGTGATAAGTCGTATAACTAAAGATTTAACTGTGTTATCAACTCGACCTCTGCTTCCATTTAACTTTATTTTTCACCGTTAATCTGTTAAAGTTTTCCATAACACGCAATGATAGCTTTTTGGACGGAAATCACTGATGTTTGGCTTTGTATTTAAATATACATTTCTAGTGATTATATGTAGTATATATTTTTAGTACCAAACCACAAACTGTGTATTATGAAATGCACTGTATATCTATATCCCAGTAATGGGAAAGGCGTGATGTTATGTATGTACATATGTATGTATCTATATAAATAGTTGCATGTCGATAAAACAGCATATTTTTTTGTGCACGGATGACGAAATACGTAAAAAAAATCATCATTGTAGTTATATTTATTGTGTATAAATTTTTTTCCTTTAACATAAACAATACCATATGTATATAGACTAAAATACACTGTTAAAAAGATGAGTCTATATCAGGCTTATTTATCTTAATATGATAATCACGTATTTTGAAATTTTATATACATCGTCATATTTTGTCTGTTTAATATGTTTATTGGTAGATTATAATGTCACTATTTATTTTTCTTAAACTGAAATAGTCTCGTAAACGACTCCCATAACTAATATTAGACGTTAATTTAAATATTTAGGCAATACGACATTGAGAATTTCTTCACATCTCTAGTGTGTCGCGATAAATTCTGCCACATTCAAAACAAACTTATCGACGAATTAAGTAACTAAAAGAACAACATACTTACAAAATAATACATTGCTTGAAATAACTAGCGTAATGCGCTATCAGAGAAAATATTAGATAGTTCAACTGTATTGTACACGGTTAACCTTTGAGTATCAACAATTATAGATCATGCAAGGACACATCAGTGTATTATTCAGTCGTCAAGTGTACACATCTACTTTCAGTTAAAACATTCGAGTATACAAGCGTAAAAAAGCGCATCTAGTACGTGCGCGGAAAGACAACAAAATTGCGGAAAAAACAGTTGATATGTGCACAGATTAACGTGACGGAGCTAACCGCACATGCGCAATGCATGCCGTCGGTACGATGGTCTCTTGTCGTCGATAATTACATATTTCTAGGAAACCATAGTACTTTTAGTTAATTGTTTATAGGAATTTCAAACAATTGCACATGTCTAGTTTTTCCTGCATTAGTTCCGTAATAAAATACACTGAACTTTGAGTTACGAGAATTCGAAAAGGAGTGAAAATATTGGTCGGTTTTGAAGAATATTTATACATTGTTCATTCCATTGGACTGTGACGATTAGAGGGCCGGACATAGGACAATTTATCTTAGCGAAATAACGAAGAATTTATTACATTTGTATCGGTCATTTTGTGTTCGAATAGTATTTATTCTCTAGTATGTCTCTGGATTCATATTTGTTAAACTGTGGCATAAGTCATACACCGTGTGTGTGTACATTGATAGAACTAGAATCAATGGAACATAACCTGTTGCAACATGTAATTATCAATGAATTACACCTGCCCACTCGCGAAAGCCTGTCACGTTTTATCCACAATGACTTATTGAGTTTCATGCCGCATTTCATTATTACGATAATACACTCCACCGTTGTATTCATATTATAACCGCTTACCATGACTTCATCTGTAAATATAAATATCTTCGGTATTTCATTCTCCGCGGAAATTATACACGTAAACCTTCGATAATGGACGCTCTATTAACATCTCATACACACTGTATATTATTATTATTATATACTTGAAGCTATTACTAAATTATCTTGACATATACGTACATTTTAGGATATCCAAATGTACAATACTTTGATTTGAATTATATTTAATCCAAGATCAAAGTAAATTTATACCGATTCATACTAATTTGTAGTGAACATAAATGATTATACATTAAGAACATTTTTATTATTTCTCTTTACTCATCGTATCTCTGCTCTTTAATTAATAACAGAAGACAAGGAATAAATAATCACATTACCTGTGAAACAATTAATGTCTACAGCGTTTCAAATTTATTACAGCAATTAACACAAGCATACCCGGTTCAGCACAGAAACAATAAATAAAAACAAATGAATTTAAACAGTAGCCATTGTCAGAAGTTGTTTTTCGGCCAACTGCGATGTCACGTTGCTAAATTATCGTACACCAAGCGGTTTGCTGACGTCATATCAATGTTGTACGTATGTATGTGTGTACACCTGTTCAGCGGGTGAAAGCAAACACACACACACACACACACACACACACACACACACACACACACACACACAGGGCCGTATCGAATGTAATCAGAGTTTATGTTGAAATACCGGCGAGCGACAAGTAATTTAGGAAAAATCAAATAACTGCCTTCGGACATTAAATTGTTAACGTGGCAACCTGTCAATCACAATACTTTTTCTTTCGTGACGTAGTGTCACGCCATCTTGATTTTTACATATTCTAAGAATAATTGCCATACAGCCGCTGCAGGCGGCGAATACATTAAAATTAGTAATTATTTTTGCAAAAATACTACATAATTGCGTACGTATAATGTTCGTGTACATATGTACGAGTATGATTTAAAAATTCTGTGTTGACAAAATAATTGTTTCCGATATTTGTTCATATCAAAAAATCGTTCTAAATATCACATCGTATAGTCAGTGCTTGAAATAGAATATTTTTTTCGCATGTGACAAACGCATGTTTGTTAATCACGGAAATTCGAAACTAATTCATCGCCTACTTCATTTAAATTGAATTAAAGCTGTATATATATATATATATATATATATATATATATATATATATATATATATATATATATAAATATATATCTACATAATTGCTGAATATAATTATAGATGTTAAAACTTTGTATCTCTTTCTTGATTCCTGTCGAGCGTATCGAAACTAATCATTAAAGTTTGCATATAACTCTATATTAAAATTAAAAGCCTCATGTTAATCGGCACTATTGGATTACAACTTAAATGTTTCTCAGAACCGGCAGCTAGGTCCAATTACCGTGATACGCGCGTGTCAAAATATATGCAAAATCACTTAACATAATCCATTTTATCTTGATCACAGCCTACTCTGCTGCGCAAAAAATACAAAACCTAATTGATTAAGTTCTCGGCGTATTACAACTTTGTGCGCGCGCACACACACACACACGCGCAAGAAACTGCGCCGAATAATAATTACTAGTCGAAATTTGTAATTATAATTCAATTACTCGGCCCAAGTGCGATAATAACTATGGTAACGTGTTTTGTTTTTTCCGCTAAAAAGTCGTGAATATTTCTTTGCGCTGTTCTTTTATTTCGCCAACACGAATTTTAAATCAAGCGTGCATCAACGCTGGCTACGGGTAACCGGTCATTAAAATAATTGAAAGTGCATGCGTGAAAAGTACAGTTTGACATCGCGGTGTGCGGTGCACAGACACCGTGTGTATAGTGATCACACAATTTTCAGTGAAACAGACGTAAAAGTTATGTGGTAATAAATATACCAATAATTTCATTCGTTTTGTTTTTTTTTTTATTTGACGCTCAAACAGTTAATAATTAGATCGATGAATTTACTGAACATTCTTTTAATAATTTCCTATTTTTATGTATACAGCATTACCTCTTTAATCCGAACTAATAATTGCACGGGTTGATCCGGATGATCCAACAAAGGACAGAAAATATCAATTTTCCTAATTATCTACGATTTTCAACATACTTCCGATAAAAGGCTCTTTATTTTAAAATAAAAAATCAACAACTGTACAACATATCGTATTTTGTTAGATACGCCATGACTAAAGAAATAAAGTACCATATGTAAATCTAAACAAGTAAGAAGTAAATCTAAGAAGCTGTAACAATTTCAGTGATTTTGCTTTGTTTCATATCAGTAGTAGTAGTATCACTTCTACTTCTTCGTCCAAGCTTGATTCAATCTGAACATATTCCAAAATATCCATATCGTTTATGGATTCCCATGATTCTTCTTGTCCGATGGCCCATTCAAGAGTTTAAAGAGACATAGGATTATAGTTGTGAATTTCAGCTGTTCGGATTATTGGAGGTTCGGATTAGAACATGGTCGGAATAAAGAGATCATATTGTTTAAATTGTATTAAAATTCAAAGTTTTGATAACCGCAACTCTTCGTGCCAACATATCTAATTCTGTCACGGCAATTTATTAAATACATATATTTCTTCTTTCATATTTCGAAATTCGCCAAGTTCAAGGGCATTTTTTCGTTTAGTTACATATCAGGTCGTCGACATCAAAGAAAATAGATTTTTTTTTCGTACAATGGTTTTGCAGATACCCAATATGGTGTGTGGGGATATAATTATGGGTATTTGAAACTCGAACAATTTAGAACACATCTTGAGATTAATGATTTCGACTTTTTTCTTGCAGCGACTGTAACTTGTGGAATAATAAACTGTTTTGCCCAGGTTACTTTTAATTTGGTCGTGATGTAATAATCGTATTTGATATTCTGCGGCAAATATCTCTTGCTCACTAATGATGTGAATTTAAAACAGCAAAATATCGCAACGAAACTCCGCGTGTTTACCTGTTCTCATAAGCTTAATTCTACTAGACAGATACGATAGTTTTCGTCTTTGTGTCGCTAATTGAAGTCCTAGATCTGTGAACAAATATCTTCAATCCAAAACGTAAATTAACCTAATTAATACACATTCTAGATCGCTGTAAGTATCTTGTCTTTGTGACAGTTGTCCAACAAATATTCCGACCATTGGCTTCAATAATTCTGTTGACATGAATCTTCAAGTTTCGTATAAGTCGACAAATGTTCATATATGGCATTTACTCACACAAACGTGTGTGTGTGTGTGTTAGGTACATGACATATTGATACATTACAAGGATGACTGTATGAAACCCGACTGCGTATTTGCAAACTAGGACATCGCAATTGATGGATTTATTACACGTGACAGCTTTGCACGTAGCGGGCACATACAGAAATACGCATACGATTCACTTCTGTCTCCTAGCGCGATAACGTTAAATGATGAATTATTTATTGTACAGATTGCAGCAACAACCACAATCGCGATGTGTTTCACGATATTGTAAATGTCTGTGATGCGAAATTATATATTTCGCAGTTGACCAGGCTATGAATAGAATAGTAACGAATCCCAATTGTTTCGTATATTTTGTAATCACAAACACTTGCGTAAGAGATCGTAGATTTGACACGCAGCATCGATAGATAACTCCACGAAATAATTCAACATTCTTCGCTAACTCTAATTTCCATCGCAAAGTGCATTGTCCTTGTGCAACTATAAAATTAATCTTATTTGTTATTATTACTATTTATAATCGAATTTTGATTAAATTCGAGTATTGAAATCGGCCCAATAATATCTAAATAATACAGCCATTTATTGTTAATAATAATAACTGTTAAACTCTACGGATGTGGAAAACCGTATTTTCTACATTCATTTCAACTGTGTAACAAACACTGTTATTATATACCTGTATCGACTAGCAGAAATAATCATAGTTCTGTCCGTAATTGGCTAGTAAATTGCAAATCTCGGGCTAAATTTTGCCGCTAACAACCTCAGTTGTTGCTAAGCCATATAGCTATATACATATACGTATATATATATATATATACACTGTGTAACCACATTTGATGAAGTCACCTTGGAAATTATATACAGTTTCTACGTTTGATTCTATTTTTGTACTATAATTATTAAAATTACGTAATTTATAAATGTATATACATACGCTGACAAGAATAGTAAATAATAGTTGTACTATATAACCAGAAAATCAAATTCCACTACGTCGAATAATAATATATATATATATATTTTGAATATGTACTACAATGTGTATGTATGTGTAATCTGCAGATAATTTCGTTATAATGATCACGAAATAATACAACACACATTGCGCTTCCATATGAGTTGTTGTAAATCTGTGTCCGGACTCTTCAAACGACTCAGTCCATCCGAAATGGAGACCATGAACCATCATATCCAACCGTCCACGGATATGGAAACAATAACCAATCTGAAACAGCTGTTGTACGAACGTACCGAAGAACTGAAACTACGCGATGAAACTGTCACATTGCTGGAGAAGGAACTGGACGAGAAAGATGCACAGATCAGATATTTGAAGAATGAAATCGATAAATTCCGCCAAGTGGTCAGGTAGTGATGCCAACATACACATGTGATTATTACCAAACTTTAATCGGTGTCATTTCAAATTGAGTGTTGCCTTTTTATTGGTTGAGTACAATTTCAGATTGGAATTTGGTGAAAATTACAGTATATCATAATCAGTTAGAAAGACAGCCAGTTATTTCAATTGTAGCTTGAAGTTTTTATTTTCATAAACCTGAATCGATAGATAAATTCGATTTTGTGCTTTTTTATTTTAAATATAAATTCAACCTTGAATTAGACATTCGGTGTCGTTTAACAATTTTTGCGGTCATTTCATAGTAATATCTTTTACTTAGAATACTCGAATAAAACTTATTTTTTATATAAATCATGTTTATTATACAAAGGAGAGTATTTCTCTTCGAATAACAGTTGGTGTCTGTCTGACTGAGCATTGAGCTCTCTCTTGAAATGTAACTAATGTTGGCACCACCGCTGCAGGCCTTTAACGCAACAGATTATAACCAAACAGCGTCTCTACAGCAATGGCCAGCAGGATGAGCTGTGCTTGTCGCCCGGTGCGGAGAACACTCGAGTACTACCGGTTCACGAGCCCAGAATCAAACGACAAGCGATCAGTGCTGAACCACTCAATGTTACATCTTCAGGCATGGAGATGTTACATATTGTTAAGATACCTAAATCTTCTACGTAAGTATTCTTCGCCAGACAACATACCGACAACTTTTAAATCTAAACGAACCGTGAAAGTTATGATTTGACACGGCAGAGTATTTTAATTTAACGCCATGTACTGTATTTTCTCCACGGCATTGTAAGAATTAATGGAAGCGGTTATAGGAAATTGTATCTTTGTTTCACTTAATATACTAAGGTTTTATTCCCTTCTATTATATATAACTTGAAATGCTTAATGATCTATCTAAAGAATTGTTGGAAATTTAAATACCGAATGCATTTTTGTTAAGTGGCTAATGCTGATCAGTAGGATCTTTTAATATTTCGCATGTACGTGTAGCTAATGCAATGCACAATGTTTATCTCCCGGTATAAGCACATTTGGATAAAAGATATTTTAACGTTAATGTACGAATGTACACGTATATCTCATTGGCATTATCGTTTATGTTGAAAGTGAAACAGGTTCGGTATGTAAATAAAATAATTAAAATATTCATAGTATTCAACTTGCACATGTCGACAGGCATGGACACACATACATAAATAAATATATACAACACACAGGTATATAAAGGGGACAAATACAGAAGTTTGATTGGTCGAAAGTTATCAACAACGGAATATCTGAAAATACGTGTGCGATGTATATAAGTGTATCACATATAGGTATATACATATAGTATATGTAAATGTAATGTACATTTCTATATGCATACATACATTCATATATAGATAATACATATATGCATGTGTATATAATTATCAGTACTGGTATATCATATATGATTATTTTAACATATGTGAGAATAGCTAAATGTTTTATTTATGCGTTGTGTTAAAGTTGTCAACATATTAATGCAATTTTATATATATATATATATATATATATATATATATATATATATATATATATATATATATATATCTCAGTGTCAAATTATAAATTTCGTCGGTCCCTTCACACAGAATTATTATAATTGTGTATTGACTGTATCGCTGTTTTAATGTTTGTATATGAATGTTACTGTGGCTGTTTCTGTAATCGCGTATCTATTAATAACCCATCACCTTGAGTTCTTCATACATCAACTGGTCACGTTTTGTGACCAGTTGTACTTTATAGAAGTCAGATCACCATTCAATTAATTGCTTGCAGAAAACGATACGTGTTTATGACAATTACATAAAAATACACCCAACCCTCGCTATGCGGCCGCTCTTTGTACGGCATTTCGCTATAACGGCTTTTTTAATTATGGCACTTTTTCGATTTACGGCCCACAATGTTTCGTTATACGGCCAAAAAATGCTTGATTCGTTATACGGTTTTTCGCTTTACAGTCAACCTTTCCGGAACGTATCTAGGCCGAAAAGTGAGGGTTGATTTTTAAAATGTTTTTAACATTATTCAATAGAAGTTTTTTTTTTCTGTTGGAAATAAAATATGAAAATATTATATAGTACCGACGAATCCACTTAATATCATGCCAGAAAAAACTATGATATTAAGCGGGTCGTGATATAAACCGAAACCCATTTAATATCCGAATTCGTGCCATTAATCAAAAACTCGCTTATTATAATTATTCATGATAATGACAGGAAATTTATTTCAGAAAATAATCTTCTATGCCATTATCATACTTGTGAATTGATTTATGGAATTTTATTTATTTTATCAAATACATAATTTGTAAACTACCTAGTAAGATTAATACACACATTTTAAATAGTTTGACATTATATAAGGAAAAACATTCACGATAAAAAAACAGTTAACCACAAACAATAATATGGCAATGACAAATAGAATAAATTTGTAATCCAGGATGATATGAGCTATAACTAACACACTATATGGTACACTCACGTATACCACTTTCCGTACAGTGGGCAGTTAATAATCAATCGAATTTGCAGTTTGCAGTATTGGTTGTATCTTGATTACTGTTGACGATGAGTAATTTGTTATTTAGTTAAACCTGTATTTTTAAATACAGTGTAGTTTCACGTTGGTATGATTGGAACAAGTAAGAATAAACTACTTGAGTTAATAATACGAGTATCTGTGGAAAACAGCTATAGCCGGAAGGCATATGTTTTTATTTCACCGCATACATGTTTTTTCTAAGATTGGTTTCATTATAATCTGTCAACACGGTTATATAATATATTAAAACACTGCTGACTGCTGTTTAAGTGATTGCGTTGTGTATTTTGAAGAATGTACGTAAATACATGCATTGCATTATTGATACGAATGTATGTATGCTTTACATTACTAAGATTCTCTGTATATATGTATGTGTACATTCATTATATTACGGAGTTAGTGTGCGTGTGTGTGTGTACATTTTAATTCTGAGATATTGTGTATGTATGTACCATTTGATTTATGAAATAAGGTATATGTATGCGAACTGTGTACGTCTGTATTTATATATGGCTGTGTGTGCGTATATACATATATGTATGTATGTACGCTGTGCGTGTGTATATGCATAAATGCTGTAAGTGTGTATGTGCAGCAGATCGAATGGTACAAACTGACCGTGGCGTGCTATTAATTAAACCTCGCCATCATCTACTCGCTTGACTAAGAGTACCGAGTCGCTGGTGCATGTTAATGACAGTAAACGGTCAGATAAGTTAATGGATTAATGGCCAGACCGACGACGTATACCAAATCCCACCAACCAGCCACTAATGGAATGTATCTGCAATCTCTCTCTGTCTCTTTACTTAAACGCACATGTCATTCTTTATGTAACATTGCTGGTACTTCGCAATCTCGTTCATAAGAAAGAACTACTGTACTTATATTCCTCAATAAACTAACAACCATCTCCATTATATTCTGTACGAGAATCTTGCCTAATCTTCTACACATACACACTTGCGTACTGTTTACTGTATAGCAACATTTTAGCACCATCTATTTTCAGTGTATGGAAGTTACTGGGTGTTGTCAAGTAGCTGTGCTGGTTTAATATGTATATATTCATATGTTCTCTATTGCCGCCGTATCATGTATACGGCCACAGGTGTCGTAAATACAACGGCGCGATAATTCGTTACGAACATCCACCTGGGGAACCGTGCACTATCCAACACTGGTATAGTGTATCCATAGATATAAGAACTTGACTAAACGCAGCATGCTATTAACAGAGGATTATCCCAAATTATACGACACAGTAAATGAATAAAAAGCAGAGCTGTATTCAGAAATTTATAAATACATTTTGAAAAATAACAACAAAAATATGATATACATCTTAACAATAATAATACAAATTAACATAAATAAATGTAATATTCAATAAATTATTATTACGTCTTAATTATAGACAAAATGTCTCTTGTCTTTCCCGCTAAGAGCATTACAAATGTACCTGAATACCGCCACTACTAGTAGTTTATGGCCTCTCCTGCTGTGAAGGGTACCACCCTACCTATTAAGGAATCATGTCAAGTTCTTATATCTATGGATAGACTATAGCAGTGTAATTAAACTATACCATATACGGTGAACAACTGCGCACGCGCTCTAATCGTTTCCTTTGAAATAGTATACGTACCTGAAAATAGTTCGATTTTCGCTAAATGAAGAAATGTCGAATCGTAGATATGTATTCATAAGTTGACAAGTCACTGTTTTAACTATGAATGTAAAATGTAAAACAGGTCGCCAGAGTTCTATATGATCGGCTCTGTTTAACATAATGTTATTTATTACAGAGCTACATTATACGTTAATTGGAATTCATGTAAATATATCTTTAAACATTAACGACCAATTAAAGGGGGAAACTATTCTAAGCGAATTTTGCGTGAAAATGACATATGAATGAAATGGCGCAATGGCTTATCTGGAATAGCAGATAAACAACGTATTTATTCTTATCATTTATCATTTGAAGACAGTTGAACGATACATTTTGTATGTGAGACTCAAGTACGAATTCTTGTCTGGTTATTACAATGTTCGTTGTTTATATTATTCGTTTTTATTCGATAGATCACGCGAGTTGATCAAGGCGGCCGTGCTCGACAACGATTTTATGAAGAACCTGGAGATGACACAGATCCGGGAGATTGTCGACTGCATGTACCCGGTGGAGTATGCGGCCGGCTCACTCATCATCAAGGAGGGTGACGTGGGTAGCATCATGTATGTAATGGAAGGTAAGAAGATCGTTTTATCATCATGTTTTAATTCTACGAAAAATACCTTAAACCTACGCTGATGCAATTCGAAAGCTTATGTCATCGGGAATATCAATTGTAGAACAATATTAACCAGCAGAATACGAGTTTTCATCCTGCTGCGGTTCGAAATTTTACCAAAATGTAGATTTTTTTTTGTTATAAAAATTCATGTTTTCAACATCAAACATCAAACTTGAGTTGACACCAAGTCAATGAAAACGTGCGGAATTCAGTGTTTTTTTCATAATTTTATTATCAAACAACCTATCGTTTTGTGTCGAAATCATAAAAATACGCCTACAAATATCTAATATTGCAACCCGCACAACTTATCAATTATCCTGGTTGTACATCCACAGGCGTATATTACATAGTTGATTTCATTCCGATCATTTGACTAATAGTTTTTTTTCCGCATTGACATCGCAAGATTTTTTTTCAACTTGAGTGAAACGTTTTTCTCGAATTGCACTTAAAAATAACTCGCTACGTTATCGTGACTGTGTGTCGCCTTTAGAATTAGCCACGGGCTAAATATAGCCATGTGGGTGACTGTCGTAATAGATGTGGGTTTTGTCGAGTTCCGTCATACGCGTACAACATTCAAGTTATGAAAGTAAAGTGTCTGGAAAACACTACAACCCGCAATACAGCTGTGCAGAAACAGTTGCATACAAGTCAGGCGTGTGTAAAAGGAATACAGTATAAATACACACTCGATCATGGGATCACGGATTTCCTATTACACAGGGGTCACAAACCGTTTACTCGCAACATAGTACATACAACATTTATATAGAATGAGTTACTTATGCAGGTTCTGCTAAGTTTTCGCCAGTATCATTCCTTAGTTATATAACAATTTCACGTTCATTCAATTTACTTTCATATCACATTAATATATTTATTCCTTGGTCTTCCTCAAGTTCCGGGCTCCTTCAGTCTCAACCACATACATACATATATCTATAATTTGACAGTCGTTCCGTATATCGAAACCAACGCAATTGACTTGCATATTTTTACTAATTTATATCGTACATGAGTATTTATAAATTATAATGGTGACAATAAATGTGTATTGCAAACTATTATTAGTTTTTATTAGTGTTTAATCTTTTTATTATCAGACAATAAAACCAATCAACTCAACCAATTATCTGTTATTTCGAAAGAAATCAAATGGCCTTAACATTTCCATGGTGTATGTGTGCATGCATGCAACCTTCACGGTTTTTCACTATCTCTGTTTTTATTTTAAATAGAATGTTCTACCACGTTAATGTATTGCTATAATCAAATACGTGTATTGTAATAGGATAATAATGTCATTTTAAAGTAAAGAGTACTTAGATTTTTCTAAGGTTTCATTGAATATAAAAATGACGTGCATCCATGTTTCAAAGTTAATTAATCATTAGACCTTCGGATACCTCAAAAAATATGTTAATTTAAAATTAATAGTGAAGATAAATGTTGTTAAGGTTTTCAATTAATGTCTATTTATAGTTGTAGCTGTATTAGCTAAAAAAATATATTGTATATTTTTATGATACATCTCAACGTACATATCTGTAAATTTTGATAAATATGTTAAAGATTCATGTTAAAATACGAGCAAAAGTAATTTAGAA
Source organism: Carabus problematicus (assembly GCA_963422195.1). NCBI lineage: Eukaryota > Metazoa > Arthropoda > Insecta > Coleoptera > Carabidae > Carabus > Carabus problematicus. Next base: position 74,089 of record OY728588.1, on the reverse strand, counting down.
ATATGTTTACATGTATTAAGTCGCATGAAAAACATGTATAATATATATATATATATATATATATATATATATATATATATATATATATATATATATATATATATATATATATATATATAAACAATAATTATTGTAAATTTAATAATTGAAATTGTGTTTTACTAAATCACATGTATGTATGAAAAGTAATTGTGTGACATTTTTTGGAAGGAACCTACATGTCTTTTCTTCATAAATATTTCCAGCCTCTGAAAAAACTTACCGCCTAATATCGGTAATTGCTACTGCTTCGGCCGAAGCCGAATATTAAAAAAATACGTCGAATCAGCCGAATAAAAACATATGCCATCTAATGTTAATCAATTCACATAAAGTGAACTCGCATATAGTGAATTTTCGGGTATAATGGACTAAATTTGCTCTGCAAGTTCAATATATCCTAATAAATATATATATTTTAAAACAAATATCTATCTTCGTTATAGTGAACACACTCGCTTATAGTGAACCAAATTCCTGGTAATTTCAGGTTCACTATTAGCGGATTCCAGTGTAGATTATAATTTCTAAAGTGTGAAGTTCTTTATACTTTTCACATATCTTCTTTGTGGCTGGTGTTTATCGATACGCACTGATTGTATAATTATCGCAATTACCTTCGTCTTTTTCGTAACATTAGAAACTCATTTCCGTCACAAGTCACGTATTGGAAAGCATACAAACGCCGCTCTATCTACATACGGTAGCCGGTTAAAACGTGACATTACCTACTCTATCTTTACATATGTACTGTACATAGTCGAAGGGGAAGTAGGGTTCTCTAATGTGTACAAAACACCGGTACACTTACCTTTGTGATTAATACTACTGTGTACATTGATTACCACTTACGAACGTTCTCATTATCAACGAACACACACACTGCTTGCTCTAGTTGACTTTGTTGTCAAGTTCAACTAGTAATACAATACAATACAGTGCCTTGTTACCTGTGATCAACAAAGATGTTTCTCATATCTTCAAGTACATCTCTATATACATATGTATATGTACTATGTACACATGTTTAAAAATAATTTTCTATAATGTGTGAAAATAGTCGTGGGATTATTATTATGATCTTAAAGAATAAAATTTATTACCTTATTTTAATATTGACTTTTGTAACGCTTTATTTGAACAATTCAAAATGTTGAAGGGTATTTGGAAGTATCAGCTGCAAATTGTACAGTTATTTATATTATTACATTTTTGGAATTGATTCCCGGAGGATTCACGCAGCAAGGTACTAACAGAGGATTACTTCAGATTATGCCAAGTAGTAAATGCATAAAAAAACAGAGGTGTATTCGGAAATTTTTATTTGCATTTCAGTTTATTTACACATAACTGCATTTCGAAATAATAAAACACAAACCCTATCAATTGAAGCTATAAAGGTAAATATTATTATCATAACAAAATCAAATATGTATATCTCGTATATCTTTTCCGGTAAGAGCTTTACAAATTAAAATTGTACCTGAATACCGCCACTACTAGTTGCTAATGACCTCTCCTGCTGTAAAGGGTTCCACCAGAAATCTTGGTACAAGCTATACACAAAATATTTTCTACAAAGTAGACAAAAATATATTTTCGTACATATACGGTTAAATTCTGAAATTTCTTTGTATACCTAACTGCACACAAAGCCTTTGTCCCGAACACATTCATATTTCTATTTCCTTCAGCTGCGCCCTAAATCCACAATATTGGAGACCATTGACACGTGTGAAATGTTATCGACTCTAATATAATTACTACATGACTAATTGTTGTGAACAATGGAACAAAACCGAGAATACTCAGTGACGTACGCCTATTTTTGTCTATAAAAAACATTCTTTATTTGGTAGTATAAAATTGAGCCTTATAAGTGATGTTTATTGATTTTTAATGAACTTTGCCAGTTAATTATGTAATAAAAATACCGGACATTAATTTCTAATTATGTTGTTGACAAAAATATATTCTAGAGAATATCATTTTTTTAACGATTAATAATAATTATAATGGCTTTCTAGTAACATTCCAATGATTAAAACATTTGTTAAATTATTTAATTCAGAGTAAAACACGAGTATGGGGAAAGTAGAGTACATTCACGCACACACACACACACACACGCACACGTTAATAAAACGATATCAATTGTTTTAATACAATGGAATAGACAGACACTCACAACAAATAACCAACACAGCACCAAGTCGCATCGTGTTCTTTCAATTGACACCAGTTTTCTGCTGGTTCATTAAAATTAGTGAAAGCCGTCGCTAGTCTAGGGGCCAAATCGCTTTCGTTTGAGTACCGCTGGCACGGTTGCATGACATCAGAGTGTGGCTGCAGCACGTTCAGTGTTCAGTCAGTCGTTGGCTATCCACAGTAAAACAACGGATGCTGCTTCGCATAGCCGTGTCGCGTTCAAACAAAATGTGTTGTTTATTTAGTGCGAAATGTAGTTCTAAAATGAAATAGTGTTTGGTAACATCTTACCGAAAAAGACATTTCCACTCGAAAGTGATTTGTGATAACAGTGAAGGATTACCATAACCTTAATTATTCAGGTTAGCAGTTTTGACAGCTGTCAAAGTGAGCGGCACATTTTGCTGTCCTTTGTTTGAAATGTCGTGAATCGGGAGAGCATTTTATTGTTTCCACTTGTGTGTGTGATATGTTATTAGAAATGGTGTATGCCCTAGTTACGTGATGAAAGTATAAAAAGCAGTCTGCAGTCTTAATTATTACATTATAGTGCTATCACTTTTATATAAGGTAGATTTCTAGAAATATTTTTATTCGCGATATATATATATATATATATATATATATATATATATATATATATATATATATATATATATATATATATACATACATGCTACAATTGTTTGATTACCCAAATTCTGAAAGAACTTTTCAATTGTAATACGGATTAATCTTTGATCATTACAATCAGATAATATGTTCATAGTTTAAACTATGAGATATGTACTATGTAGTTTATACGGATAATTTTAGAATTGACTTTTCATATGACAAACTGTACAATATTATGTTTTACTAGTTTAAAACAGCAATATGTAAATATGAATCTGCATATGACTTTTAAAGATTCGTCTAATTTAAAAATAGACAGTGTGCTTTGTGAAAAATTCGACAAAATGCAATTTGTCCAGTTCTTTAATTAGTTTACGGGTTTCTTATATGAGTTACTATTGTAATATCAAATACCTTGCATTCAACAGAGCGGAATAAAAGATGGTAATTTTAAATTAATAATTCGCGGAATGTTTGCCCCGTGTAGTGTGCACGTTTCGCTTGTGAAATACCAATATTCCTACACATCACATACATACATACATACATATATGAATTATAAGCTAGCATCGCTAACCCCCACACATACATACATACTTACATACATACATGTATTAGGACACTGGTAAAAATGCATTCATTTATATTTGAAATTATATATTCGATGATTGTATTCCCGCTATTACATTGTGAAGTAAATTAGAAAAACATTTTCCTATCAGTGTAAATAGCATGTCAACTTTTAAATCCGGTTGTCCATTATTCTTTTCAAACTGGCAAAACACTTTTTCTTGACCTTCATAAGCCTGTATGTGTGAATTTTTGACTGGATATAGCATGTCCCCTAACACGGATAGAACCTGTTCCAACAAGTATATATGTGTGTGTGTATTGCTTTCATTTCCTGATGTATTAATAGTCACATATGATTTTTATAACTAAAAAAAAAAAACTTATACCTAAATTATTAGTTAAAACTGGGACAGTTTTTGTGATTTCTTAAATGTCTGCAGTGCTGTCGTGTGAAATACGAACGTATTAGAAATCTGAACAAACTGTAAGATTATGATTTGACATGGGAGATATTGGATAATTTTATCTTAGCGTGATTTTGTAGATAACGTACTTGAACATAGTATTAATATTATCCGCATACCAGTTTCGTTAATACGTAAAACAATTAAAACATCGGATAATTACCCGTGTATAATTGCACATCCTCATTGGTCTAAGAAAATACTCTGCCTCCGGCACTGACCTAATAGAGATCTAATGTACGCCAGCCTAATTTACTTACCATTCATCGAACGTTGTCTGTATGTACCGCTCTGTATGCATAGTAATCTGTAATGGTTTAGAAGCCAGATTCACACACTCACATTTATATATGCGATATTTCACATCACGGAAATTAATTATCAAAATAACTTCCGTGTTCTTATAATTACATAAAAGAAGCACTAGCTGCTTATTATATTAATTTACATGTAGCTAATTTGTTGTTGTCACTCTTAACGCAATTAAAACTGAAATAATATGATTTTGATTAAGACAAAATTTCTACGTACTGATTTAGTTATGGCATTTTTTTAATATTATATTTTGCGTTATTATATTTTCCAAATGCAATAGCATTATTTCACAATACTAAAGTCCTATCTTGAAAAATGTTAATTACGACATATCGATTTAAATTTTAACAAACCATTCTTTTGGCACATAGAACACTTTACATTATTATTTAATGATTGTCATTTAATGCTGAATGCATGAATACAAACATGCGTATTAATATATGACTAATTTTAGCTCGTAATTACGTAATTTACTGCTACGGAATTCGTCGAAGTTATCTTTGTCTGCAATTGAGTTAAAAAATGTTAGGAAATCCCTTTTCAAAAATAATTATCATTGCTCGGAAAGCACTAGCTTTGCAGAATATTGTGGGAAATATCTGTGTTTGTTGAACTTTAGACACATATTAGTATGTGGGAAATACATATTTTTATTTACACAATTTTATCGTAATCGATATATTCAATCTCGTTGAATAGAGAAAAATAAGACTTGACCCACTTTTTTATAAGGAGTTTGTATAAAAAAATATCAGTGGTACCTCGACTTACGAATATCTCCATTAATGAGTTTTTTGAGATACGAGCCCTCTCTCAGCGGAATTTGTGTTCGAATTACGAACTAAAATTCGAGTTACGAGCTAGCCTAGCTTCAGATCAAGGCCCTTGAAGAGAAAGGACGAGACATGGTATTGTAAAAGACTTGCATCAAAGTGTTATGAAAAGAAGGACACATGGATTTTTGGATAGACCGTATTTCCTATGTTTTTACTTTCGTACTAATGCGCATGCGTAGTAGACCACGTGATCATGTAATGCCAGCAAACTGGAACGGAACCACGAATTGTGTTGGTCGTTGCCAGTACTGGTTTTACGGTTAACCGATTGCTAGTACAGCGTCACCGGTGTTATTATCGTTTGTATTTTATGTAGTTATTATACACATTTTCCTTGCCAACTGTAATTTAAAAAATTTTCAAGTTATAATTTAAAATTAGCGCTGTTTTCCAACTAAGGTACCAAAATGTTTTTATCAATTAAACTTGTATACAAAATGTATTGCAATGTGACATTAATAATTTACTTAATAATGCATTTTAAATTATATATTTCAAAATGTTTGTGGGGTCTCGAAACGGATTATTGGCATTTCAATGGGGGAAATTGATTCGGCCTACGAGTAGTCCGTCCCGGAACGAATTAAACACGTATGTCGAGGTTCGACTGTATTTATTTATTTATTTATTTATTTAGTAAGCTGAGATGAAGTAAAAAAGAAATATACGCAGGTTAAATATAAAAATAAGTTATTTATGTATGTACAAGTACGTACTCTGAACGTACTAAGTTACTGCTTGTACTTTCTAAGAGTGGTACGACTGCAATTACTGTAAAGTGCCTATACATGGAAGAGCTCTCTGAAAAAACATCTACGAAAAAAAAAAAAAACCTTAAACTTATTTGTGTGTATCCTCTACTGAAAATATTAATATAAACCATTCCATGCAAAACCAAATTTATATGTTGTTATTTAGAAATACAATACATCTGGGGGGAGAGATCATATTTTGCATAGATTCTTGTATAACTTTCAAGAATGTCTGAAAATTTCGTATTTTAAGTATGCTATTGTGTTTTTTCTTTCTTTAAATGTCAACTATTTTAATTTATACAAGCGTGACCAGCTGGCCCTGAAAGACAAAAGAATAATAATAACAATGGCCGATGAATCCGCGCGCTGTCTATCCCGGCCACATCATATCCAATTCATGATCTTGCTGGTAATACATAAATATGATACATGTATACCTGTACGTACATACAAGTACCGCCCACACTGGTTATACGGAAAGGTTACCGCGGGTCAAATTCAGTATTACTTTAGTGCCCCCCCCCCCCCTCCCTCCCGGCCACTGTCGTTCCCAATTTTTGCATCACTACCATCGTAAACAATAAAATAGTAGGCGGAGCCAATCATGCGTGGAAAATTTTTGTAATAAAATAAAACTCAACATAGTTATTCTTCGAATATACTGTCAGTTGTTTTATTGCAGGTTATTATACATGCGCGCACAAGTAGTAATTGTAAAAACAAAATATATGATTTATATTGTGTTGCAAGCGAGCAGAAACGCACACGGCAGGCTACAAGACAGATATAACACTATTTTAAAATTAACTACACACATATTTCCTTAGTTTCATATCTGATTTTATATGCTCTATTCAAAGCCATATAGGAGTGACATCATATCAGATAAATTTTACTCGTGACATTAACAAAATAAGCCATCTCTCTGTCCTACACATTTTACTCGTACAAATCTACACGCACATCGTATTGTCATTGGGGGCGGAGTTTATCAATATTTCGTTTGTTTTTTTTTTCATGACGTCACTTGTATATGGATTTGAATAGACTGTATCAAGGCAGCGATGTTAAAGTGTTTTGACACATGCCAGGAAAATGACAAAAGCCGAGATAGATGAACAACAATAACGTTAGTTTTCTCCCAAGCATGCCATGATGTTCTATAAAGATAAATACAATGATATGAGATGTTTTTAAATTCATGTTGGTTTCCTCCAGCAGGCCGTAGCTTCGTGCAGGTATTCTGGCATCGCCGGTTCACACGCTCAACAGTGCATGCATAGTGCAACCATGCTGTCGTAATCCTAGATTCGCTCGTAAACAGAATGCACACTAGGTATGCAATGCATTTCATTGTGCACTCTTATTAAAACAGTTCAATATGCAAATGAATATATTATTATATCGTTGTGAAGAGGTATTTCATTTATATCCGCGATTCAGAACGTATAATATCGAATGTGTTCATTTTGTTTTCAATTGAATCTCGTCCTAACGTCTTGGCAAATATATTTTAGTTTAGATGACGTTATACTCAGAACAGGTAATTATACCTGCATATGCATATTGTTAGAACATTAGCTGTATTTATGAGAAAATAGTATAAGTAGCATATAATAATACACTGTATGCATCTATACACGTTCTATACATGTGAGCGTTGTGCTAATTGTCCGTATAAGTGGTTTTTTTTTTCACTTTTTATACACGCCACGCTGGGAGCAAATGTCAGAAGATTTCTATATGCCAATTATCTTTATTAGTCTTACTGAAATGCAAATGTCGACATTGTGTTTAGCAATTGGCTGCCGTGTGTGGTTTTATTTAATGCAAATTATATTTAATATGTTTCGTAAAATATCACTCTGCTCAAAGAAAATGCCAAACACGTTAAATACAGGAGTATCACATATTATAGTAGTTTGTAAAATAGATAAAAAAAGTTTATGTACAACAATATGTGCTAAAGTTACGTTCAACTTTACGTTTGAAATATTGTTTATTACGAAGCATGTAGTCATTATATAAATACCGTTACGTTCATGTACACTTGCGAAGAACAATTTTACACTGATTAGAAATTCTTCAAGTAATTGTCAAATGCATGCCATGTCTCCCAAACAAATGTAATTTTATATTTTACAAATTGACTAGAGATCGTAAATATATTCAGGGACAATCCAACTTAATATAAATTATTCGAATAAAATCAACAGTTTCTTGTTGCGCCATATCAATTAAATAAACGTTATGTTTATTAAATCTTTAAATGTCAATACTAGTATCGGCTACCTACGCATTAGTAACTCATTAATAAACCTACGCGTAAAGTAAAAGTAAATCACTGTTAAAAATAACCGTCTAATTATGTTGATATTTGCAAATATCAAAAGCTAATTGGAACGATCAGTACTTGTGACATGTATATTTTAAAAGGTAATGACTTGCATATAAGCAGAATTATACAGGTTAATATTTTATAAAGTATTATATATTTTATTTTGGAAACATTCTTAATGCTCTCTCGATCGCTAACAGTTTAAAAACGTGTCACCATCACAACTCAAATTTCCTTCCAGTATTAACAACCACGCTCGCCAACTATGAAAATCAAACGTTATCCTGGAAAAGCCGTTATAAACGACCCAGCCTGGCTGGAAATGGACGGTGGAAGTCGCGCCATGGATCTCCTGTACGAGGCTAACTGGCTGGACACGCAACGTAGCCTCTCGTCCAGCAGTTCAGGCTCGAACTCCTGGGACAGACACAGTTCTAGTTCAACGGAACCAGCGACCACGGCACCAATACGCTATCCATCCATTATGGAAGAACCCCAAGACGTGGTTCTCAACCGTGGAACTAAATCAATGAAATATCACAGCGACCAGTATTTATCGCGAATAGCATCCAAATCTAAAGCAAGCAAGCTGAATCTGAAAAGCCTGCAAGAAAACCTGGCCCAAAACAGTTACTACCTACCGTCTCAGACGAAACTAATCCGGCAAAGAAGTTTCCGAAATGACGGGTCCCGGGACGAATACGACAAGGAAAATGGAGAACCTGTGATAAAAATGGACACGCCGAAGACAAATGATAACGACGAACCCGCCATTAAGTATAGAAATGTTATTAATGATCTGCAAGTGCAGCTGGTGAAAAAATCCGTTAGATTCCAAGAAGAAAGCGTTGAAATTCACGTTGATGATATGTACGACGAGGTGTACGATAATGATAATTACAGTGAAACCTCCATTGTGGACGCGGACTATGTAAGCAATCGTGATGAAGACGAGAAGAGAGAGTCTTCGGATTCGGAAAAATCCTGGGAGGACGAACCGTCGCTCCCACAACAGCGCGTCATAAGCGAAAGTCGAACGACAAATCAGCTAAAGGTAAGAGTCTTAGAAAATCCTTTAAACTCGGCTGATCTGTTTGCTAATGAAAAGTTGTTCCGAACGACAATGGTACAAATGGATGGAAACGAAGTCACCGTTGGTTTGACGCAACTAGTACGCGAACCTACGGACAAGGAACTTAGCGAACGACTAAGTCTTAGCCAGGCTGATGGAAACAAGTCACTGGATGAGATGATGATTGAACGAATGAATGTGAGCAACTTTAGCAGTGAACGAACGAGAAAAAGTTCACGAGAAATGATGTTGGATAAGATTAATCAGCACAAAAATACTCCGCAGCAACTGAAATCGCCGGACCCAGCGCCTAGACAGTCCTTGCGTAATCGCCCGGAAAATAACGAATTAGTCAGAACGAATGCAGAGGTTATACGGAAAACGGATGAATTAGTACGAAAAGACTCCGAGGAAGTCGCGCTGGACCGTGTCAGCGACTGGATCAATGAACAGAACCAATATATCAGCAATAATCCAATAGCTGAACAAATGACAGACTCAAATCACGGTGCTAACAGTAAAGCGACTGTGAAGCAATCCGAACGAATGGTCACAGGAAATGCCACTGCCAGCGACGTATCAAGGTCTATTGCTAACACACAGCCCCTACCCTACCCAACCAGAAGTAATATTCACTTTCAAACCGACGAAGGACAATCCGAGTCGGCCGATAATTCTGACAGATTTGTATCACTCGTGAGAAATCACGATCAAACGGATGAGGAGTTTTACGAAAAGTTGGTCAATTCACGTCAACGATTGCCAGCTGCTAAAACTGGTTTCGTCCCACCCAAACCATCTTCGTCTAGTCCTATTGCTACGGAACATCACTATGAGAACGAAGAAATCATCGAAATTCAAAGGAAATTATACCAGGCCAATAATACCACCACTGTTCCTAATAATTATACGAGTGATAGTGCGAGACTCTCTAACGATATACCACCGAATCCACCCATATCAGAGACGGCTATTTATGCCCAGCCGCAAAAATCGAACACACTCCAGAACAAAATCGAATCTCAAAATAGTAACAGTGATTTTGTGATACCGCGACCAAAGTTAATAGTGCCTGTACATACTTACGCGATACGCAAACGACGAACGGGTAATCTACAGTCGAAGATATCCGAATGTAGCCGAGCGAACGGAAGTGTCATGGCTGCGGACGAAACAGTTGACAGTTCAGGTGAGTCGAGGTTTAACAATGAAATGTCAAGAACAGAAATTATTTGTGGCCACGTAATTGATATGTTGCGTGTCCATTACGTGCGATTTAAACTTATTTGTTCTGATTTCAATTATATTCGGTTATGTTCTAATGAATAGAATATATTTTCTCCTTTTTAGGACTAGAAATTTGTGTTTATTATTGCAAGTATTTATTTTCTAAAACACGTAGAAATATTACTTTCAAAAGAAAGCTATATTCATATTTGAAGAAAATAAATTTTGAACAAAACGTACAATTGATTCACCGCTAATTTTAAGTTATTTATAGGGGTATTCCGAGTTTAATACACTTCCCTAAACAACGTCGTTCAAGCAACAGAGTAAGAAATAAATATATCCCTGTGTAAAATATCGCTATATCGTTTTGTTTAACTGATAATAGATTAGTATAATCTTGATGGTTGATTTCTTGACTAAATATATTGAAAGCTGCAACAGATTTAATCAATGCAAAAACGTATAGTGGTGGAAAAGCTGGCATTGTTATACAGTCTAGCTGATCCATTTAACACTGTCAACTTTAACTCGTTGCCGTATTTACTATCAATCAGATATGAACTATAAATCTCTCTTATACAACAACGTGAGTGTGTGTATATATAAAGAGAATGTTAGGAACACATACTCTCAGTTGTGTTCGGTGTGTTTAGATTAGATAGAGCCAGAGATAACCAGCTGTGTCACATGTACGTTAGCGTGACTAGTGAACCATGTCTCAGCTTGTCCGAGACGTTCACCTATCGTATCTACCCTGCTGTTACCTGGGGTCCAACACTGACCAACACTGGTTAGCCTTCAGTTTGCGAAATGTCTGCTTGCGTCATCGCAACAGCAAACCAGCAATCACCAACCGGTGGTTACTGTACGCCCACCAAATACACACCGAAATCCTATAGATCACAAAACGTTGAACGGAACGCAAAAGTTGTCTTTACTTGTACTTGTAATTAAAACCATCGCATTACATCAATGCTTCGACACATAATTATGTACATTTTGGAATGTTCTTGACTCGGAGGGTGTTTACGGATAACGAGGCAATACAGTGTGTACATACATATATACATATTATGTTATACGAGGTGATGTCTGTAATACGATCTACCCCGGAAGCCACAAGCTACTCGATTACGTATATCTGTAACAACAACGATGGTCAATTCGTAACAATTGCTGTCTTGTCATGACTATCAAAGAACGCGAGTGAAAGTTGCTTTACACAGCGATTTGAACCAGTTTAAATAAATTTACAAAAGCATAGCATACACAGATTAACTGTACCGACTGTGGATGCATTGAACTAGAATACCTCCAGCGATTATACACGTATTCATCTGCATCTGAGGATGAGTCACCATTGAGAGAATATGCCTTGTAAGAATAGTTAATAATATTAGCGCTTAGTTTTCAAATAGCTATCGGACAATGACCTGAAGGTTTTTTTATGTAACTGGTGCTGTACGATTGTATATAGGTTCTAAATGACGACGTTCCATACAGTAGCGGCTCGTGAATATACGTAACATTGTCACCATACACGTCTATTTGAACAAGCCGGCTCACTTATTTATATAATAGTGTAATTGTAATTTTCTTCTCATTTAGAACATTCATAGATCGTATATTTTATTAATTTATTGTAATAATCATTGACGAACCATTGACCACCTCGGGCAACGAGTCGCTAATGTTTTTATTGGCCACCTACACTAGTGTAATAAACTCCACACAATTCTTGATGCGTCTCACTTCAAACTGTATAAAGAAATAAATTCATAGCACATATGTAGGTACGTAACGCACTTGCAGTTAAACTGTACTTCGTACGTGCCAGCACTGCTGTCCTTTCGTAATACGACTGTTACCTTTTTCCCACGTACGAGATAAATCATACATGTACATATTGTACTCGTACATAGCATGCATATGTATGTATGGTATTGCACTTAGTAATATTTATTGGCAGCATAGGTACCTAGATTTTTAACGTCATGTCATTGAAGAGTCAACTGTTGAAATTAACTGTCAAACGTTTCGGTGTTATTATGTGTCTGGAATTTCCAGAGCATACTGGGATTTTTCTGTGTGGAAATTGCCATAACGAATAAAGAGATTAATACTAAATATTAATAGCAATGCGTAACAATTACAAGTACATCTGCGAATCACTAATGCAACGGGACAGATAAGATGATCTCGTCCCAGAAAACCCAGCATGCATGTATAACTTCGCTCTCGAATGAAAGTAAAATTCTATTTGAACATACTAAATGTTTTCCTTATGAAGAACGTACTAATAATGTTTGCCAACCAACCGTAGAGAGAGTTGTGTTTAAATAAAAAATTCCTGTTGCATCCGCGCGAAAGAAACAACACATTTTCCCTTTTTAAACCGAAGTCGGTGTGTGCACACAGCATTGTTAATAGCACGCAGAGATCAAAGGTGGCGGATGGTTTTTTTAGAAAACACTAGAATTTCACTTGAAACAGAACGACATTGGAGAAATTGATTCTTCTCGTAGAACCATGTATTTGACCCCGTGTGACCAACTTCGTGTGAGTGTTTTCAGTAAAAGTCAATGTTTGAACATGTGTGTATAGTTTTAACTTTTATCCATGTAATGCTGCATGAGTGTTTATATGAAATGTATTGGCACATCGTGCGGACATCTGCTCTATGGTATGATACATTTTCAACTGTATACATAAATGGCCACTCTCGCACACATCTGTGGAATTAACATGTGAAATGTTACTTAACACTTGCTACTTATAAGTATTGCTTGGTTTCACATTTCAAACAAATATTAGCACGAATATTACAGTCAAGGATTGCTAAAGATTTTTAGACTGTCATTACAATTTCTAGTTCTAGACTGTTTTAAATCCATGTAAAGAGTAAATATTAAAATTAAAGCTAATTATTAGATTAGAATAAAACAGGGATTCTAGTGAAATGACAAGTATTCCTCGTTCAACTTCACTTGATAACTTTTACTACTATTCTTCCCAGCCAATCCAAACGAACAGATGTAAGATTGAGTCACGGTTTTAATGTTTATTTCGCGATGATAAACTCAGAAGTAAGATGCCTTGTGCTTTGTGCTGTAAGCTTTGCTAGTGAAAGTCCGAACATACGGCGTTATATGTATACTGTTATTTGAACACATTGTGTTGACTTTATTTTAACACGCTCTGTTAATATTACAGTCATTCAATGAACAACACATGCTCAGAGGTTATTAGTTATTATATTAAATGATGAAAGTGTTTTGGTGAATTTGCATTACAAAACAAAGTACACAGTTTAAACAACAAATAAAAACATTTATTGCTAATTCACAAGTCGATTTTAAAAACTTTCCATAATAACAGTGAGAAATTCAGTAGCAATATGTGGCAGAAGTTACAGCCATTTTGTTTAATCATATGGTATATAATATATATTTTCATTGCGTCATATCAAAACATAGGAAGCAAAAGAAAAAAAATGTAATACGTAACATATGTTATTTGTTAGCTCTGTCTGTATCTAACTATCTACGTCTATCTCTTATGCTCTCTCGCACATACATCCCGAGATATCGTAAATACATTTTATACTTTTTCAAACTTATTAATTATGATTCTGTTGTATGCTCAGTTAGAATTGTAGAATTTGCAATGTGCGCTATACACTGTCAGTGAAATTGGTCTAATTTATTTATAATATGTGCAATTATTTGCGCATATTCTGCAAACAAAAAAAATGTGATGAAACAGGTTTTTACAGAAACGCAGTCTTCCAACACAGGACTGTATTACGAATATTTTAGCACCTCCCCCTTCTGGGTATATATATATATATATATATTTTGGAATAATTTTTTTTTCGTTGAACAAATCAATTTGTTTTTTAAATCATTCTTTCGCAGTTTACCTTGACCGAATACTGATAGCGGACATGCCATATCCGTTACGCACACAAACTGATTTTCCGAATTCGAAATTAGATTGGAATCCTTACCAACGTCCGTCCGTTGTTTATTGGACAATGCATAGCCACCTTGAAGGCAATTATAACGCCCTTCCTTTGTTCTAAGCATTGATTGGCATATGACAGTTGCCGAATGAAACTGACATACATACGTGATTGAAATATATTAATCGTTGCTATTGTGATATTAGAACGTTTTGTTATGATTGCGGTTATAATAATGTAGTTAAATAATAAAAATAATACTAAATTTTTCTCCAAGAAAATTTTAAATGGAGATAAGGTTTACTTAAAAAATATTTGCGAAATTTCGCCTTCTGACCGATCGTTGCAGTCACCGTTCTCTTTGTTACAGCAGTAACATAAAGCAGCGATATTCAAAAGTGTGTACCATTGTGTAATGATATTATATATATATATATATATATATATATATATATATATATATATGTATATATATATATATATGTATATATATATATATATATATATGTATATATATATATATATATATATATATATATATATATATATATATATATATATATATATATATATATAATTCGTTCTGTATTACAAATGTGTTGTGAAGTTACCCAGCCTTATTATTCTAGGAAAAACATGTTAGCAGTGTTATTAATATTTTGAGAATTAGTCATTCGAATGACCACAAGTGAAATAGCCGGACTTTCACTGGCACATCCTGTACTTGCACACGTACATACATACGTACGTAACACTTGCCCAATAATAATAATAATAATAATAATAATGACACCATGTAAACATTGGACACGCAACGAGCGACACTTTCTATCTTTTTTTAGACGTAGTAGTTAGTTTCGTACGTTAGTTTTTGTCAAGAATAGTTCCACTATTATAAAATATATGTAGTCAAAATTTCTGTGAAAAGTACAATTAACACTGCATTCCATTCGATTTACAAACAATTACGAAACGTAACTAATGCGTAGTTCAAATAATTCGATACTATTTCACCATGACCACATAAGACGAATCGTAAATAATTTGGATGCAGGATTGTATGGAACGTGTGTCTTTCTCGGAACATCTCGTTATTATTTCAACCGTTTTATTACATGTATTTCATCGCTGTAGAACCACAACATAATCTCAACTTTGCGTGTAGACATTTGTATCATTCTGGCATGAACTCAATTTTGTTTTAATGTAGAACAACACAATTACGACGCTTCTGACTTTTGATATGATTCGCAACGTCAGCTAGATCATACGTCATACCATTTCGTATGTAAACTGATAACAGTTGTTATCGAACTTGAATGTAAAATACTATAATGTTTATACGCGCGGCCAATGAACTTTTTTAAATGAACAAATATAAATCATTCTAGCGTTATAATAGTGTATAGTGTTATAAGCTGCTTGTCCTGATGTAGCCTCTAGTATTTTGTATTATGCAGGCTCAAAATCAGTACATTGGGATCAAAGACACATATGAAAACAATGATCTGCGCATAATGGAACATTTGTTTTGCAATCATGAGCCCGTAACGAACACACACACACACACACACCGCACAGCGAAATACACATGTACGAGTATATACCGGTGCAAATCTAAACATACAAGAGTATTACGAATTTTAGCGTATCCGATTATTCTCTTAATTTTCGAATGAAAATTTTATAAATATGAAAAAATCTAATGTGGTCACCACACGACTTTCTTATACTGAATTTAAATTGGCACATAATTGACATTTCAAATGCGTGTTTCTATAAATATTTTGTGCTTGTTTTGTTTTCATAGCGTATATGATATTTTAAATACATGCCAATATATAAATACATTTTACTGAAAATTGGATAAAGATTATTGTTTCCTATAACTTTTATTTCAAAACTTTTTCCATATCTCTTTTATTTTCTCCAATAATTCGCAATGTTTGATTTTTGATTTTCAGTAAAGTTCCTCTTCCGGTTGTGCGATTGTGCTAGAAATCTAATCAGCTTTTCGTATAATCAATAAACTATTAAATATGCAGTTTCATTGTCCTGTCTTTGTTCGTTTCTAAAATAATGAACATACAGACACACATCCACACACACACACACACACACACACAGACGTCATTGCGAAAATAGTCAAAACGTATTCAGGGGATCTCGAAACATGTATTTCCATCAAAATGATTCTTATACTTCCTTTATACTACGTATAAGAAGGTAAAAACAGAATTGTTGGTATGCGTAATACATAGTTTCATAATACCGCACAGTTCCCGGTATTAATTGACATAAGTGTTGTGTCAACAATTTAATTCGTCATTCAAGCATCTTATCTTTCGGCATGCATGTATGTAGTGTAAATGTTGGTAGCAATGAGTATATAATAACTGGATGACATCACTGCGTCACCATGAATGACTGGAACTACAAACAATTCTTATACCACTGAGTTACGGATTTAAGAATTGTAATAATCCTAGAACTAATCGACTCCGTACCCTTATTTTCTTTACGGTTTTTGGATACATTAAGAATATATTTGAAATTCTTTTTTTTTTGTCAACATTATTTGAAAATAAACGACGAAATTTGTTCCATTGACATTTTGAAGACCAGTTTGGTTGAAAGCCAATATAATTAGGAATGAAGACTTTATGAAAAGATGCAGTTAACATTAAGATATATACATAGCTTTAAATGTCAAATGAGACTGACCTTGTACGAAATATAAACACATTCGTACATGAACGTTTGACAGACACTGGTTCAGACGACTTACTCTCGCACCGAATGAACCGTATAACAATCTATATCCGTCCTGCTAACATTCTAATTCATGGAATAATTCCATTCGAATTACATTTAAAATCAGAAATTAGTAAAAATTGAAGGTTGCTTTGCTGGATCGAGTGTCTAACCTTTTACTAGATGATGAAATTTGAGATTACAACTTCAGATGAAGTAATGATGACCCCATCGAATAATGCAAACTGTTATCATTTCTTTACTATGCCAATATATGTATTTTGTATCAATAATTGAGGAATTGTTTGAAACATTGCACGTTCTGTAAATTAGTAATGAGCATTTGCACAACTGTATTAGCAAACTGAGAATTGCATGTATCGTTTCAGTAAATAAATGTATGTATTTGCAGTTTGCATTCTACTATCATGGTCAGTTCTGTGACATATCGTGCATGAAATTCTGTATTTGTAACTTAAGTTTACAAATCCTAAACTCGTGCAACGTGAACCATCTGTTTGTTAACCATCAAGGTCGGTATCCAGTACAGTATTTCATACAGAGCGCACATTGGTCTGTCTAATTGCATCATCCAGTGTGCAATCATTGTCTTCAACTGACTGAATTCAAATTAACTACATACAAGTGTTATGGGCGGACATATTATGATACGTTAATAGGCTGTGCGAAATATACATGCACACAGCACAATGCAGCAATAATATTCCATTATAGAGGGTGTGTTATCTAGCATCAGACAGTTCATTGTACTTCTAACAGATTGTTTCTAGATCAGCGTCTAATATAATTTACGTGCTATAAACGAAATGTCAGCTGTTGTCAACTGTTGCATCAGAAAAAAAAAAACTAAAGATCTGTTTATATTTGTATTCAATCTAGTACATATTATAATATTGAAAAGAAATACTGTATGTTGTAAAAGCTCTGAAATGTCATAATATTAAACAACAGAATGCCCAACTGGCTGGCTGGCAAATAAAATAAGCATTTGATCATCTGCGTCAGTGAAACTAATTTTGTGCTTTTGTGATTTGCAGAGGGTCGTGTTGAAGTGTCCAGGGAAAATAAGTACTTGTCAACGTTGGCGCCAGGTAAGGTGCTTGGTGAACTCGCCATTTTGTACAATTGCAAACGAACCGCCACTATCAAAGCGGCATCGGATTGTAAGTTATGGGCCATCGAGCGACAATGTTTCCAGACAATTATGATGAGAACGGGCCTGATACGGCAAGCAGAGTATACAGACTTCCTCAAGAGGTAAACGTTGTACTATGTATATATATATATATATATATATATATATATATATATATATATATATATTGATTGATTGATTGATTGATTGATTGCTTTGGATCTTCACTGACTGATGTTCTCCTGTTTGCGTAGCGTTCCTATTTTCAAGAACCTACCAGAAGACACTCTGATCAAGATCTCCGATGTGCTGGACGAAACGTTCTACGCCGATGGCGATTATATCGTCCGGCAGGGAGCCCGGGGTGACACGTTCTTCATCATTAGCAAGGGACAAGTCAAAGTGACAATTAAACAACCCAACAGTGCAGACGAAAAGTACATAAGAACGTTGACGAAAGGAGATTTCTTCGGCGAGAAAGCGTTGCAAGGGTATGTAAACTATATACATATGTGTTTGGTAAATTATCAAAATTAACTATGCATTTGTGCAATGCAGGGACGATTTGAGAACAGCAAATATCCTCTGTGATGACCCCGAAGGCTGCACATGTCTGGTGATTGATAGGGAAACGTTTAACCAATTGATCTCCAACCTGGACGAGATTCGCACCAAATACATTGACGAGGGTGTCGAAAGTAAACTTAGGTATGTACCACGTTCAGATTATCAAATAACCAACACACCTACCTATAATCCCAAGTTGAAATAATCCATGTGATATTATAATAACTTGATTCTTTGCTTACTGCCCATGGATAATGAATCAGGACGGTATGTAAGAGTAAATTTCCGATTTAAAGACATACGTAATTATTAATGTTTTCATCTGGATCGTTGAACAGAATCCGAGAAGAATTCCGAGACGTCAAATTGTCAGATCTCCGTGTGCTGGCCACGCTCGGCGTAGGTGGCTTTGGACGGGTGGAACTTGTTCAAATCCAGGGTGACAATGGACGGTCATTCGCCCTGAAGCAGATGAAGAAAGCGCAAATAGTCGAGACCCGACAACAACAGCACATCATGTCCGAGAAGGAAATCATGGGCGAGGCCAACTGTGATTTCATCGTCAAGTTGTACAAAACATTCAAAGATCGCAAATATCTGTACATGCTGATGGAGTCGTGTCTGGGCGGTGAACTGTGGACGGTGCTACGGGACAAGGGTCACTTTGACGACGGCACCACGCGCTTCTATACGGCGTGCGTAGTGGAGGCGTTTGATTATCTGCATTCGAGGAACATCATCTACAGAGACTTGAAGCCGGAAAACCTGCTATTGGACATTCATGGATACGTGAAGCTGGTCGACTTTGGGTTCGCCAAGCGATTGCAGTCGGGCAGGAAGACGTGGACATTCTGCGGTACGCCCGAGTACGTTGCACCTGAAGTTATATTGAATCGTGGACACGATATCAGCGCTGATTACTGGTCACTGGGTGTTCTAATGTTCGAACTGTTGACGGGCACGCCACCATTCACCGGTGCGGATCCGATGAAAACGTACAATATCATCCTGAAGGGTATCGATGCCATAGAGTTCCCGCGCAATATCACTAGGAACGCCACGGCGCTCATCAAGAAACTGTGTCGAGACAATCCCGCCGAACGATTAGGATACCAGAAGGGCGGCATCAGCGAAATACAAAAGCACAAGTAAATATGATAAATTTAGGGAAACGTTTAATGTATATGGTATTTTGCTAAACTCTTACCACTTGTCTGTTCTCAGATGGTTCGATGGATTCAACTGGGAGGGACTGTGTAACCGAACACTGATTCCGCCTATAAGTCCTCAAGTCAGAAGTGTCATAGACACGTCAAACTTCGATGATTACCCGCCGGACAGTGATGGCCCGCCGCCTGACGACATATCCGGCTGGGACTCGGAGTTCTGACTGTGGTACAAACGAAATGCAATACTATAGGCGTATTATAGATGTACGATAGGCTGTGGACAATCATATACAATTCAAGTGTTAACAACAATACAATTGGAATATCGCTATGCTACCCTACTCTACCCTCTATTCCAAGTGGCTATTGTAACTGTTGCTCCTAACCAAGTGTTGATATTTTCTTAATAATTTCATACAAATGGCCAATTTGTGTGTTTTTTCTATTTCACGACATACTTTTGCTGCGCCATATTTGATATGAAACATATTTTTCATTTTATATTGCAATTTTTTTTTAAATCTTTTGTGTGTTTGATAATTATCTGTTAAATAATGACACATTTATTTATGCACGCATGTGTACATTAACATATGAGGAAATAATAACCATGTTGATTGAATAAATTTTAATTTTAAATGTTAATTTTTGTCTAAATTATTGTTAAATAATGATATTTTTAGTGCAATTGATATTTTATCAACGAATTTTTAAGAAATTGAATTGCCGTCTACACAATAACTTATTATTTCTATAATATAAACGTTTTGTTATACTGTATACATAATTTTAATAATATTTAAATGAATATTACGGACAAGAAATCAAGCAAGCCACAAGTGCCATTTTTTATATATTCGCGGGCATATACAAGCAGCTGTAAATTATGTAATATGCTTTAACCTCTTATTTGTATATTATTATTATTATTAATATTTTATGTAATTGATTTGAATATCACACGATGTAAATACCAAGAAATGATTGGTAAAACTTGCCAACTTTTGAAATAGTAAGAATTTTGTCTTAAGAAGAAAAGATTCTATTGTATGTTTCGTTTTTTTTTTTCTCTTCTAGTGTATGTAACGATTTTAAATATATTTACTAAGGGTTTGTGTACATAATAAAAACAATAAGTTACCTAATATAATATGTATCTATTAAGGCAGCCCTCCTCCATATTGACATAGGTATTGTAAACAATACATGATTTATAAAATCACTTCCCTAATTCTATTATACTTGTGCATTCTACAAGAATTTGCTAAAATTATTGTATAAATAAGTTTAAATTATATAAATACATTGTATCCAAACTGCCGCAGAAGAATTTTGTAATAAATATATTCGTTAGAAGCAAAAATTATTCTCGTAATACATTAAATCTCCTTGGTCTTATGGGCACTAATTTCCACAAGCGTTTCATAACAATTAAATTAAAATACATTGTTAGTTCTTACCAAACAGTTATCACCTTTAAATTGACAACCATGTTGTAAAATACATATGTGCATCTCGCTGTTCGATGTTCTGCAGGAAAGGTACTTTCAGAGTTTACATATCAGCACTGGTAACTACTGTATCAATGTACAGATATTCGTATACCATTTCAGAGTTGACATTAGCCACATAACAATACATCACTCAAATTAACAAATCGTAGGAAATTGTTAATATGTACATATTTTATTTCGCTATGCTATGCGACTTATACATCGGAATGCTACCACCAATCGGACTAAATCGTGTAATTCGAAGTCGGAAATTTAAAATCTATTTCGACTGTATTCGAAACATGCAAACTATGCTTCTTATGCTTCACGTATTGGCACTGTTCTATAATGTTTCATGTCTAATACTATTACTCAAACTCATCCTGTTATTTCTTAATTTGAGTCTCCATTCTTTTTATAAGGCTTTTATGTCCTTATAAAATAAGTTGTTCAGAATTAAAAACTGCTTAATATGATGCCATGTTCAGTGCTCAAATATGTATGTGCATCTAATAAATCAATTTTGAAATGATGCATTTTGGTGACAGATCAGGAGGTCATGAAAAAAAAAATAGTGCAGGTTTTTATGTTAATTAAAACAACAAATAATCAAACCATAACGATTTTATTCCATGACCGAATCAGTCATTAATAGTACATTATACACAAAGGGAGAGAAACATCTTATTTTTCCTGAGATTAACATTCAGGGGAAAATGGTGGTCTTTCCCCATTTAATTTCATAAATAAAGAATTACAATAAATCAGAGCGAAATTATAATATTTAGAAGCCTTTGGGAATGTTTCCATGCAAAGCGTACCATGACAACAGACATTTATATACAAAAACCTTTGTTATAATAAAAACTCCCCAAGGCAACAGTGGATCCTTATACGTATAATTTCCCAATGTTAATTTTCCTCTGTCTGATAGTCGCTGGGACCAGCTGAGTAAAGATGAGGTGCCTCTGGCAACATTTGTTCAACAAAAGACACAAAATAAGAAAAACCAGAAAGAAGTATTACGGTGGCAAGAAACCGAACGGTGGCAAGAAACCGAACAATTCAATTGTTATACTTGTGCGTTATCTGCCGCATATTCTCTGATATTATTTTTTAGCGATATTTTTTCCTTATTTTGAAATTTATTATTGAACGATTCAAAATTTCAACTTATTCTACCACATACTACGTAAACTGCAAAATCTACAAACGTGGGTTATGTTTATGCAACTCTATATTATGCTATGCAAACCCAGAGAGCACTTAATTATTAATATAATTTAATTCTCTCTTATGCATATTTCTAACAGATACATTTCTATTCATACTTTATTTTAATCTATAAATATGTTAATGCATTAATATACATAACGTGATACAAACAGCACCAATTATCGAGTTGTTCTTTTGACTTTCAATCCAATTTTTTTCACATTATCTTTTATCAAATCGCTTCTTTCGTTAACCACAAACAAGAAACGTGTATATGTGCCTCGAATTCATGTAGACGTCATGTGTCACACAGAACATATAACATATAGAAGGCCAACTCGCGTCTCTCTCGTGAAGACGTATTAGAGCACACTCTGCATTACGTTCGTGGAACTAAATTGTTTGAAATTGAGAATAGCGGGAAACAAATTCCAATAAAATAAAATCCAATTAGAATTGTAAAACGTAAAGCACGTAGTACTGAATTTCATAATTGTATAATTATGAAATTCAATACCTCGTGTATAACTTCTTACATTTCAAAGTAATAAATTTCATATAGAGTGTAACGAAACACTGATTTTGACGGTATAGGATGAAATAAGTCAGATTTCGGACCACAAAATGTAGTTTATTTTTACTTTAACAATACAATAAGGTGATACAATTTGCTAGGCAGTAACATTATTGTATTAGTAGTTGTGTTGTGCTGCTATTTTCTTCTTTTATTTAGTTTTTTTGCTTGTTGGTACAAATTATTACTGTTATGCACAAATATGTTATAATAATTACAATTGTCTATAAACACTAGAAAAAACTAAACGAATCCACAAATGTCCAAAAACAACGAAACACGATAACAGAGACTACGATAAATACAACGACCAACAACAACGAAACGACGAACAATGGCGCACAGAACATATCAATGGCGCTGGTTGATGATTGAGATTTTGCATTGATGCTTAAACTTTCAAAGTCATGTGCTTATTACATAAAATGTTGACATTGGTTCGACACATACATATCGAAGTGCAAGCGGTACACATTATATATACATTGCCTAATTCTAACAAATAAATATACAATACATTATAGAGAAATGGGTAATTAATTGTTATCTGAGTACCTGTTTATTAGTGTTTGACAATCACTGTATCAAATGACCCTGAGTAGGTCGTTGAGTAGAAAGTGAATCGCCCTCCAATTTTGTAAGTACAGTATTGTAACTACTTTGCTAG
Source organism: Carabus problematicus (assembly GCA_963422195.1). Taxonomy (NCBI): domain Eukaryota; kingdom Metazoa; phylum Arthropoda; class Insecta; order Coleoptera; family Carabidae; genus Carabus; species Carabus problematicus. Next base: position 50,082 of record OY728588.1, on the reverse strand, counting down.
TGTTATATTTTGAAAATGTTGCGAACTATTGTTATACGAAAAGAATTACTGAAAGAAACATTGAAAAAAGCTGTATGTTACAACACAGCGCGGGCTTTGAGCGTTGAATGCACTCGAAGAAGACATAGGAACAAGTAAGTTTACCTCTAATTGACTTTGTTGCACTAATTATAAATGAAACTTTCCTTTAATTGCAATATTCATATCGTATCCATGGTAATTATACTGGTTCAGGGGTTTCAAATAACCTTGACAGCTACATAACCTTACACCATGGAGTCCACATTCAGTTATCTTAATTGAAAATATTGTTTCCCAAGTAACATAAATATGTAGGGGAAAAGAAGCGTTTAACTATTAGTTAACGAACGAAGTTTATTCAATTTTTCAATTGTTAAATTGTTTTCTTTTGTCATTTGCATAGATTTGAAGGTGAAGTGTCATGTACAGCGTTGAATTCTTGTTTTTTTTTGCACTTCTTTGCTTATTTTCGTGCAGTAATTACGGACAGTCTCATTGGCAATTTGTCATAATGTATCATTTACAGATTGCACACGAAATTTATTACATAAATTACGTTTACATTTCAGTCAACCAGCATTTCTGAGGCCAACACAAAAACTGCAATGGAAAAACGAATCACTGCGATTCTACTCCGACCTACCTCCGCACCAGAAAATACTCTTACCTGCCCTGTCCCCCACCATGGAATCGGGCACAATTATCACCTGGGAAAAGAAAGAGGGTGACAAACTGAACGAAGGCGATTTACTGGCCGAAATTGAGACTGACAAAGCAACGATGGGCTTTGAGACACCCGAGGAGGGTTATCTGGCTCGTATTCTAGTACCGGCAGGTTCTAAAAATGTTCCCATCGGTAAACTGGTGTGCATCATCGTTGAAAGCGAGTCAGATGTGGCCGCGTTCAAAGATTTCAAAGACGACGGTTCTGCGGCACCTGCAGAATCGTCTACACCGACACCTACCGCGACACCTAGTCCTATACCACCACCACCTGTAGCCACACCACCTCCTTCACCACCACCCCCTACCCCCGCTCCACAAGTACCACCGCCTGTGTACCCCGGAGACAGATTATACGCGAGTCCGATGGCACGACGGCTTGCCGAACAGCGGCAAATCCGGTTGCAAGGTAAGGGAACTGGACTGTTTGATTCGATAACCTCTAAAGATCTTCCAGCAGCGGGTGCTGCGCCCCGCCCTGCCACACCACACGTGCCTGCCGCCCCCGGAGCGGCTTATATTGATATTCCAGTCACTAATATTAGAGGTGTCATCGCCAAACGACTTCTCGACTCTAAAACGAGCATACCTCATTATTACCTGACTGCTGAGGTAAATGTTGATAAGCTGATGTCTACACGGGCAAGGCTGAACAAGTCGTTAGAGAAGGACGGCGTTAAATTGAGTGTTAATGACTTCATCATCAAAGCATTGGCGTTGGCTTCTAAGAAAGTGCCCGAGGCTAATTCGTGCTGGATGGACACTGTGATCAGACAGTAAGTTCTTTTATAGTTACTTGCTAATCAACATGCCATAGAATTTCAAAGGCCCTATAATCAAAGTATATAATATAAACAAAAAATCGTAATTATAGTTGTTATTAATAGTTGTTTATATCACATGCGTATATAATAAATTGTGTATAATAGAATACCAATGTCAAAATGATTAGTCAACTTCTATTTGATATACAAAATAATCTACTTGTAACGTGAAATATTAATTCTCAGTGTCACGTATTAATTGAGTAGATACCACTTAAATGTTGAATATAAATGTTTTGCTTACTTGTTTAGGTATAACGAGGTTGATGTAAGCGTAGCTGTCTCCACGGAGAAGGGTCTTATAACGCCTATTGTCTTCTCCGCGAATAACAAGGGTCTAGCTACAATCTCAAAGGACGTAAAGGAACTCGCTGCTAAAGCTCGTGCAAATAAACTGCAACCTGCAGAATTCCAGGGCGGTACCATAAGTGTGTCTAATCTGGGCATGTTCGGTGTGAACGTATTCAGTGCCGTCATCAATCCACCGCAATCTTGCATTTTAGCTGTAGGAACAACAACGAACAAACTTCAAATGGACGAAAGTACAGACAAAGGGTAAATATATTTATATGTATATAATAACGTAGGTTAACATATATTTTCTATAGTTTCAGAGAAGTACAATGTTTATCTGTCACTTTGAGCTGTGATCATCGAGTAGTAGATGGTGCAGTCGGTGCAAAATGGCTGGAAGCGTTCCGCAGTTACATTGAAGATCCGGAGAAAATGCTTCTGTGAATACTTCTATAAACTAAATTACACAGTCACGAAACTTCTTCACCTCCACAGTTGCATCATAATTTGTCAAGAGTCATGTTTACAATTTGACAGATTGTGAAAATATTTTGCATACAATTTTTAAAATTGCAGTTAGCTTGCGCGTTAGACATACATAGTGTATTGTTGTAATGTTGCCAACATTGTGAATTAGCAGAAAGGGTGACAATACTCTATATGTCCGAAGATAATTGTTGTTCATTGATAAACTGTCATCTGGCTGGTTAATTTATTTATTAGCACGAAATTTAGTATTACTATTTTAATAGAAAGAATTTATTTCTCTACAAAATTGTAATAAAACTATGTTGTAACTTTATCATTGAAAGAAATGGAAATATGTATATCATGTATATAAATGTTTGAATTTAATCTTTACGACTTTTTATATACATATTTTAATTGAATTACATAACGTATAATTGCTAGCCCAGTACTGGTAAAGGCATGATGTTATGTAAGTATATAACACAAGCGTCATACAAATATCTTTGTAGTTATATGATGGATTTAGTACATTTCATTCGTTTATTTTCTCACCGATTGCTTCGGTTATGATAGATTTATTTGGTTAAATGTTAGAAGTCAGCAGATATGGCGGCGTATGGCGAATTGGCATTTGTTAAATATTGATACATTCTAGAGTATTTGAAAAATTTGTCTGTATCGTCTACGAGCTTCTTGTATAGTGTGTGAAATTCTCCTTCTTTTTCGAATCGATATTTAGTCAAAATGAACGACGAAATGAAAAAAGAAATTGTTAATATAGAAACATTATTTAAAATTATCCTTAAATTGAATAATACGATAAGAATTAAAAGCAGATTACATGTATTCCTTTTGTGAAAAATAATTACGATTAATATGTGTCCTGTCTTAATTATTCAATATTATGTAAAAAGTAACACAGGCTAACGAAAAATCTGGGTATATTTACATTTTTTCTTAATAAATTTAATGAATCCATATAATCCAGGTTTTAGAATTTCAAAATTATCTAGTTCTCACAACGCTCACTACAAAATAATGGCGTTTTATTTGTGACAGGCCCGTTATACATATAAGCTGCATATAATAAGTTTATAATAATGCCTATTGTGGACAATAAACGAAAAGCCGATGAATCGGCTTTAGTGCCAACAACTAAGAAAAGTCGAAATGAAGTTGCTTTGTCTAATAGCAGGGATAAGTCAGTCGTTGCAACGGTAAGATGACAATGATAACCTCAAAATCTGTACAAGAATGTTCAAATACTTGTTTTACAGGGCCCTGCTCGTACATCAAACTTGTTCGCTCCTATTATGCTCTTAGAGGGCCATGAGGGAGATGTATTTACTGTTGATTTTCATCCAGAGGGTCAATATTTGGCCACATCGGGTTTTGATCGACAAATATGTGAGATTTACCTCTGATATTAAGTTATTTTATTATTGAAATGCAAAATGTTTGCTTTCTAGTACTATGGAATGTATATGGAGAATGTGAGAATATATCGCTAATGTCGGGACACTCGGGATCGATTATGGAGATGCATTTTTCACCGGATGGCAGTAACCTATTCACTGCAAGTACAGACCACACGTTAGGGTTATGGGACGTAGTCACAGGACAGAGAATAAAGAAATTTAAGGGCCATACTACGTTCGTAAATACTGTACAAGGTACGTACGTTAGTACTAAATTATCACATAATCATAGAACATTACTAAAAGTTATTTATGTGCACAGGAGCTAGGAGAGGGCCCCAGATGTTAGTATCCGGTGGAGACGACTCCACAATAAGACTTTGGGACACGCGGAAAAGGAATAACGTAGCTGCTTTCAACAGCAAATACCAAGTAAGTTTAATTACTAGCAATGCCTGTGTATGTATGTCATCATTGAAACAATTTCAGGTAACAACCGTTACATTTAACGATACCGCTGAGCAAATTCTAAGCGGTGGCATTGATAATGAAATAAAAGTGTGGGATATTCGTAAGAAAGAAGTGTTGTATAATTTACGTGGTCATACAGACACCGTAACGGGCCTGTCACTCAGTCCGGACGGATCATACATACTGTCAAATAGCATGGACAACACCATAAGGATATGGGATGTAAGGCCGTACGCACCACAAGAGCGATGTGTCAAAATATTCACAGGTATGTTGATTATGACTTCAATTCAGATGAAAGAAGTTATTTTTAATGTTCTCTTGTTTCATAGGACACCAACATAATTTTGAGAAAAACTTGTTGAAATGCTCGTGGTCACCAGATGGCAGTAAAGTGGCCGCCGGTTCTGCGGACAGATTCGTTTACATTTGGGACACTACCTCGCGAAGAATCATTTACAAATTACCCGGCCACAATGGCAGTGTGAATGATATACAATTTCATCCGAAGGAGTCAATTATTGTATCAGGTTCCAGCGACAAACAGGTTTATCTAGGAGAAATAGAATAATTATATTTTGTATCATTTAGTATTAAGGTTACAAAAAAAATATACGTCTCTACATATATACTGAAACAAATTACGGATGTTGTGTAAGAGTTCTTTCATTTTTTGACATTTGATGATTCCCCGTTGAGTTGTGATTACGTCATTTTGTGTAATATTTGTTTTCGATTAGCTTCGTTTAGATATTCGAAAGTGTTGTCGGTTTAACAGGAAACTAATTGTAGTGATAGTATAATCAGTGAGATTTATTGTGGGCAAAACACATTCGCTAATCCGTGTACGTGGTAGTACGTTTCACGTGAACGTTGCTCTGTTCACACTACTCTAGTGAAATAAAACATATACTTGTGTCCTTGTCTAGCATACGATAGAACATATACATATGGAGTACATCGCTATTGGGTTTGTGCTTATTTCCCGTGACGGCTGTGTTGATCACCTGCACTAGCCAATCAAGGTGGCCATGGCAGTGCGCTGTGTTAATTTATATACGAGAATCCAAGCTGTATGACAAACGAAATGAGCGGCCGTAAGTGCGTGATTCCTTAGTATTTTAATAACGAAGGCTGTGGGATGCGAAATTTTTATCATAAATGTGACGATAAATTGTGTTTTTTAACCTGTTTGTGTTTTTTAAGTGTTTAAATATGTGTAATGTACCGCCAAAGTTCTACCAAGTGTGTCGTCTTTGTTTATCGTGTCCTACCGACAGCCAGTGCGCTGATAAGGACGTGAAAGACGTGAATCTGTCCATATTCGATACAGATATCGCTGAATCGGACACTAGGAACATCCCGCACAAGATCATGACGTGTCTTTCTATACTGGTAGGTGATTCACTACAGTGTTATCCGTCTTTAACCTCTTTCTTTTGCATACATGTACTGGTGTACGGGAGTATATGTGCTAGTGAACATACATGTATGTATGTATGTACATCCTAATGCGGTAACTACGCTTTATGATCATAGTCGCCGACGACTAATTCACGTTCCCCACGGATCCATAAGAGTTATTTTCGTCACATTTAACAGACGGCACTGAAATAAATACGTATTCTTTTTGTTTTTTCCAACATCTGCGTTGCGTGGGACGCATGGATGCATTGTGTATGTGATTGTACAGTGATTCAGTGCATTGGTCGGCATGTCCACTACACGATAATGTTCTACGCTCATTGTCTGGCCAGATGCGGAGGTACAGAGAAAGTTTGGCAAGGAGCGCCTGTAAGATTTGTTTTCAGATAAGATGTGGCACCGGTGATAACGGATTTGCGGTTTAACTCTTTGTCTTCAACAATACATGTACCTACGTACGTACATATATATTCTGTTAGTCGTATACCTACATAATATGAGTTCATCATAACATTGTTATTGGCCAAGAGTCAACAGCTTTGACTATCCTGTAGATAATTGTTGACAGTTGTTGCTAAGGTTAATTAACGGTAGTAACGTTTTACTGCTGCTACTGCTGATGGGAAACTTGAGATGGACTTACGGCCGGATATACTTTCACACTTCACAACTCACTTGTTTATGTAAGGAGCGCGGATACGGAATCCATTACGAGCTCACATGAACCAGAAATAAAAACTATTATCTTTTGTATATCGTATAAATACTCTCCCATACAAAAACCTCAAACAAAACTACATTATGACATATTTAGCATTTTATTCACCCGGTACAAATAACACTTGATATTATAAAAACAACTTACAAACAAGCAATTATAACTTGCTGTCATTATAATTATTTAAATATATGTATTAGCATACAATTTGTCTGACTTTTGGCCATCTCTAAAATCTGTCGACAATTTGTTAGCATCCGAACAAAGAACTTTATTATATTCATTATAATTAGTGGAACAATAATAAAAAATGAAGCTGCCTTATTATGAATCATAACTAAAAATAGATACATACATACATGGCTGGGAGAGTAACTTAGAATTAATTAGAAAAGTACATAGTTCAAATTATTATTTAGAATGTTTTATAATTATATTACATTTCTACACGTAACTATGCAGTGGCTTAACATTAAGGACATAAGGGACAAATCTAATTGACAAATTTGTATTTCTACAAAATGAATAAATAAATCATTAATAATTACCATGCAAACGAACACATGTTGTTCTTCATACATCGTTATGTAATATTGTGTAATATGTTTAGTATATGTATATTGCTAACTAATATATACATCGTCTGTGTGTGTGTATGTGTGTTACAGGTGTCAGACAATGATCCGTTACCGCATGTGATATGTGTACGATGTGCCGAACAACTGGATACACTGTACGGGTTCCGGGAATCCGCCCGGAAAGCTGAACATATACTCCGGCAATTCCTAGCATATACACAACAGTTGACGGGATCGCCGAAGGTATTCATTTGCATTATGTTCCTTGATAAATCCAGTTCATTCGTGAATTACAATTTCGAATTTTAAATACAATGTATTATTTTTGTGTTTACACATTAATAGTGATATAATTTTTCACCGATTCACTATTGAACTAATCAATTTGCATATTTAGCGTTGATTTTGTATGATTCATGGATATGTACACTTTCCACATGATTGGTAATACATCATATCTGTAACCGGCAAATCAGTACTCTGTTGTCGGAGCACTAATATACATAACCGGATATGATGTATTAAATGACCGAACATTCTTGTATTTCGTCACAATTTTGTAGAAGAAGAAGGCAGCGACAAATGTGAGAAATATACTCGCAATTGCTAGGATTGTCTTTGTGAAATACCTATGCACTGTACCTGTATAATATTGTGTAGGTGTTGTTGCATTTATATACACACACGACTTGTTTAACGCTTCCATGTCAAACAGTTTGTCTCCTGCTGCCCAAGCTGGCTCCGAGCAGCTTGCACCAGGACATTCGATATCAGGATTCGTGTTGTTAATCTCCAATATTGTATGGTAGAGGTTGCACTCGCAGTACCATCTGTTGCCGGCTAGATCAAGCTGTGTCACATTAGACCAATCCAACAGATGCTGCGGAAGTGTTTCTAAGTTGTTCTCTGAGATGTACAGCTCTTCAACTCTTGGTCTATTAGCTTCAATGCCGAAAGCCTACAGAAATATTCAATAATTAACAAATAGTCAAACACAAAACAGGAATATCTCTGTAACTTTAGCTCAAAATCAATACCTATATATAGCTATTTAAAAACAAGTCTAAAATGCAGAATTGTGAGAAAACGATTTAAAATCTGTAATATATTCCGTGTGACGTAACAGCTAATGAACGTCCGTATCAATATTTAAATAAATATGTATTTTGTTCCCACGCAGATGACGGTGATTGATTGGGAAACATTACGTACCTCATGATGTATGTGATGTAATTTTTTATTATTCGTACAATAAACTGCTCGTAGATTGTACAAATTTGAAAATGTATTATGCCTTATTGTCTTCAGCTCTTTCATATCGTTAACGAATAGTTCTCGCAACGCTTTGAGACCTACATGATCAAATTATTATCATATGAAAATCTTATTTCGTTTAATTGCGTTGTGCTTACCCATAAATGCATTATCGTCCAAATGTAAAATAGGATTATTATCAAGATTTAATATCTCCAAACTTCGTGTCAAATATGACAACGAATCTGGCACTTTCTTGAACAGATTATTCGATAAATCCAGTTTCCTTAGATGTTGTAACCTGGACAGTGCATTTTCTGGCAATTTCGATATAGACGTATTCGATAAACTGAGCACCATCAAACGTATGTTGGAAGATAGAGCATGTGAGATTTGTGGATCTATAATCCGTATTGGATTGTGACTCAAATCCAAATGCGTTAAATTTGGTGTATGTATAAATACAGAATAGCCAAGACTTTCTATACGGTTATGTGAGAGTATCAGTTCCTGCAATCCTATTGGTTCATATGCTTCGTTGTTATAGCGACCCCTGAAAACATCCGGTGGAAACTGTTCGCCTGCAAACGATAATCAAAAAATAAATATTTGCAGGTTTGTGTGTAGGATGGTATTCGTTATACCTGTCAAATCATTCCAACTCAAGTCCAAAAACTGAATTCCGTATCCGTCGATAAACAATTCCGTTTTCAATGTTCGTATTCCACAGTGTCGGAATGATAAGGAAATTGCCTGGGCATCACTCGGTGGTAACGGTTTCAATTCACTGATGTTGTTTCTGTTGAAACTCGCAATCAACCGTTTTCCATGTGGTGGCCATTTTTCTAAAACATTACTCATACCGCGCCCCGTACAATTCATAAGTAATGTATCGTTGGTTCGTCGACAGTCACATCTGCCGTTGCACACTTGCTTCGACGATTCATATTGCTCGAATTGTACCGCGTCTTGTAATGATAGCAATAGTAGAATGCAGCTCAGCACGAATGTCACTTTGATTTTCCCGTTACACCACATCATTTTGATTGAACTGAATTTCCGAGCGATCTATTTACGTCTGATGTTTGTTTTACTATCAAACGGCCAGATAACAATGATAAGATAAGACGGACCGGTTAATTACAGTATCGCGTATGTATGCAATGTGATACAATTGTTTGTTAAGAATGAATAATTTTTGATATAACTAATTGTAACACTTGATCGTTAAATGGACTACGGCCACACTTCGACCTATCCATACATACACACAGACTAAGTAAATAATTCAGTCGTATTCAGGGGATCTCAAAACGAGTATTCCATTAAAATGTCGCAATCGATTTTTTGCATGGTTCCAATACCTCTTTATGCTCTGTATAAAAGAGTAAAAATTATATCATATTTGCTGAAATAAGACTGATGTTTAACTAAAATATATTATTTCTAGGAACAATTGAAATTATCAATGATGGCGCTATCCACGATGATTCCTTCAGCTGGCTACTTAGTGCGACCTCCGTCACCAATCGTACCCGAAGACATGGATTGCAAACCGGCAGATTTGTCGAAACGAACCGATGCAGAAGCCGTCACTTGTATACCCGAGATCCACCACATAGAACTAAAGGAGGAAGTGGTGGATAACGACGAGGAAGAGGACGAGGAGGAAAAAATGCGTATGCTAATGGAGGAGGAGCATGATGCGGAGAAAATGCGAATCATGTTAGAAGAATCAGAAACAGAGAAAATGACAGTAATGGTAGAAGTACCCGAAATAGAAGATGATAAGAATATGTGCATTGACGAGTCCGAAATTGAACCGAAAGAAGAATGTCTCAGTGAATGTAGTAATAGTACGGATCCGGATCGACTTGAAGTGGATTGTGACGTCGGTGAGATGTCACCACCTCCACCCGCGTCAACAACGACGACGACGACGACGACGACAACGACAACGGCCGAGGAAGCCGAGTTATGGAAACAATTAGGCACGGTACAGAACGGGCACAGTGATCTGCTCCGTAGACTAATCAGTTGTCGGCGTCGGTTGGGTGGAGGTATAACAACTACATCTCCACGTAGTCCACCACCATTGACCTATCCAACAGAAAGATCGTCAACAATGGGCAATAAACCTCCAGTGCTACTGAACCCAACTATACCCAAGCCACGGCGTAAACAAAGTTTCCCCAGTCGAGCACCAAACGAGGGTACCGCATCGCCAACGGCTGCGGACCCCTGGTGCCAGATACGGAATGCTACGTCCGCATCGGCCCTGGGTGGCGTGCCCGGCACCACAAACCCCAAACGTGTTGATCTGGCGTGCAGCAATTGCGGTACAATGACGACAACAATATGGCGACGAAACGTGCGAGGCGAGATGGTATGTAATGCGTGCGGGTTGTACTTCAAGTTGCACGGTGTTGATCGACCGCACACGATGCGACGCGACACGATACACACGCGCCGACGCAGACCGAAACTTCGAGGCGCTGGCGGCGGCGGCGGTGGCGGCGGTGGCGGTGGCGAGAGACCGGACGGCACCAGTCCGCGGCCTATCGCGATAGCCGCGAAACCAGGATGCGAGGATGACATGTTGAGCGCGCTGCGTCGCCATATACAACCGCAGTTGATGTTAGCAGCGTTCCAGGCGAATCAATGTCGAACCGACGATGATAACGTATCGGAAAACGAAGCTGATTTACCGCTAAATCTGGTGGCGGGCCAGGACGGCGGTAGAAGATAAAGGTAACTGTCCCTCTCGATGCGCCTGCGCTACATTTGAACTACAAACAATCGAAACAGAACCTAAACAACCATTTTTCATTTAAGGTACCCCATTCAGTTTATTATTGATATTACAGGAATTGATATTCGCAGTTAAGTATTTTGAATGTAGCCTAGTCCCCCTCCCCCCCTCTCTCAACTCTGCACCGCTGGCTCGGACAGAGTTGCGCACACATCCCCCCGTCCAACCAATCCTAAGCCGTATATATGCCACGCCTTCGCCTCAGCAGCCAATCTAAGCCGCCTTTGTGCTGTTAAACTCCGCCTCGCCCACTTCCACTGATGTATACTCACTCATTCAACTATGTATGTATAACGAAACTGTTTTCTCGCGCGAACAATAACGCCCCACCACCACCACCTCCTCCCCAACCCCCGCTCGGTCCCGACAGTTTTCTTAGTGAAACGTTTTATTATTAATGGCAATAAGTACGTTGATCCGCTTCTGTTATAAAGCGGACGCTCTCAGTATTGTTCCAAGTTCACCAGCCGACAAATAAATCGGCAAATCTGTTTTTCTCGAATTAATTGACTCAGTTGATATTTATATTTGTTTTTTTTTTTTTGTACATTATACTTTATATTATTAGTTATGGATAGTTTTTATTGACATACGTAATTCATATATGTAGTAGTAGTAGTAGTAGTAGTTTTTTTTTTTTAATTAATAATCGAAGTTTTTGCTGCGTTATTGATTTTGTAACATTTGCCCAGTATTGACGGATGTCTCTCTATCTATCTATCTATGATGTATATTGATGATAATAATATTAATTGTTTGGTGGGCGAATTTGATAGCCTGTTGCGATCCATGCATGTATATACAGCGTGTCTCACAATGAGGAAGCAATAATTTGTTCATTTCAACAGTATATACGTACGTACGTACGTACGTTTTATATTGGAGTGTATACAAACTGGTATTATTATTAACATAACGAGAAACGCTTGAAATTTTTACAGAATATTGTTTATTGTTAATATTGTTATAAAGATATGTGAATTATGTTATATGATGGTAATTGATGAGGCACGATATATGTATGTATGTGTGCGGGACGCATTAGAAGCGCTATGATGATTATGTAGTAACCGTTTAACCCACTAGTATTAACACTCGGAGTGATATTTTTACTTTTTTTACTATAACGCGTTTGTATATTGTATATTAAATATTTAACTTAAACTATTGACAAAACGCAATGAATATATAAAATCCAAAAAATCAGTATTTCCAGTGACACCGAACAGTAACATTGTTAATCAGAAGATTATTATTTTTACTTAAAATGACCGGTACAGCATACATATAGCATTAGGTTAAACACTAAGTTATTTTATTTAATTACGTATCGATGATATAAATATATTTATTACTTAAACGATTAATCATTATTAACCATTCTTTATTTAACCAGTGGTTTTTTTTTTATACTTCATTTGCGATTAGTTGTAACGTTGTTTGCTCTCTGTATCTTTTTTTTTATTCCCTGTGAAATGGTTTAATGAAAATAAGACACATGTTTAAACTCTAAAAACTTTTATGCGACAAAGATCATATTAAAATTATACTTTATCCACGTTAACATTATGCAAACATGGTAATGAATCTCTCAAAACGATTTCAATGATTAATAGATGATTAAAATAGTTTTCTTTTTAAATTAATTGTGTAAATTGTAAAAGTATTTTTAAAAATATTTTAATGTGATCTTATGTGAAAATACTCATCCAAACATGTGCGCTATCGATTCTGTGATAATGAAAAATAATGTATGCCAGTGTACGAATCCTCATTCTCTCTCTCTCTCTCACACACACACACCTCTTGCCAGTTAATGACGCGACTCAGGTGTTATTCAGAAGAGCCTACAATGTGAACATTCATCATTCAACAACACCCTCCATTTGCTATTGTATAATTTCCCAAGAATGAATCCACCATCCCGTGTTGTACCAATAACTGATTATTTGTTGTTATTTAAATCCCTGCAGTCAATACATATTTGCTCACATAAGAAAAGTTGCAAATTGGTTAAGCAGTTATTGGAACAGAATGTCATTTTGACACCATTTACTTATTATAGTAGTAGCAAATACAGAATCTTTTACATACAAACACCTATACACACACACACACATATATATATTGTAACAAATGCCAAATGATAATTATAATGCTCTATTAACAGATCAAAAAATATCAGCCAGAAAGTATGTTTTCTGGTTGACATGTACAGTGTGCAGTTTATACTTAATGAAGTGGCTATGTAGTATTTAGAATATTTTTTTACAAAAATAAATTGTGACTACATTTTTTATGGTTTTTTCAATCCCTCAACTTTTTTTTCTTTTCTATTTGTTAAGAATTATCGCTATAGAAAAAAGGACAATTTATCGAACGATTTTCGATAACGTATTAGTAAAAACATGTTTTTATTAAAGCATATGTTGAAATAATAAACTTCACTTACGTTATTTTAACTTATCATTGACCCTAAGTTTTATATCATCTAAGTTCAAATACAGAGCTGAAACAAAGATATACAGTTAATAAATGATGAAGGTCAGTATATCCATATATAATATCTTCTACTTTCTTGTGTAAAGGGTATTATTAATTTTAGATAATGGTGTACTGAGCCTATTGCGGCCCTGTCCCGCGAACATGTTTCTGATTGGTCGTCAAAAATTTATATATATATCGCTGCATTTAATTTGATTGGCTTTTAACGCGATTGTTCCCATTGGCAACAGGTCATTTTTGTCTGGTAAACTTTTCAAAATATCTGAAAAGTATTTATAGGTTAGTTTGATTAAATACACTCATTGCAGTTGTTTGACATTAACACTGGTTGTATTTTAGATTAGAAATGTCAGAGAATGTGCTAGTTGTCGGAAGTGGGGGCCGCGAACATGCGATCTGCTGGAAACTGTCGCAGTCGCCACATGTCAAACATATATTCGTTACACCGGGAAGCCACGCAATTTCGCAGTTGGATAAAGCGTCAAATGTAACCTTGGATATTACAAATTTTAAGGTAAGTAATATTTGTTCATAATCATCAGAAAAAAAAAATTGCACTGTTTTATATTATTAGTTTTTAAATAAATAGAGATCGGACTTCAAGACGTGTATATTATTCATTGCATATGTAGATTATTATAATTATAGTGAGCAGAAAATTATCATATATGTACCTATAATGTGCCTAGTGTCACTAGTAATATTTTGTCATATTACATTTTATTGCAAGAAAAGCAGTAATTCAATACTCAGCAGACTCAAATTCCAATAATAGTTGCAGAAAATTGTACGCATCGTTATAAGGAAAATAATTATTTTAGACTCTTGTTGATTGGAGTAAAATCAACAATATAAATTTAGTGGCAGTCGGGCCTGAAGATCCTTTAGCTAACGGCATTGCAGATGCCTTTAGCGCAGCGAATATACACTGTTTCGGGCCCGGCAAGAATGGGGCTGAAATTGAAGCGAATAAGGACTGGGCAAAGGCGTTTATGGATCGTCACCAAGTACCTACGGCTCGTTGGAGTTCGTTTACTGACGCAACCAAAGCAAAAGATTATATAAACAAGTATGTTTACGTTGATAGCTGACACGTACGTGTATTACTGATAGGATCATATAACAGTAGTTGTTTTTGTTGTTTTTAGTGCTGATTTTCTTGCACTGGTTGTCAAGGCTAGTGGATTAGCTGCGGGCAAAGGAGTCGTCGTCGCTCCGAATAGGGGAGCAGCGTGCTTAGCTGTAGAGGAAATTTTAACAACGAAGAAATTCGGTTCTGCCGGCGAAGTTGTCGTCGTGGAGGAATTATTAGAAGGCGAAGAAGTATCAGTAAGTATTTTAGTTATACAGTGCGACCACCGATAACTGTAGCGGGTCGCTCTATGGCAATTGTCAACATGCCGCTTCACTATAGTAATTAATGATTTGAAACAGACACAATACATACAGACGTGCCATAACGAAATTAGTTCGATTAGTTATCGTGCTCTTCGCCAAACGTTGTAATCTAAAATATTCATAAAAATATTGTTAAATACAACATTATTATTAAATGCAAAGTAAGACGTTAGTCTTAAAAAAACTGATTGTCGGTACAAGAAAATAAAGAAATAAGTAAAACACAATAATCAAGAAATAACAGCAAAAATGAACAAAACACTACTGCATGTTAACTGAATGTTTGGTGGGTAAACGCCAAAATTACCAAATATTGATCTTATTATTATTCCGTGGAAGAAAGTCTCGACACAATGCGAACTTCGTTTGGTCACGTGAGCTACAGTCATATTTGATCGTACCGTATAATACAATAAATTCCCAATTTTTGTCTCAAAATCTGACATGGGACGGTATTTTAAATTTTAACTTAGCAAGATTACGCTCAACAGTCGGTATTAGTTATAGCATAATGTTATGATAAGATTATTCTTTAAACATTTCTCTCTTGTGGGTTGAATGTAAGTTATAAATGTATTTATTACTTCGTACAGGTTTTAGCATTCACCGATGGCAAAACTATTAAAGCCATGCTACCCGCCCAAGACCATAAACGTATATTCGAAGGTGATATGGGGCCGAATACGGGCGGCATGGGAGCGTACTGCCCATGCCCGTTGGTGGACGAAGCCCAGCTCAATGTTATCCAGAAACAAGTACTCGAACGCACTATTGAAGGCTTGCACAAAGAAAATATTAATTTTGTTGGTATGATCACAAAACGCTTTTAATTAAAGCTACATAAAAGTATTTTTCAAATGTATATCGGACGTTTAACACGTAAAATCTGAACATCAAGTTCAAAATTGTATGACATTGTAACTGTCAAAAAAAGTCAGTGTTTTGCGTATTTGGTTTAGTGAACGTAATGTAGATAACCTTTTTAATGTCGCATTAAGATTAGCGAATTTAAGATATTTGAGCATGGGCGCCCGCAGAATAGGGCAAGGGGATCCTTGCCTCCTGAAGTCGCCATTTTTAAGTTTTTTATGCTTTTTATATATTTCCATATTTTACCCCCCCCCCCCCCCCCCGGTGAAAAAATTCTGCCCTATGTTTTGTCTCCCCCTCCCCTTGGAAGAAATTCTGCGGGCGCCCATGTATTTGAGTATTGAGCCTGCAGTATTATTAAAACACATTTTTTTACAGTTACAATGTTGTACAATTGTTTAATTTTGTTTAAATTCCATGGATATTCTTAAATTATGTGTTTTCTGGTAATTTTAAACTTGATTTTCTCAGTTATGAAATGTCAATAATGAAATCTGTTTGCAGAATTTAATTCTTTACAACATTTATTTGAAGTATTTTTGTGTAAAATAATTTGGGAATTTTTGTATAAGGAAAAACTAATTTTACATGTTATGTAGGTGTACTTTACGCTGGATTAATGATGACCAGGGATGGACCCAAAGTGCTAGAGTTTAATTGCCGTTTTGGCGATCCCGAAACGGAAGTACTGTTGCCAATGTTGGAATCCGATTTGTTTGAGGTTATGTCCGCTTGTTGTCGGGGAACTTTAGCTCAGCAACAGCTCAAATGGCGTACAGGTTAGAAATACTGTATTGCGTACCTAATAAAACACCTGAAATGTCTCTGTACTGCATGATAAGCTCCTTGACATGTCAAATTGTGTAATTGTGAATATCTCCGGCAGGTGTCAGTGCGGTTGGTGTGGTAATGGCTAGTAGGGGTTATCCTGAGACGTCTAGCAAAGGTCAAGTTATTTCCGGTTTGGAAACAGTGTCGAACTTGCCGGATCACGTGGTATTTCATTGTGGAACCACGTTCAAGGAGGATGCGTACATCACTAATGGTGGACGTGTACTGATAGTGGTGGCTATCGCCCAACAGCTGGCGACAGCGGCTGGCAAGGCTACCAGATCATGCAGTGAAGAAATACAGTTTGACGGAGCACAGTTCAGAAAGGATATTGCACACAAAGGAATTGCTAGGTAAGCTACATATATGTATCGAACAAAATTATAACTACTTAAATTATAAATCCAAATAAAATTTGAGAAACGTGAATATGTGGAGTTATTTTTTTGTTTCGAATTAATCTTGTATGTTGTAGTCAATCAATACGAATAAATAGCTGATCTTTGAACAATTTTGTGTTTATTTATTTAAATAATGCTTTTTTTACATTCAGTTTCCAAAATAATGTTCACAAATAAAGGAAGTTAAATATTATCGTTTTATTTTGCTCTTAATAATAATTAGTTTTATGTTGACCCAATTAATAGAAATTATTGTCTGCTAGGTCCATTTTGCAAAGCGGAACATTGACTTACAAAGCCAGTGGCGTAGATATCGTTGCAGGCGATTCTTTGGTCGCACACATAAAGCCAGCAGCTAAATCTACCAACCGGTCCGGGGTAATGGGCGGCCTGGGTGGATTCGGCGGTTTATTTGATGTAAAAGCAGCTGGATTCAAAGATCCAATTCTAGTATCTGGTACGGATGGCGTTGGAACTAAACTGAAAGTAAGCAAATACATATCTCATTGTTGTCCATTTTTTCAAACATTCATTCTTCTGTATATTCTAGATAGCACAAGTGTGTAACATTCACGATACCATTGGCATTGACTTGGTAGCTATGTGCGTGAACGATGTCTTAGCACATGGAGCAGAGCCTTTATTCTTCCTGGATTACTTCGCGTGCGGTGCATTGGATGTACAAGTCGCTAAACACGTGGTGTCAGGCGTTGCCGAGGGCTGTAGACAAGCGGGATGTTCACTGATTGGTTAATATATACATAGATACACACACACACTTCACTAGCCACAATCAGAACATAGTTTAATGTATTTCTCTGCACTCTGATAGGTGGAGAAACAGCTGAAATGCCTAGTATGTACCCGCCAGGAGAGTACGATGTAGCCGGTTTCGCTGTGGGCGCAGTAGAACGCACTGAAATGATACCGCACATAGAGACTATTCAAGATGGCGATGTTATCATCGCATTGCCATCTAGCGGCGTGCATAGCAATGGATTTAGTCTTGTCAGAAGAGTTTTATTACAAGCTGGTGTTGATTATAGCGACAAGGCGCCATTTAGTTCTACGAATAAGTCTGTTGGTACGTATATTTTATACACCTACTTCAAATAAATAAATGAATGAATGAATGTTTTACGTTAAGTAATACACAATCAACACTAACCCATCCTACGCTATCCTGTCTAGTAGCTTTAACATTATTTTACAGGTAATCATTTTCTGTTCTCTATTTAGGTGAAGAACTTTTAACACCTACCAAGATCTACGTTAAAGCTGTATTACCAGCTGTACGAAGTGGCAAAGTCAAAGCATTCGCTCACATAACCGGTGGCGGTTTAACGGAAAATATCCCGCGTGTCCTACCCCAACATTTGGGCGTGGAACTTGACGCTAAAAAGTGGAAAATCCCGGCAGTGTTCGGGTGGTTAGCTGCGATGGGTGGCGTCAACGAGGCAGAAATGCTACGCACTTTCAACTGTGGTGTAGGCGGTATTCTTGTAGTGCCACAGACTGCTCAGACAGAAGTCCTTCAACTATTACAAGGCGAGGGCGCTAGTGTTATTGGTCAAATACGAGAAATCCAACCAGACACTGGACGAGGTATTTATACATTAATTATATTATGTATTACAATTAATCTATTATCGTTTCTGTCATTATTTTTCCAGCACAAGTTGTGGTAAAGAATTTTGCTGATGCCATGGAGCCAGTAATGAGACGATATGTACCAAAACTAGTTAACAAGAGTGCTCCTAGAAAGAAACGTGTTGGTGTATTGATTTCGGGATCCGGCACGAACTTGCAATCGCTCATTGATGCTACATTGGACCCGACTAGACATATAGATGCTGAAATTGTACTGGTATTGTCCAATAAGAGTGATGTTGAAGGACTGCGCAGAGCCCAGCGAGCTAATATACCGACTAGAGTAAGTGAATCAGATTGTGTGTTCTGAAAATGTGCGCAGTCAAGAAATAATACGTGTTATTCATATTTAGGTAATGAAACACACTGAATATCAGTCAAGAGAAGAATTTGACCAAGCCATGAACGAAGTGTTAGTGACGGCTGGTGTTGAACTGATATGCCTGGCCGGATTTATGCGGATTCTGACACCGGAGTTCGTCAACCACTGGCACGGACGGCTGCTGAACATTCATCCATCACTGTTGCCCTCGTTCAAGGGTACACATGCTCAGAGACAGGCGTTGGAAGCCGGCGTCAGAGTGACCGGATGTACAGTACACTTTGTATCGGTAAGCTTTCTGACACACACACACACACACACACTCCATTTGAAATGGAACTGAGTTGATTGTCATCAAGAAAGATGTATGTTACATATATATAACAACATGTCTTTAATATTGATGGTTCCACAGGTTAGAACAATCGTCATGCCCTATATATCATTTACAAATATATTCAGCCGGTGGACCGGTGTGGCGGTAACTCGCTTGTCGCAAGATAATGTGAGTTAAGCGACACACTGCGCGGCGTCAACTTGGATGGGTGACCGTCCAAGCGGAACCGCCCCGCTGGTAGGGCTCGCGCTGAGTGAGCGGCAGGTACACTAGTACTTAAAACACGCTAGGCCCTAAATCGAACTAATGTCACCTCTGGTGTACGTCATGTGACAAGGAGATAGAGGGGCCAATGGCAGCCACAAAAGGCATACAAATGACACAATACAATACATAGGATAGGTACACTGCACTGTACTACACTGATGCATACACTCTGAAGAGGCTCAGGCCTATAGCAGAGCACCACCATAAATCAATCAATCAATTAAATATATTCACCGTGCTCCCATTAAAATCCACACGTCCGTGTCATATTAACCGATTTCACACAATAATTACAGTAAATACTTGTTGTTCTGGTGTTTTTGTTTACACGTCAATTTATTCTCTTACAGGCTGATGTAGATTCTGGTGCAATGATAGTACAAGAAGCCGTGCCAGTTGAAATGAACGACACGGAACATGCTCTGATCGAACGAATCAAAACAGCCGAACATAGAGCTTTCCCGCGCGCCTTGAAGCTTGTGGCCGCAGGCAGAGTTACGCTGGGACGTAACAACGCAGCTATATGGATCTAAAATATACATATTTTTAAAAGCCACACTCTATTGTGACTAACACAATCATTTAATAATGTGCCGCAATATATTAACAAGTACAAAATATTGTAGTTAACTATTAAATCTATTGAAAATAAATATTTTTACATATTTACATACATCATTCGTTTCTAACTGATCTAATAATCAACAAATCATTGAATTGAACTGGTTTTTATTTTGTATAGAAAAATGATTCAATGAAGCTAAAGATATTTTTAGGATTCTCTTTCGCCTCGTTCCTCATCGGTGCATTTAATGCTTCAATGTCGTGTTTTGTCTGTCCATATTTGGCTACTTTCTCCGCCTCTCGCTTTAAATCAACGAGGAGCATTTGTTTTTGCAGTACCGGAACTACTAGATTATATTTTTCGATTTTCTTGTTAATGCTGTCGTTTATTTTTGTAGCATCCTCTAGGAGCTTTTCCCATTTGCACTGATCTATGTTGTTGAACGGATAGTTACCAATTTTTGTCCTATATGCATGCAAAGTTCTCTGAAGTATCAGTTTGTCTTGGCGTATCTCTTTTTGCAACATAATCCATTCAGGCGTAAAGCCGTTATCAATCAACACCTAAAGGTTGTGATTTAATATCTGATGTGCAAAGATATTTACTGTAATACCTGATTAATTTTGTGCGTAACGAAATCTACGTACGGGTTTGTAGATTGCACACTTCTAAGTGGTTTGCCTTTGCCAGACAAATTATCAAATTCACCTTTCTGCATCGATTCCTGTATTAAGTCTTCAACAAGCCGATCATATC
The DNA here is from genome assembly GCA_963422195.1 of Carabus problematicus. Lineage (NCBI taxonomy): Eukaryota > Metazoa > Arthropoda > Insecta > Coleoptera > Carabidae > Carabus > Carabus problematicus. Next base: position 29,171 of record OY728588.1, on the reverse strand, counting down.
CGTATCTACAAATAAAATATAGATATTAAAATAATTTTACTACACGACATACAGCAAATATGCAATATATTTCCCTGTGATTTTTATTAATTAATAAATAAAATATAGAGAAGAACTTTTGAAGTGTGTATAGGTTATGTTCCTGACTTTTTACTTGCTAATGATTAGTTTATTGGGGGTGCTATATCCTAACAATAATTTTATGAAATTAACAAAAACTGTAATCCTATTTAACACCTATTTGACCTTAATCCAATGTGCACATTGGCTTTTAATTGCGCTTACTAAAATGCATTCATTCCCAGTCTGTTACGGTGTACCTACACACAGTGGAATACTGCAAGCTCAGTATTGACATATTTTACAGAATATTTTCTATATAAAGAATAATAATCATTTCCAAGGTAAAAAGCAGGAATATGAACACGGAATACACTAAATGTACTTTGTTTTTATCTTGTGTTTTTGTGGTTTCTTGTCCATCAGTGTTTTATCGTCCGCTTGTGCTTTGCTCATACGATGATTCAATACGTTTTCCACGGCGTGCATTGCTCGTATTTTACTGTACTGTTTTTCTCGTTGAAACGGAGATCCCATCCCGATTCCTCCATAGTTTAAATACTGCCGATGTTGCGGAGTCGTGTGCTAGAAATAATACAATCCCAAGCTAATTTATTTTGTTTTAAATTCAAATAGTAGGTATGTGGTAGTAATTACAAGTCTGTCTACTTCATTCTGCTACGTTGTATTCATATAAATATTGCAGTATTTATCAATTGTAGTAAAACGAAATAAACAGATTTGTAATAATTATATTTTGTTTACTTTAATATCATATTCTTCTGCATGTATTTCAAAATCTACTTCATCAGCATCCCATCTTTCTTTGGACTTTTTGTTTATAATAACTTTAAAAGCTTTGTCAATCTATAAAAAACATTTATTGTACATTTTTTCATATATAAATCCGATTAAAGTTGGTTACTTCTTGAAATTTATTCGAATCCGCCTCTGATGTTCCACTATCAGGATGATATTGTTTCACTAATTTTAAATAAGTAGCCCGAATTTTGTCCTGGTCACTGTCTTCCGTAATTCCCAAGATATTATAAGATTTCTGTCAAACATATAACGTATTATTAAAATAAAGCAAAACAAATAAAATTTGTTATTACCTTTAATTCTTTATCCATATATTTTGCATAGTTTCTTGTCTGTAATATGTCATTAAATATCGTGTACCTTTTGACGCGAAACGATTTTAAAAGAGCCATATTTGTCATTCAAGGAAATATGTATGTAAATATATTTTTTTTACATAAATAATTGCTGTAATAAAGGAAATTCAAACTTTAATGTTTATGTAACCCGTAATTAAGCATTTTTTATTGCAATTTCCTTGAACTTTGACAAATCACGCAGATTACGAATCATAATCAAATATTCTTGGAAACATTTTTTTGTTTGTACGGGGAAAATTTCAGTGAGCTGAAAATTGTATAACAAATAAATTGTATACATATTTCGAAATAATGAAGGCAACATTTACCATAATATTTTTATAAAATAACATGCTTATTAAGTGAAAGGCGAATAGTTGTTATTTATTGAGGTGATATTTAAAATATTTCCTTGCTTTTATAAAAATGTACATTTTACATCGATGCGGTGCAACTTCAGGTTATAATTAATATCGTTGTTGTGTGATTCTTTATCTATGGTTGTGTGACAGCAAAATTTGCAGTGACGTCACAAGATGGCGGAAAAGAAGAAAGGCAAGAAACGTAAAGAGGTATGTTACTCGTTATAATTCTATGAAATAACAAGAATATAGTATATTAAAACAAACAATCAAATTCGGCGACTTAAAACTGTGGTAAAATAATTTATCTTTAAATTTTAACTGATATGATATTATTGTCATTATGGGTGACGTTGCTGTCATGCTGAACTGATTTTAGTACGTTTTAACAATGTACAGTTATACTGTTAATTTAGTTATTGACTATAATTTATGTTACTTACCGCTTTGATTAATTATGATTTGATGCCTGCACTTGTTACTTTTCATGTATTTTCCTCTCGCACATGCTATCAGCTGATTTTACAATATGTTTTGGTCTTGAATTCAGCAACACAACATAGGGAACACCGATTTTTTGCGTTGCGAATTTTCATTTGTAATTAGCGGATCATTTAAATATGAACCCTATCATTACTCTTTTATTATTAGGTCTGTTTATGTTTTTCGATGATTGATATATGGTTTAATACATTGTTGAATAAATGAAAGTTACTTCTGAAACTAGTAAATTATTTTGCTTTATAGGAATATGTTCCTCCTGGCGAGGAAGTTGTGGAGAAACCCTCAAAAGAAGAATATGCCATTGCAAAATGGTTAAGAAAGAATGTACCTATTAAGAAAACTAAATTTCTTAACCATAATGTCGAGTATTTTACAGGTAAGTGACGTACATATTATTCTTCTTACGTTCGTGTAAATAACGATGGTAGACATAAATTTAAAAACGAATCAATATTCAATTTTTAAAATGAATACACTTTGGATGGTTGTATCATTTACTTATTATAACAATAAAATTATTATTTTACCTCAGCGATTGAAATCAGCTGTTCATGCGTCGTATAGCTCTTAATGCGACGGCGACGTGTGGACGAGTAGTTGACCTTGATGAACAAGTAATTATTACAAATGTTAATACGAAACAGTATCACAAGTTAACAATAATTGTTGTAAATCACATTTTCACATATGTATTTATCTACATATCTTTTTGTTAATGTGTCTATAAAGTAAGCGTATGCTAGATAAAATTCGATTATATTCAAGGCATACATATTAACATAAATGTCTCAAGTGTTTCCTTAGCCAACTGCGCTGTTGGCCTATGTTCTCGTAGACAAAAAATTTATTCAGTGCAGTATACATATTCTATGTAGTATCTAAACATAAATAATTCGATATCTCTCTTATGCTGTTGTTGATAATATTTATAAATTATTGTCATTTAAGTAATATATATGTCAGGAAATAAAAACGATTTCAATCTATTTTTGTTTTTTAAGAAAAGAGTATAAAAATACGTATTTGTGTTATACCTTTGATTGAAAATTAGTTTTTCAAATTACCGCCACAAATATGTGCGCATACGGTACTGGGCAACTTCCGGTTATATCTAAACCACTCCGCAAGATGGGAATGGTAGTAATCTCACTCTCACTTGATCTCACTCGTGCTGACTGTAGTTTGCAACAGTTTCCAAGTATTCTTGTTACGTTTAAGCTCGTGTTCAGATGTGAATGTATAAGAAAAGATAACAAACACTTTGAATATAATAGTTATAAAGTTTTTAAGCGAACTGGGCGAGAAGCTAGTCGAAATTTATAATATGTTGGTGTACAACTATCAGGTTATGTCACGACCACGTGTTCTTGAATTTTATAATCATTTTTTGGACGAACGGAAGACGGTTAATAGATAGTATGAATATCCATCGAAAGGTGAGAAGTTGCTATAGAAAAATATTAATTTTCTTCTTGTTTTATATGTAGTTGTATTTATTGTCTTCGTGTTACCTGGATATTAATATCTATTTATGTCTGGGCGTCAAACAAGACAAACAGTAACACTAAAATTGGTTATTTCTTTACGGCATTATCTGTGTGCAGTAATTAATTTCTAATTTTAGTAACATTCTTTTTGTATCATATCTTCGATATGCATTAAATATTAATCGATTATTATTATTATAACAATCACTAGTTTTTATAGAAAACATAATGAATGATTCCTAAATGTGCGTTTGTCGCCTTTGTGTAGGAAGCAAAGCACTGGACGCACTTATGGGTTCGCATTATGGTTCCGGTGAGACACCAATGTTTCAGTCACGTGGCGATGTAGTGGAATTCTTAGACATGATGCTACGGCACAAGTTCTTCCATCGCGCTCGCAAAGTCCCCGTAACCGAGCAAGAGTTGAAAGCACGTAAGAAGGACAAGAAACCATCATCGGAGACGGACGAGAAGAAGAAAGAGGAGAAAGTTACAGATGCCGAGAGTAGCCACGTTGAAGGAAAAATGGAAACAACTGTAAGTGTTAAAAATCAGTCCAAACTTCCTTTGTATCCCAATCTGAAGGGACCGCGAAAAAAATTCTTAATTACGTAGTCATAAATGGTGATGTAAACTTTTCGGGATTATTTTGAATATGCTTGAAAACAGAAAAAAATCTGGTGTGCCCACCACATGGCTTTCTTATGAACATATATATATATATATATATATCGAAAGTCAATTTAAATTGACACGCATTTGACAATAGCTCGCAAATGAAACAAATTTTCATAAATTTACCTATTACCGAAAAAAAAAAAAACGTTTATTTAGGTTTGGAACGTCATATTCATTATTATGTGTGCCAATTAGGTTTTTATTTTAATGTGAGGATAACATGCTTTTTTTGATGACAAATTAATTACGGTGCTATTATTTTGAGTAATTGTTGCCAATGTGTATTTTTCATAATAACGAATGGCGTGTTTGTTGAAAATTGTTCGACTTATACCGAGCTCATCAAAATGGTTTTATTAACTTTAGCTATATTCTATTGTACTCCCTTCAGAGCTGTCTAAATATATACAGTGGAATCCGCTTATAGTAAACTTGAAAGGACCAGGAATCTGGTTCACTATAAGCGAGTGTACGCTATAACGAAAGTATTTAGTATGTTATGTATTTATTTGGGACTCAGTGATACGTTCATTCTAAGCGAGTTTCCACTATATGCAGGTTCACTATAAATAGAACCACTGTAATAAAAAAAGTATATTTTAATGTGATACACGAATATAGATATAGAACATGTATAAATAGAAGTTAATATCGACCTGTCGCCAACAAGATTGTAATTAGTATGGAACTTCATTTTACGTCATACGGACATTTGACATAATTCTTAAAATAGACTCATTCTAGTCGCAACATTTACATATTGTTTTTCGCAAAACTTAAGGTGGATTTATGCAGCCAAAATTTACATTAACATTTACATTAAGAAGTTAAATGTACGTAAGAGTATGGAGTGCTTCATGCATTCAGCTAACACTAAACTACTAAAGCTTGAATTACATTATCCAAGTTTCATACTAGAAACTAGTACAAGTTTTAATACTAGCATCTATGTAGTATGAAACTTGGATAATATATATCAGTTAAAATCTTATCAAAGTTTGTGTACTAGATACTTTTTACAAACTAGGTTCGGACCTATTTTTCATCCAAGTTCAATACTTTGACATGCGCATTAACCACTATTTTGGTTGATACCAACCTCGAAACTAAATACGTGCTATACGCTTTGACATTTATGTTTGGCTTTGTTGTTGTTTAAGTTTTATCTTGAATTATGGCTCCAAAACAATAAAGTGCTTAATTAAAAAACATCTAAATATAACTTACAAAAGACTGCGCTGTCATTTCAGAAAATGCAATTATGTTTTACGTTGGTAGAAATGTTTTAGACAAAGAACACGAATATCTCTATTTACATCACACGTTACTTTACTATTTTGTATCCAAGTTTCATTCTACGTTCTAGTATTAAAACTTGTACTAGTTTCTAGTATGAAACTTGGATAATGTAATTCAAGCTTACCATTAGCACTAAACTAGAAAGATGACCAACTTCCAACTTTGAAAAGTAAATGTTAATTTTTTCCACTACTGCGCAAGCAGAGAAAATTCTCGATTCACATAACTAGTGGTTTGGAATATAAGAAATGTTTATCGTACATTTCTTTGCATTGTTTTGTCTTTGTGTTACCTGAACATAAGTATTTTTATATGTTTAGGCGTCATACAGGACATACATTAATACTAAAGTTAGTTTTACATTTTTAATGCATCTGTGTGTATTAAAAATCACTTGATTTGAGTAACAATATTTGTTAGATGTATGTAGTTAAGTTTTGGTATAATTATAATTCGTTCGATTTGATTCAGGCTGAAAAGGAAAAACGCAAACGAAAGGTTCGACTTGAGATGCACAATGATCAGATGTTCGTGGACGGATTGGACGCGTATGTCTGGATTTACGATCCTATACCGGTGTACTACTGGTTTATTGGGACAATGCTGGTGCTCGGCGCTATTGGTATATGTCTGTTCCCGCTGTGGCCCCCATCAGTCAGGTAACTACTGTACATACACTTGTGTGAGAAGGAAGAGTAACTCTTGATCGTGTTACTCGAACACGTATGCGTTGTGTAAAAATGGGGCCGCTAATTTCATGTGCCGGGGTGTGTGTGTGTGTGTGTGCGTTACAGAAAAGGAGTATACTACATCAGTGTAGCAGCCGCTGGTTTTCTGGTGTTCATAATCGCATTAGCCGTACTCCGAGTGATCGTCTTCTGTCTCATGTGGATGCTAACCCTGGGTAAACATCATATCTGGTTGTTGCCGAATTTGACGGAAGATGTCAGTTTCTTCGCTTCATTTTGGCCACTGTATAAGGTATAAATACTCCTTATATATTGATCAGCCTGTATCGTATAAAATATTATTGTCTTCGTGTTCCCTAAACATACATATTTATAATGTTTAGGCGTCAAGTAAGACAAACAGTAACACTTAAGATTAGTTCTTACGTTTTTTGCATCTGATGTGCAATAAATAACTACTAATTTTAGTAACAGTTTTTTGTTCTGGTATCAGCTTTGATTTTCCGTTATTATATAAAAGTGAAAACATTGTTATTTCTGACATAGTATGAATACAAAGGCGGTACAACGGATAAGAAATCTACAGACAAGAAGAAAAAGAAGAAGGATAAAGATTCGGACGCAGAGAATGAAGATGATGTCGAAACGCTAGAGAAAGAATCTCCCAAACATGAGAAAAGGAAATTATCACAACAGGAAGAGAGTGAACGGTAATACATAACTTGTTTCTAAATAAGGTTACATCATTGACTTGTTATTGTTGTTTATTATAGACAAAAAGGACAAGACACGGCCCAAACTGAAAGTGTGGTGACGTGCACCACTGAAACCGGTGGTGAACAGGCCGGCTCAGAAAGTGAAAGTGAATCCAGCCAGAGGTCTTCAACAGGCCGGGACTTTGAGATGCTGGACCAGGACGAATTGGTTGAATCATAACTAGATCGTAAATAGAAAATTGATATTTTCTAAATAATTGTATACAATACGATATATTATAGAAATATAATAATATAAATGTTTTATTTTCTGAGCATATTGGCTGTAGGGAATTTTACATTACACACTCCTTATAATATAGATGGGTTGGTCACACTTCACACTGTATAACCGTCAACTCGTTATTGTCGAGTTGTCAATGTTGTTTATAATATTTTCTTCCCAGAATTGTGTATTTTATTTTTATAGGTACATGTAGTCCGGCGGTACATAATACTACCGCCCTCGCCCCCCCCCCCTCCCTAATTATATTTGCATGATAATAAATTGTACATTATTTTTATCATTGATAACAGTATAAATATACCTACATATGTTACATTCAGAGTATACATGTTCTTTGGTGCTATATGTATTATTGGATTATTTATTTTTGTAACATTTAGAAAGAAAGCAGTAATATTTTAAATTTCAAACATGTTGCCAGTTTTGATATAGATTATTTTGGTGTGAATTTAGTATCCCTCATATTTACAATTATCTGCTATATTTCACCTACAGTCTTTAAGTGAATATTTATAAAGATATATCGTATTTTAATTGTGACTGAATCTATTATATATGATATTGTTAAATTATGAAGTGATGGAAAAATACAGAGAAAAGATTATTAAAATTACATTTATTGCGTATAAAAATATCTATATGTTTATTTATTTCTTCATTATTTCAACTTCAACGGACACAACAAAAAAATAACGTCTTGAAAGAGGTGTGTTATCACTTTTCTAGCTTCAACAGCACTTGTTCGTTATTTGCTGAATTTCTGTAAAATCATTTGCTTGTCCATAACCCATAACGTCAGTGATTTGTGTAGTGTGAGTGTGTACGATGGTTCGTTTGGCAGGACATCATCTATAGTCCATAATAACAATATACCAGATTGGTACAACGAACATTACCCGTGCAATGTACATGTGATGAAAAAGATACAAAATTAACGTATGCATATAAATACGGAGTTAATAATTGGAGAATCGTAATATTTGCCCGGCGATCAATACAAATATCTGACAGAAAACATTTCGAATTATTTGAGAACATAAAAGATATGGAAAATGTTTTCAAATACAAGTTGTAGAAAGCAATATTCTAAAGAAAAAATGTTCTATGCATTTTTGTTCAAACTCTAATTTTGAGTAAAATATATTTATATACATATATTATTTTATTAATATAACATTATATCAAATATGATACCGTAATCATAATTACACATTGTACAAATACATACATATTTCTGTTTCACATAGTTGTGAGCAAAGAACAACTATATTTTTATGATCAATAAAATGTTTTTATGATATATTCACTCGTCATAGTCTTCAAAATATTTAATATTGCAATGATTAATAGTTACAGCTATAAGATTTATGTTTTATAGCGATACATGTAAGTTTGCTCGCAGTTAGACATGTGCTCGAAATTATATAAATAACAAATGTAATGTAGCAAAGAATAGTGAGTAGGTGGCAGTTTGGTTGCAGACTACAACACAACTACAACTACAACTACGAGCAATATGAGATCTCTACAAGTAGCATTTTTATTATTTTGTAAGTATATAACTATAGTATATTCCAAGTTAATATTTGTGAGTTCTTGATTTGTAATGAATGACACCGTAATTAAGTTAGAACGAATGAAATTTAGTAACCGCTATTAAATTAAATTAGCACATTGGAGTAGTCTTTAAAATTGTTTACTAACTACCTAAATAAATTGCTAGTTTTAGACATATTTGATTTTATATAATGTATGGGGAAATGGTCAGGAATATCAATCTTAGTCTAATACCATATCATCATATCGTATATCTGCAAATACGTACCTGTACGTACCTATATAATTCAATGCAATGAATATTTTTCTCATTACTCATTAATCTCTTACAGGGCTGTTTGCTGCGGTGTCCATGATGCCTGATGAACTAGAACGTAGCAGTGGCGACGGATATGAATTCATTAAGTATTCGGAGGACAGAAAAAAGTTAATTACCGATCGTCGTGTTATTGATATAAGTTACGATAGTTCCAAGTATTTTGCTGAAATCTTGCACAAGGGAGAAACATTTTGAACATGTATAATATTTAAAAATACAATAGTTATTTAAATAAACATATTTTATATTGGACGTTATTGTTAGACTATTTTCAACGTCGAACTGAATCGTTCGGCTGGTTGATATAACAATGAAGACAAGAAGATTGAGGATTATAATTAAATCGGACATTTAATAAATTTCAGCTTCAGCTTACAAAAGCATATTTTTTACATTTTCTGTATTTGAAATATTAGCTGTATTCTTTTTACAGACTTGACTGTATTTAAAAAGAACTAGATTTTTTATTTATTTCGGTTAGTTCACTGGCATGTAAGAAATACAAATTGGCTGAGCAGGACTTTTACACTGAGGCATATTAATTAATTCCATCGTATCATTAAATTATCAACTTTTTATTGTATGTATTTATTAATCAAAAGTATTTTATACAAAACTATTTCGTTTGCTACGTTTTCGTGCATAATTATAATAGTGGCATCGTCTGTATATTAAAAATTATCCACTTTTTTAACTAACAAACTACAAAATAACTTGAGAATAACCTCACTATTATTCTTTATAACAAACTTTCGCGCGTAGAAATGCCGCTTTGCTCTTCTAAATAGCCTGGTTTATAATGAGGAAAACGCAACGCCGCAACGTAATAGAGATGAATGTTGATGAGTTTTCCTAAGTATAGCGCGTGCTAAATACGCTACGCCACAAGCGACGGAACGCAAAAGATGATTATATTCACCTTTGTACGTTGCGGCATTGCATCCAATCTATTAGAACATAGCATGGCTTGATGTGTGAGATAGAATATATGTAAATACATACATATATCCATCTTTCATTCGCCATCTGTTTGACGTTTGACAGAGACTGAGAGGAATCCAAAGTTACTAAGTATTGTGCTATAGTTTTTAACTTATTAAGCAATCATTATGTAAGTATTAATATAAATGTATCATATTGATTATTAGTAACAAATTAATTACATATTTCAGATAAACATGGATCCAGAAAATAAAGAACTTGTATTAATTTCGTTGGTGGAAAAAATGTCTCACATTATATGATGTCCAAGCAGCTGATTGCATTAATATTGCGAATCGCAAATTGCGATAGATAACTGAAAAATGCATTGTTACTTATAACGTTTCATTACAACTGTAACCATTTTGTACTTTCTGTAAAATCGTTGTGAAAGATTGCTGTATAGTTAGGTGTGGTTTTAATAAATTTAATATATAATCAAAATGTTTCAAAGAGATTCGTGTGTATATAACAAATTGATCCGAATCAATTAACTTCATTTGTTTGAATAATATTATAATATTGTGATGATCTACAATGGGATTATGTTTCGAATACTTATGTATTTGTATTTCAGATGATACTGCTGTTGGTTGATCCTATTTTTGATGTATTGAAGCATTTCAGATATGTAGGTAGCTGGACATTGGGGACAGCGGAGTTCATAAACTAAATTACTTTTCGGATTTGCAGCTTTCAGCCGGTAGAAAATGAAACTTTACATTATTGACACTGATAAAAACCAGTTTAACAGAAAATTGTTTAACCATCTTGACAAAAAAAGGAACTAAGTTATGTAAATACCACACTATTTAGAGTTAAAAGGCTATTTAAATATTTCTACAACAATATAAAATATGTTTATTTAAATATCTATTGTATTTATAAATATTTCATGTTCAAAATTTTTCTCCCTTGTGAAAGATATCAACTAAATACTTGGAACTATCGTAACTTATATCAATAACACCACGATCGGTAGTTAACTTTTTTCTGTCTTCCGAAAACTTGATGAATTCATATCCGTCGCCATTTTTGCGTTCTACTTGAGGCATCATGGCCACCGCAGCAAACAGACCTGTAGCAGATGGTTAGTAAGAGATTAATGAGTAATGAGAAAAACATGCATTGTATTGAATTATATATGTATGTACGTATTTGGAGGTATGCGATATGATGATACAATATAGAGCCAGCGGGCCGCATTCGGCACTTTTTCAGTTTGTTGCGGCCCGCTGTGGCATTTTTCATAATAGAATAATAATAATAACCTCAGCCAAAAACGAAAGAAATAGGGTAGGGTAGGATAGGATAGGTAAAAAAAATATTTTGCGACCCCCGACTCAAAAACGAAGTTATATGCGGCCTTTTGTACATAAAAGGTTGTGCTTTACTGGTTTATACTGTATCATCATATCTATACTATGGACTAAAATTAATTCGTATATAATATGTGCTATTTAATGTTATAGTATATTCCAATTTATTATTCCTGACCATTTTGACATAGGTACATTATATAAAATCAAATATGTCGTAAATTAGCAATTTATTTAGGTAATTAGTAAACAATTTTGAATTACTAATCCAACATGTAAAATGAATTTTAATAGCGGTTACTAAATTTCATTTATTCCAACTCTATTACGGTGTCATTCATTACAAATCATTACAAATCAAGAACTCACAAATATTAACTTGGAATATACTATAGTTATATACTTACAAAATAATAAAAATGCTACTTGTAGAGATCTCATATTGCTCGTAGATGTATTTAGGTTGTAGTCTGCAGCCAAATAGCCACCTAGTCACTATTCTTTGCTACATCACATTTGTTATTTATGTAATTTCGAGCACATGTCTAACTGCGAGCAAACTTACATGTATCGCTATAAAACATAAATCTTATAGCTGTAACTATTAATCATTACAATATTAAATATTTTGAAGACTATGACGAGTGAATATATCATAAAAACATTTATTGATCATAAAAATATGGTTGTTTTTTGCTCACCACTATGTGGAACTGAAATATGTATGTACGTATTTGTACAAAGCGTAATTATGATTACGGTATCATATTTGATATAATGTTATATTAATAAAATAATATATTATTCATTGTAGATTTTCTATAGTCAAAATGTAGACTATATATCAGAATAATTTTTCATAACAAAGCTAACAAAAACAACGATGTTTCGATAATATGGTTTTTGATCATTTTCTAACAAGAAACAAATTTCTAATGCATACAAACATAACACGGTAAAATATCTGGGGAATTTCACTTTAAACGTAAAAAATTTCGAATGAAAGTTTCCACATCATGAATGTAGACGTAATGGGAGAGATTGTTCTGCCATGCAATGCGCGGAATGAACTTATGACATGATACAACAATCTTTTGGAAGAGTTAATATAAAGGATTTATGAGTACGTCTCACGAGTTTGAAATCTCAGGTACCTACTCAATGTAGATACCTACCATTGCCACCATTTGTAATTTTCATTAATTTCTACACTGAGTATTACGTGGTGTAGTGTTTTCTACATTAGTTAGAGTTTTGTTTAACTCGTTCACAGAAAAAATAAAAATGGTATACAGTATACACAACAGCGGCAAAGAAAAGCGGAAGTATTGAAAAAAAGGAATGAAATTTTTTAATAATAATAATATTTACATTATATTAAGTTAAAGATAGTTCCTTTTTATTCTGTGATATATTATTTATATATGTATTATAAGATAATAACAAAAGTTTTCTGCAATAAATGTAAATTATATAATTGCCTGTCAATACATTTATTTTCTTTTATTGACAGAAGCATTAATTATTAATTTTGTTATGAAATAGAAAAAAGATTGTTTAGGAGCCACTGTCGACCTGTTTGAATCTTGCCAATGCGCATTTGTCGTTTCGTATTGCGCATGCGTGTGTATTCTCTGTTATTTTTAAATACGTTGACGCTGGTTGACGCGTTGGACGCCATTGCTTGCATTGTTTGTAACCGTCAGTAACCGTTACTGGCTATTTGTAAGCCATTGGTGGTGTGTTGATACTTGTTTTAGCTTGGAATCAAAATTCAGGTGAGTAATACAATCACTATTAAAATGTTTGATTCATTAACGGGTAAATCAAATATTCAGTTTGAATTACCATAATTTTATACACACTAACCACAATCTCTGCTGCTGGTCGGCAGCAGCGAATGTGTTGCACATGTTTTGTATGTTTAACTATTTTTGTTGTGATCACAAATCAACCAGTGCATTCCTCTTCATATTAGTATCATGCTTCTGCTGTTGTTCCGGTGATAATAAGATATTTGTTACTAGTAAGTGACAACAAACACTAATCACGGTTGGCGTGTGCACTGTGTAGGTGGACAATGGATTCAAGACGAAAAGAAATGGAGTAAGAGGTGGTTACTACAACCGTGGATAATGCACGATCCATATCATAGTGTGCTAACAGAGGTGGTTCAATGTTGACGGTTGTTTAAAATGGCCGCTATTCAACTTGACAACAGCAAAGAATAGTGATTGACGCTCTACTGGTGTCTACGTGTCAACAATGAATCTCTCTAGATTTTCAAGGAGTGTTAATTGCGTAGAACATATCAAGGTACGTTATATTATATTATAATAATTTATTCAAGTGTTTGTGTACCATGTACACATTTTATTGTAGAATCTTGTGCAGAGTATATTGATGATTATGCTGTAGAATATGTTAGTTTACGCTAGTCAGCTCTATTCTATTATAGCAAATTTAACCCTACTTATATGGAAAACATAACACTTGTAGCTTTCAAAATTGTATAACCAAGGTACCTCATATAAACAGTTTTCGTGCTTGTGTGTCTCATGTCACAGCACACAATTTCAAATAGTAATACATAATTTGAAATCTCCGTATCAAATTTGAAAGGGAAGGTTACAGAATATGAATTGTCAATATTTTCATAAGTTCTTGTCAAGATTTGAAATCGTCGTCAAGAAAATTATAGAATAGAGCTGATTGAACAAATTAGTTGAATAGAAGATTTCATTACTATATATAATGATTATTGTATTTGTTCACAATTCATTTTCGTATATAACTGATTGGATGATACGTGTGTGTGTGTGTGCTATTATAATAATTTATTCAAGAGTATATTACTATTGACATGTGTATATGTTTGTATTATTCACAATTCTTTTGAACTGAATCACAGACATTGGACTGAGCACGGAGCTGGGCTAGTCGTGTGTGCTGATCACGGTGTACGGGGCTCCGTTATCCCTCGCCCCGGAGATCCTGCACATGCCGGACAACTGCGAAAGCGGAAAGGTTGTTTGACATGTGCAGGATCTTTGGGGCGAGGGACAACGGAGCCCCGTACACCGTGATCAGCACACACGACTAGCCCAGCTTCGTGCTCAGTCCAATATCTGTGGTTGTTATACATCACCTATCGCTACTATCGATTGCATGATTTAGTGAAGTGTTCAGACTAGTTCACCAGCTACATCGGCAGTGTCAAAACGCCCGCCGTGAGCTAGTCTGAGGACTTTACAAAAATCATGTTGCAGTTCATTCTGCAAATCATCAGTGAATTCTGCTGAGAATTACGTTGTACAATGTAGTGTGCGTATATAGCCGATTGAATGATACGTGTGTGTGTGCTATTGTAATAATTAATTCAAGAGTATATTACTAGTGATATGTGTATAAGTTTATATTATTCACAATCCTTCTGAACTGAGTGCAGCTTCTGTAGTAGCATACTAACTTGAGAAGTATAATAGGTTATTTCTTTGAGACATTTAGAATATGTTTGTTTAAATAAATTAAAACAATTCTAGACTTGCATCTTCTGTATTTAGATAAAAACAATGTTTAAAAGTACAACGTCTCAACAGCTGTTGTCTACTGTTTTCATCAGGTAATCCCAAGCTAATCCTTAGTTTACAAATAACGGTATTTATACTTGTTATTGTACAGGTGGGTGCAATGATGTGTATCGGTATTAATACTTGTTATTGTACAGGTGTGTGCAATGGTGTGTAACGGTATTTATACCTGGCATTTAAACAGTATTTTTACCTGGTAGGATATGTAATGACAACAGTGTGTGAACAGTCGTCAAACGTGTTGGACGTCAAACGTGTTGGACGTGTCGTGTTGTGTAGTGTTAGGAAGTTCTCACAATTATAGACATTGGGCTGAGCACGGAGCTGGGCTAGTTATGTGTGTTGATCACGGTGTACGGGGCTTCGTTGTCCTCGCCCCGGAGATCCTGCACATGCCGGACAACTGCGAAAGCGGAAAGGTTGTTTGACATGTGCTGGATATTTGGGGCGAGGGACAACGGAGCCCCGTACACCGTGGTCAGCACACACGACTACCCCAGCTTCGTGCTCAGTTCAATGTCTGTGGTTGTGAGAAGTATAAACATTGGACTGAACACGGAGCTGGGCTAGTCGTGTGTGTTGATCACGGTGTACGGGGCTTCGTTGTCCCTCGCCCCGGAGATTCTGCACATGCCGGACAACTGCGAAAGCGGAAAGGTTGTTTGACATGTGCAGGATCTTTATATGTTTATTTCAATAAATTAAAACAATTCTAGACTTGCATCTTCTGTATTTAGATAAAAACAATGTTTAAAAGTTCGACGTTTCAACAGCTGTTATGTATTGTTTTTATCAGGTAATCCCAAGCTAATCCTTAGTTTACAAATAACGGTATTAATACTTGTTATTGTACAGGTGGGTGCAATGATGTGTAACGGTATTAATACTTGTTATTGTACAGGTGGGTGAAATGGTGTGTAACGGTATTTCTACCTGGCATTTAAACAGTATTTATACCTGGTAGGATACGTAATGACAACAGTGTGTGAACAGTCGTCAAACGTGTTGGACGTGTCGTGTTGTGTAGTGTTAGGAAGTTCTCACAATTATAGACATTGGACTGAGCACGGAGCTGGGCTAGTCGTGTGTGCTGATCACGGTGTACGGAGTTCCGTTGTCCCTCGCCCCGGAGATCCTGCACATGCCGGACAACTGCGAAAGCGGAAAGGTTGTTTGACATGTGCAGGATCTTTGGGGCGAGGGACAACGGAGCCCCGTACACCGTGGTCAGCACACACGACTAGCCCAGCTTCATGCTCAGTCCAATGTATGTGGTTGTGAGAATTATAGACATTGGACTGAGCACGGAGCTGGGCTAGTCGTGTGTGCTGATCACGGTGTACGGAGTTCCGTTGTCCCTCGCCCCGGAGATCCTGCACATGCCGGACAACTGCGAAAGCGGAAAGGTTGTTTGACATGTGCAGGATCTTTGGTACGAGAGACAATGGGGGCCCCGTACACCGTGGTCAGCACACACGACTAGCCCAGCTCAACTGAGTGCAGCTTCTGCAGTAGCATACTAACTTGAGAAGTATTATAGGTTATTTCTTTGAGACATTTAGAATATGTTTATTTAAATAAATTAAAACAATTCTAGACTTGCATCTTCTGTATTTAGATAAAAATAATGTTTAAAAGTACAACGTCTCAACAGCTGTTATCTACTGTTTTCATCAGGTAATCCCTAGCTAATCCTTAGTTTACAAATAACGGTATTAATACTTGTTATTGTACAGGTGGGTGCAATGGTGTGTAGCGGTATTTATACCTGGCATTTAAACAGTATTTATACTTGGTAGGATGTGTAATGACAACAGTGTGTGAACAGTCGTCAAACGTGTTGGACGTGTCGTGTTGTGTAGTGTTAGGAAGTTCTCACAATCACAGACATTGGGCTGATCACGGAGCTGGGCTAGTCGTGTATGCTGATCACGGTGTACGGAGTTCCGTTGTCTCTCGCCCCGGAGATCCTGCACATGCCGGACAACTGCGAAAGCGGAAAGGTTGTTTGACATGTGCAGGATCTTTGGGGCGAGGAACAAAGGAGCCCCGTACACCGTGGTCAGCACACACGACTACCCCAGCTTCGTGCTCAGTTCAATGTCTGTGGTTGTGAGAAGTATAAACATTGGACTGAACACGGAGCTGGGCTAGTCGTGTGTGTTGATCACGGTGTACGGGGCTTCGTTGTCCCTCGCCCCGGAGATTCTGCACATGCCGGACAACTGCGAAAGCGGAAAGGTTGTTTGACATGTGCAGGATCTTTATATGTTTATTTCAATAAATTAAAACAATTCTAGACTTGCATCTTCTGTATTTAGATAAAAACAATGTTTAAAAGTTCGACGTTTCAACAGCTGTTATGTATTGTTTTTATCAGGTAATCCCAAGCTAATCCTTAGTTTACAAATAACGGTATTAATACTTGTTATTGTACAGGTGGGTGCAATGATGTGTAACGGTATTAATACTTGTTATTGTACAGGTGGGTGAAATGGTGTGTAACGGTATTTCTACCTGGCATTTAAACAGTATTTATACCTGGTAGGATACGTAATGACAACAGTGTGTGAACAGTCGTCAAACGTGTTGGACGTGTCGTGTTGTGTAGTGTTAGGAAGTTCTCACAATTATAGACATTGGACTGAGCACGGAGCTGGGCTAGTCGTGTGTGCTGATCACGGTGTACGGAGTTCCGTTGTCCCTCGCCCCGGAGATCCTGCACATGCCGGACAACTGCGAAAGCGGAAAGGTTGTTTGACATGTGCAGGATCTTTGGGGCGAGGGACAACGGAGCCCCGTACACCGTGGTCAGCACACACGACTAGCCCAGCTTCATGCTCAGTCCAATGTATGTGGTTGTGAGAATTATAGACATTGGACTGAGCACGGAGCTGGGCTAGTCGTGTGTGCTGATCACGGTGTACGGAGTTCCGTTGTCCCTCGCCCCGGAGATCCTGCACATGCCGGACAACTGCGAAAGCGGAAAGGTTGTTTGACATGTGCAGGATCTTTGGTACGAGAGACAATGGGGGCCCCGTACACCGTGGTCAGCACACACGACTAGCCCAGCTCAACTGAGTGCAGCTTCTGCAGTAGCATACTAACTTGAGAAGTATTATAGGTTATTTCTTTGAGACATTTAGAATATGTTTATTTAAATAAATTAAAACAATTCTAGACTTGCATCTTCTGTATTTAGATAAAAATAATGTTTAAAAGTACAACGTCTCAACAGCTGTTATCTACTGTTTTCATCAGGTAATCCCTAGCTAATCCTTAGTTTACAAATAACGGTATTAATACTTGTTATTGTACAGGTGGGTGCAATGGTGTGTAGCGGTATTTATACCTGGCATTTAAACAGTATTTATACTTGGTAGGATGTGTAATGACAACAGTGTGTGAACAGTCGTCAAACGTGTTGGACGTGTCGTGTTGTGTAGTGTTAGGAAGTTCTCACAATCACAGACATTGGGCTGATCACGGAGCTGGGCTAGTCGTGTATGCTGATCACGGTGTACGGAGTTCCGTTGTCTCTCGCCCCGGAGATCCTGCACATGCCGGACAACTGCGAAAGCGGAAAGGTTGTTTGACATGTGCAGGATCTTTGGGGCGAGGAACAAAGGAGCCCCGTACACCGTGGTCAGCACACACGACTAGCCCAGCTCCGTGCTCAGTCCAATGTCTGTGGTTGTGAGAATTATAGACAATTATAGATATTGGACTGAGCACGGAGCTGGGCTAGTCGTGTGTGCTGATCACGGTGTACGGGGCTCCGTTGTCCCTCGCCCCGGAGATCCTGCACATGCCGGACAACTGCGAAAGCGGAAAGGTTGTTTGACATGTGCAGGATCTTTGGGGCGAGGAACAACGGAGCCCCGTGCACCGTGGTCAGCACGCACGACTAGCCCAGCTCCGTGCTCAGTCCAATGTTTCAACAGCTGTTATCTACTGTTTTCATCAGGTAATCCCTAGCTAATCCTTAGTTTACAAATAACGGTATTAATACTTGTTATTGAACAGGTGTGTGCAATGATGTGTAACGGTATTTCTACCTGGCATTTGAACAGTATTTTTACCTGGTAGGATATGTAATGACAACAGTGTGTGGACAGTCGTCAAACGTGTTGGACCTGTCGTGTTGTGTAGTGTTCTTTCTCACAATTATAGACATTGGGCTGAGCACGGAGCTGGGCTAGTCGTGTATGTTGATCACGGTGTACGGGGCTCCGTTGTCCCTCGCCCCGGAGATCCTGCACATGCCGGACAACTGCGAAAGCGGAAAGGTTGTTTGACATGTGCAGGATCTTTGGGGCGAGGAACAACGGAGCCCCGTGCACCGTGGTCAGCACGCACGACTAGCCCAGCTCCGTGCTCAGTCCAATGTTTCAACAGCTGTTATCTACTGTTTTCATCAGGTAATCCCTAGCTAATCCTTAGTTTACAAATAACGGTATTAATACTTGTTATTGTACAGGTGTGTGCAATGATGTGTAACGGTATTTATACCTGTCATTGTTGGGTGTGTGCAATGGTGTGTAACGGTATTTCTACCTGGCATTTGAACAGTATTTTTACCTGGTAGGATATGTAATGACAACAGTGTGTGGACAGTCGTCAAACGTGTTGGACCTGTCGTGTTGTGTAGTGTTCTTTCTCACAATTATAGACATTGGGCTGAGCACGGAGCTGGGCTAGTCATGTATGTTGATCACGGTGTACGGGGCTCCGTTGTCCCTCGCCCCGGAGATCCTGCACATGCCGGACAACTGCGAAAGCGGAAAGGTTGTTTGACATGTGCAGGATCTTTGGGACGAGAGACAACGGAGCCCCGTACACCGTGATCAGCACACACGACTAGCCCAGCTCCGTGCTCAGTCCAATGTCTGTGGTTGTGAGAAGTATAAATAAAGACACAATTTCTATATTACGTGCATAAACATGCATTATGTACTCGGTATATGCACGCACACTACACTGACAATGAAGTTATCACAGACATTGGACTGAGCACGGAGCTGGGCTAGTCGTGTGTGTTGATCACTGTGTACGGGGCTCCGTTGTCCCTCGCCCCGGAGATCCTGCACATGCCGGACAACTGCGAAAGCGGAAAGGTTGTTTGACATGTGCAGGATCTTTGGGGCGAGGGACAACGGAGCCCCGTACATCGTGGTCAGCGCACACGACTAGCCCAGCTCCGGGTTCATTCCAATGTCTGTGGTTGTTGTACATCACCTATCGCTACTACCGATTGAATGATTTGGTGAAAAATTGGTGAAAATAGAATATTTGCACACTTAGACGTATATCTGTGTTTTCTTGTTAACCGTTAACTTGACGTTACTGATCCACTGAACACTTTTTATTGTATGGTGCTGCCATTAACTTTTGTGTACTGTTTTATTGTTTCAGATTTTATCGACAGAGCATAATACATTGCCATCCGCGTGGCATCACATATGGCATATTAACATTTAATTTGATGTATTTTGTAATTAACATGTTCTCAAGTTTCAGTTTTTCACTTGGCAAATACAGAATTTGCGGTTAAAATATGGAGCCAAAACAAGAAATCCAACCAATGACATAAATATCGACTGGAGTTGGCTGGGAGGGAATAGCATCGGTTCATTATGAAGACTGAAGAATCTATAGTCATATTTGTGTATATGTATATTTAACTAATGATATGTTTATCTTATTCTGTATTAGTTCGAGCCTTATTTATATATCTATGTATATATTCACAGACCTGTTTATGGTGTAACGCTGTTGTCTTTTAGAGCTAGTTACATTGTACACAGAGGACGGAAATTTTAATTTCAACCTTAACAAATATTCTTTTAAATTGTGTGTATATTTACTTGTAAATAATATTTGATGCTCGAATCATTGATTATTTAGAATGTTATGCTTGTCAAAAAATATGAAACATATATGAACTTGTGCACATCAAAGAACCTACTGTTGTTGGACAATATAATATTATCTTTGCACATGCAGGCTAGTTATGTAGTTATTAGTAAGAGTTAGTACATATGATTGGTACTTGTTAAACATATCTACAGCTCTGTGATAAGTTATTACTGTAATAGTTTTATATTCACTATGATGACTGATTCATTTCCAGGATGAACATGAATAAATGATACACAACCCTCTTGTCCTTCCTCCCTAGTTTCATATTAGATTATATGTGTGTATATTTTGTATGGCCAGTGCATATCATGTACATGTAAGATATCCTGACTAATTGTAATTATCGATGGTGTGTGTGTCAGTGTGTTATTGAAATAGGTTTATATAATTTAAATGAAGCTTGAATTGTGTAGATACTTTCTGTCGGATCATACTATACACGTGACCCATCTTTGAATGCTCACCATTGGAGAGAAAAAACAGCACTTTTTAACTAGCAACTATCAATATCTAGTAAAAAAAATTTCATCAAAAAGCTTATTAGTTATAGTAAAATATTCATTTGAAGCTTTTTTCAATATTTACAATACCTTCTGACTTATAAAGTAAAATAAAAATCCGAGAAAATCACACTTTTGTTAGCAAATACATTATCACATTACAGTGTATCAAAATTATATATTAAATTTATAATGTATAAGTGAAAAGCATAATGTACTAAATAAAAAATTAAATTAATTTTGTATATGGATATAAATTGTGCAAGTAGTTTTGTAAATTGAATAAGTAAAAATAATAAATTTAGTGCTAATTTGTGATAACCGTGCAAATAAAATTTAGATAAATTTGTAAAACGTGGTACATGTGCACAATAAAAATACATTTAATGTAATAGGAACCATCTAATTTGCATGTATTCCTTCTATGCTCCCCGCTAAGCTTAAATATATGTAAATCGTAATTAAATTTAATATAGTACAATGAGGAATAAAAAAGCAAGCATTAGCGCCATCTATGGACCAGCTCCATGAACTAAAAGCAATCTGAACCAGACCCTTGACAGCTCAATGGCCAAGGTTGTGAACGAGTTATGACTATGTAATAAGCAGGGTCACAGATGGCTGTCTTTAATTTTAGCATTTCAGTAGATGTCAGTAGCTAGAAGAGTAACTCTACTATCGTACGATAGAGTTCACTAGCATCGGTAGCAAAGTCAATAATAACGGTGGCTACTGACAGCGGTTTAAAATGTGTCAAAGTGCGTCACAACGAATTATAACGAATTCTCTGAATGTATTGAAAAGTGAATATAATGTAGAAATACACAAAAGTAAGATTTAATGTTACGTGAAGTTTGCGAATTCTGTTATTTGGATATACATATATAGGATATTTTGAAATGAGTAACATTGAATTCTGCGAATTGTGTGTCATTAAGGCGGATTAAGTTTACCTGAAAAAAAGTGTAAAGACATATTTATCAGCTGTGTATCAGTCCTTGTACTATACAGAACTACATATTTTGTCTTCTATACATATAAACCAAGCTTATTGTTCAAGTGAAGTGTGGCGAATAAAATTCAATATCCATACTTTATATGGCATAGCGTAAAGTTACATGTGATTAATATTATTTTGTATTGTTTAGGAAAATGGTGTGTTGTTGTATGATTGGCTGCAATAACAACGCTGCGGATAACGCAGACATTACCTTTCATGCGTTTCCATAGAATGGTGCTGTCAGAAGAATCTGGCTAGAGAGGATTGGAAATCCAATATGAACGAGGAAAGTCTACACGGCTCTGACCAGTATAAAACGGTAGAGAGAAAGAAGCTTAACACAGGAGCTTGTCCAACAATATTTATACGTGGTACGAAAGTATAATATATTCTATAGTACAATATACCTGTGCAAAGCTAAGAAAACTTTAATAGCTTTCTAATACAATATATTTTGAATTTGACAGAACCTGAGCTACCCCCAGAAGGGTTAGAATTACCTGGAAACCCAACCGATGATGTTGTAATACCCTCGATCTCTGGTGCTACAATTCCAGAAACTTACCAACTATACCATCAACCTCTGGTGTAGTTGATGTAGTAGAGTTGACTGAGCCAATAACAGCGAATGTTGAGTGCCAGTCAAAACGTCTTTATTTAATGAATTATTATTACTGTATGTAATGCATATGCTAAATATGTGTTTCGTTCTTACAGAAAGAAATAATAAAAATATATTTCATGTTATATGATCATCTTATTTGCATGTATTCCTATTATTTTTTCCTATAAATTTAAATATAAATAATAATTAAAATATAGTAGTGTGAAATCAAAAAAGGAAGCATCAGCGCCATCTATTAACCAGCTTTATGAACTAAATGCAAGATTCAGCGCCATCTGAGAACACGCCTTTGAAGCGAAAAGAATGATAAGTGATGGGAAATTATATCGGAGAGGGTAATATGGAATTCCTAGTGAATAGTATAAAAATGTAAGCTAAATCGCGACATTTTAAGGGAAATTATGATAATTTAAGGCAAAAAGCCGTACAGTAGTATGTAGTAAAAAGTAATATTGCAGTACGGCAAAAATCCGGACGAAAGCCCTATTAAAAAAGCTGTAATGATGTAACAAGTCATTTCCAAACTAATTCAATTAGTTTCTAATTGGACAGATCGAAACGGATATATAGAGAGTCGGCGAACGCAGGTGTTCCGAGTGGAATAGTATGGCACGGAACAACGGAGAAGAGAGTTTTTGAAACTGTTAATTTTTGCTTTAAAATTACCGTTTATCGCTTCGCTAGTTTCAAAATTACCCTATTTAGGGGATTATTAGTATATCTTGTTGTTAGTGCGTTATTTTCGCTATACATAGTATTGTGCAAAGTGAATTGTGATTCGACGTAGTCACGTTTTCGTGCATATGTGTAAGTGTTTCCCGTTCCCGGGGATATAAACGTTGGTACCACCACCGGAATACAATTCGTGGACAACAACCACCTTCGAGTGTGCTGTACGTCGAAGACCCCGTATCTACATCACCACGTGGGCCAAATTACTGTCCTCGCGACAACGCAGCTTGGACTTCTGTCAGCCGCAAGAGTTCGTCGAACAGGTAAGTGACAAACAATTGTAACCGTGTTATGTGCCGATATTGCATGTTTAATTATTTGCATGAGCACCAGCGACGTGCGTGCTAGATCTGTAGGCGCCATTTTGATTTATGTTCTCCCGTAACTGATTGTAAAGGCCCTTGCACAATCAAAAAAATAAGAAATAAGAAATAGGAATAAGAAATAAGAAATAAGAAATAGGAATAAGAAATAAGTGCAATCCACAATGACTCGATAGGAATAAGAATCGGCCAATCAGAGTGCTAGAATATATTTGACAGTTTCGGAAGCATAACCTGAAATATTAATAGTAAACGTCAAAATAAGTAAGTGTATAATTATTGTTTACTTGACAATACGTATTCAACTGCATAATTATGCGATTCCATTTTCTCAAATATTCTGCTAAACTATTGTGAACTAGGG
Source organism: Carabus problematicus (assembly GCA_963422195.1). Taxonomy (NCBI): domain Eukaryota; kingdom Metazoa; phylum Arthropoda; class Insecta; order Coleoptera; family Carabidae; genus Carabus; species Carabus problematicus. The sequence continues at coordinate 4,698 of OY728588.1, read as the reverse complement.
TTACGAACTGTCAAGAAACGCGGGAATTCCAGGAACGCTGTGATTGGTTGGGAATAAGAAATAAGTATAAGATTTCCAACGCGTCGGAAATCTTATTTTTATTTCTTATTCCTTATTTCTTATTTCTCCGTTGTGCATTGATATACGCGTTTATATGTGTTGGATTCTTATTCTTATTTCTTATTTCTTATTCCTATTTCTTATTTCTTATTTTTTTGATTGTGCAAGGGCCTTAATACCAAACTTGTACTCCGTGTCGCGCATATCACATTTTCTTTCAAATATTGTCACTCATGGCGCTGTGATCGCTGGATTTGTTATTGTTTACATTATAAAGGAAAACTAGTTACGTTTATAAGGAATATTGTTTATAGTTAATAGCTCTATTTATTTACATTATTAGGAAAGTTAACATCATTCATCCCCATATAGTATGAAGCCTGGTGTATTTATTAATAGTCATTACTTCTATAACATACTTTAATTTACTGTATTTCTTTTGTTTTCGTTTTGCAAATGTACCTATCACTCTTAATTAATATTAAAATTATTCTCGAGTCATTACCTATCCTACCGTGCTAATATGTTTCGCGTTTTGATTTAGATTAACCCGTTGGGATAAAATGCGTGGCGCCCTTGTATTCTTTAACATTTTTATGTTCTTCACGTATAAAACCCCGCCCCTCTCCACATGTTACTAGTCGGCACCGTGCGTCAGTCCGAAATCTCACATATAACAAAAAAAGTCACGTTATAATGTAGTGTGGCAAAATGGCAGACGAAAGCCTGTAAAAAAGCCGTACTGTAGTACGGTAAAATGGCGAACGAAAGCCGATAAAAAGTCATACTGTAGTACGGCCAAATGGAGGATGAAAGCCCGTAAAAAGCCGTACTGCAGTTTGGCAAAACGGCGGACGAAAACCCGTAATAAGCCGTACTGGAGTACGGTGAAATGGCGGACGTAAGCCTGTAAAAATGCTGTACCGTAGTACGGCAAAATGGTGGACGAAAGCCTGCAAAAAAGCCGTACTGTTGTACGGCAAAATGGCTGATGAAGCTCACGTAAAAATGGCGTACTGTAGTATGACCTTGAAAAATTTCGAAACGGGGTAAAAAAGCCGTACTGTAGTACGGCAACATGGTGGGGGGTTGGGGTCCGGAAAAGAGCTGTACTGTAGTATGACCTTGAAAATTTTCCAACCGGTGGAAAAAAAGCCATACTGTAGTACGGCAAAATGGCGGGGTGTTGGGGTCCGGAAAACAGCCGTACTGTAGTATGACCTTGAAAAATTTTCCAAACGATGGAAAAAAAGTCGTACTGTTGTACGGCAAAATGGTGGGGGGTTGGGGTCCGGAAAAGAGCTGTACTGTAGTATGACCTAGAAAAATTTTCCAAACGGTGGAAAAAAAGCCGTACTGTAGTACGGCAAAATGGCGGGGTGTTGGGGTCCGAAAAATAGCCGTACTGCAGGTTGACCTTGACAAATTTTCCAAACGGCGAAAAAAAACCGTTCTATAGTACGGCAAAATGGCGGGGGGGTTGGGGTCCGGAAAAAAGCCGTACTACAGTACGGCAAATGGCGGTGGGATCCCCGCGGAAAAGAGCCGTACTGTAGTATGACCTTGAAAAATTTTCCAAACGGCGGAAAAAAGCCGTACTGCAGTACGGCAAAATGGCGGCGGGGTTGGGGTCCGGAAAAAAGCCGTACTACAGTACGGCAAATGGCGGGAGGATACCCCCCGTAAATGAGCCGTACCGTAGTATGACCTTGAAAAAGTTTCCAAATGATGGAAAAAAGCCGTACTCTAGTACGGCAAAATGGCGGGGGGGTTGGGGTCCGGAAAAAAGCCGTACTACAGTACGGCAAATGGCGGGGGGATGCCCCCCGTAAATGAGCCGTACTATAGTATGACCTTGAAAAATTTTCCAAATGATGGAAAAAAGCCGTACTCTAGTACGGCAAAATGGCGGGGGGGGGTTGGGGTCCGGAAAAAAGCCGTACCACAGTACGGCAAATGGCGGGGCGATACCCCCCGGAAATGAGCCGTACTGTAGTATGACCTTGAAAAATTTTCCAAATGATGGAAAAAAAGCCGTACTGTAGTACGGCAAAATGGCGGGGGGGTTGGGGTTCGGAAAAAAGCCGTACTACAGTACGACAAATGGTGGTGGGATACCCCGCGGAAAAGAGCCGTACTGTGTAGTATGACCTTGAAATTTTTTCCAAACGGCGAAAAAAAGCCGTACTGCAGTACGGCAAAATGGCGGCGGGGTTGGGGTCCGGAAAAAAGCCGTACTACAGTACGGCAAATGGCGGGAGGATACCCCCCGTAAATGAGCCGTACCGTAGTATGACCTTGAAAAATTTTCCCAACGATGGCAAAAAGCCGTACTCTAGTACGGCAAAATGGAGGGGGGGGGCGGGGCGGAAAAGAGCCGTACTGTAGTGCGGCAAAATGGCGGCGGGGGGCCCCGGAAAACAGCCGTACTGTAGTATGACCTTGAAAAATTTTCCCAACGATGGAAAAAAGCCGTACTGTAGTACGGCAAAATGGAGGGGGGGGTGTGGAAAAGAGCCGTACTACAGTACGGCAAAATGGCGGCGGGGGCCCCGGAAAACAGCCGTACTGTAGTATGACCTTGAAAAATTTTCCCAACGGTGGAAAAAAGCCGTACTGTAGTACGGCAAAATGGAGGGGGGGGTGTGGAAAAGAGCCGTACTACAGTACGGCAAAATGGCGGCGGGGGCCCCGGAAAACAGCCGTACTGTAGTATGACCTTGAAAAATTTTCCCAACGATGGAAAAAAGCCGTACTGTAGTACGGCAAAATGGAGGGGGGGTGTGGAAAAGAGCCGTACTACAGTACGGCAAAATGGCGGCGGGGGCCCCGGAAAACAGCCGTACTGTAGTATGACCTTGAAAAATTTTCCCAACGGTGGAAAAAAGCCGTACTGTAGTACGGCAAAATGGAGGGGGGGGGGGTGGAAAAGAGCCGTACTACAGTACGGCAAAATGGCGGCGGGGGCCCCGGAAATCAGCCGTACTGTAGTATGACCTTGAAAAATTTTCCCAACGGTGGAAAAAAGCCGTACTGTAGTACGGCAAAATGGAGGGGGGGGGGCGGAAAAGAGCCGTACTACAGTACGGCAAAATGGCGGCGGGGGCTCCGAAAAACAGCCGTACTGTAGTATGACCTTGAAAAATTTTCCCAACGGTGGAAAAAAGCCGTACTGTAGTACCGCAAAATAGGGGGGGTGGGGTGGGTGGAAAAGAGCCGTACTATAGTACGGCAAAATGGCGGCGGGGGCCCCGGATAACAGCCGTACTGTAGTATGACCTTGAAAATTTTTCCCAACCATGGAAAAGAGCTGTACTGTAGTACGGCAAAATGGGGGGGGGGGCGGAAAAGAGCCGTACAGTAGTACGGTAAAATGGCGGCTGGGGGCCCCGGAAAAGAGCCGTACTGTAGTATGACCTTGAAAAATTTTCCCAACGATGGAAAAAAGCCGTACTATAGTACGGCAAAATGGAGGGGGGGGGGGCGGAAAAGAGCCGTACGATAGTACGGCAAAATGGCGGCGGGGGCCCCGGAAAACAGCCGTACTGTAGTATGACCTTGAAAAATTTTCCCAACGATGGCAAAAAGCCGTACTCTAGTACGGCAAAATGGAGGGGGGGGGCGGGGCGGAAAAGAGCCGTACTGTAGTGCGGCAAAATGGCGGCGGGGGCCCCGGAAAACAGCCGTACTGTAGTATGACCTTGAAAAATTTTCCCAACGATGGAAAAAAGCCGTACTGTAGTACCGCAAAATAGGGGGGGGTGGGGTGAGTGGAAAAGAGCCGTACTGCAGTACGGCAAAATGGCGGCGGGGGCCCCGGATAACAGCCGTACTGTAGTATGACCTTGAAAATTTTTCCCAACGGTGGAAAAAAGCCGTACTGTAGTACGGCAAAATGGAGGGGGGTGGGGTGTGGAAAAGAGCCGTACTACAGTACGGCAAAATGGCGGCGGGGGCCCCGAAAACAGCCGTACTGTAGTATGACCTTGAAAAATTTTCCCAACGGTGGAAAAAAGCCGTACAGTAGTACGGCAAAATGGAGAGTAGGGTGGGGTGGGGTAGGGTAGGGTAGGGTAGGGTAGGGTAGGGTAGGGTAGGGTAGGGTAGGGTAGGGTAGGGTAGGGTAGGGTAGGGTAGGGTAGGGTAGGGTAGGGTAGGGTAGGGTAGGGTAGGGTAGGGTAGGGTAGGGTAGGGTAGGGTAGGGTAGGGTAGGGTAGGGTAGGGTAGGGTAGGGTAGGGTAGGGTAGGGTAGGGTAGGGTAGGGTAGGGTAGGGTAGGGTAGGGTAGGGTAGGGTAGGGTAGGGTAGGGTAGGGTAGGGTAGGGTAGGGTAGGGTAGGGTAGGGTAGGGTAGGGTAGGGTAGGGTAGGGTAGGGTAGGGTAGGGTAGGGTAGGGTAGGGTAGGGTAGGGTAGGGTAGGGTAGGGTAGGGTAGGGTAGGGTAGGGTAGGGTAGGGTAGGGTAGGGTAGGGTAGGGTAGGGTAGGGTAGGGTAGGGTAGGGTAGGGTAGGGTAGGGTAGGGTAGGGTAGGGTAGGGTAGGGTAGGGTAGGGTAGGGTAGGGTAGGGTAGGGTAGGGTAGGGTAGGGTAGGGTAGGGTAGGGTAGGGTAGGGTAGGGTAGGGTAGGGTAGGGTAGGGTAGG